>JAWRVZ010000342.1:397500-400000 GCA_037043235.1 Rhodeus uyekii | reverse complement strand
CACTTTATTAATTTTATGCAATGCAACAAATTAATGATCAAATTAATGCAATGCAGTAAAATAAATTAATAATAAAATTAATGCAATGCAAAAAAATATCTAATTATAAAATAATGCAAGGAAATTAATATAATGCAAAGCTATGCAATAAAATGTATTAATTTTATTATAAAATTTCACTGCATTTTATTAATAATAATAATTGTATTTATAATTAATTTTAACATTAGTTGTTGCCTTAACTATTATTTGTTAATTTTATAATTAATAATTTTTACTGCCATATTTTAACTTTATTAATTACTTAATTTATGTTATGCAAAAAATTTCATTAATAAAAATATTAAAGCAATAAAAGAAAAGAAAAAAAATTTTTTTTTGAAACATTTAATCAGTAGAGTATCGTAGCGTCTGAATCCAGATGATGGATCACTCTCACTCTCTCTCTCACACACACACACACACACACACACACACACACACACACACACACACACACACACACACTGTCTCACACACACACTCTTACACTCCCTCACACACACACATATTCATTTCACTTAATTTGAGCTTTTTTTTTTTTTTAGAAAAGCATAGGTTGTTTTTCGAACATCTATATTGATATGTATCAATATAAACAATATGAATGAATAAAGTATTTGGAGAAGCAGACTGCCGTTTATAGACAGTGTTTATATGAAGGCAAAGCAGGTTTTCATCCTCCACACGTTTTCATTCAGAGAGCTCAGACCAGCTGTGAGGAAACGCTCTCTGTCGGCTCAGCTTTCTCTTCCCGGCATGAAAGCGGCGGCTCATCCGGAGGGAAGCGTGAGCATCTGTGCCGCTGCTGGCCGCCGGCCGCTCCGCTCTTATTCACACGGGCTCTCATGCCAATCCATCAACAGCACTTACACAAACCGCTTCTGAACGCACGGGAAATCAAACAATTGTGGTTGGCTACTTTACCTGTCAATCAAACAGTGTCTTTATTTACGCTGACAGTCTGACTATAGAAGACAAGAAAACATGGGAACAAACACTCACATTATTCCTTATTATAATAATTAATGCGCAGAATAAAGGGGCGGGGCTTGAGTGAGTGAGTCGTGTGTTGATGGGAAGGGGCGGGACATTTCCCAAACACATTGGAAGCCCTCGACCAATCACAACACACCGATCCAGCCGACCAATCAGAGCACAGTGTGCTTTCAGAAGGAGGAGCTTCATAGAGACAGGAACTAAACAGAGCGTTTCTGACAGACTGGGAACTAAAGAGCATCATTTTTTTCGTCTTTTTTCCACGTTCATGTTTCTTCATTGTATAATGTTGCTGTTTGAGCATGAAGAAGCATGAAAAAGCATGAGAAATGCAACATCATGACTGTGAAAGAGGGCGTAATACGGCCTTTTCAAGAGAAAATGTCAGCAGGCATGAGCATTAAACACTGTTACACTGAATACACACACACACACTTCATAAGCAGCAAAACCCTCAATACTGTAAGATGTGAGCAGTGAATGAGCCAGAGATGGATGTTTGTGGGAGGACAGAGATCCCGCCGAGAGGAGACACAGACACACACACACACACACTGGGCTTGAGCAGGAGGCTATAGATGCTGTATTTCTCTGGATTTGTATGGATCTGCAGAGCTCTGAAGGCCCAGTCATGTGCTGAACTCAAACCTGAGCTCTTACGGCGAGCGTTACGGTATTCTGAATCACCTTATATTTTTGTATTTTCAGTTTTTTGTAGTGCATTTCAACTGATTGCCAAGAAACCCATGCCTTCCTGTGTGTCTAACAGTAGAGAGCGGCGCTTGCAACATCAAGGTCATGGGTTTGATTCCCAGGGAAAGCAAGAACTGATTAGAATGTCAATGTGTTTCTTGTTTTATCATCGCATTCAAGAAACACATTGACTTTCTAATCAGTTCTTGTTTTCCCTGGGAATCAAACCCATGACACTGATGTTGCGAGCGCTGCTCTCGGGTGGCATTGGTGCGTGACTCACCCCTGTGGAAGCTGGGATTGCTGTCCTGCAGCAGGCGGCTGAGCTGGTGAGCATTGATCTGGAGCAGCCGGAGCTGGTCTCGCAGCGGTAACTCCTCAAACACGGCCGGGATCAGGCGGCCCACGCTGTTCTGGGAGATGGGCAACCCCAGTGCCAGGGCGAGGGTGGGCATCAGGTCCACCTGCTCCAGGACGCCCGGCTCCTCCAGTCCCACTGAAACGGCAGAACACACACTTTCAGACTGGGCTTTTCTTTCTGCAGAATCGAGTAAAACAGTCAGTTGTTTATTTGCTCACTTCAGTATCAAAGTTTGTTTTAATAAACATCAAAAACTTGCTATGAACTCCATCCATCCAATCATCCATTCATCCATCCATCCAATCATTCATCCAATCATCCATCCAATCATTAATCCAATCCATCCAATCATCCAATCATCCATCCAATCATCCATCCAATCATCCAATCATCCATCCAATCATCCAT
>JAWRVZ010000342.1:360000-395000 GCA_037043235.1 Rhodeus uyekii | reverse complement strand
ATCGATAAATGTATCCATCCCTTCCAACTATCTATCCATCCCTCAGTCCCTCAAGGCACCAAACCATCCATCCATCCATCCCTCAACCCATCCATTTATCCATCCACCCTTCTGTCATCCGTAAAACCCTCCATCCATTAATTTATTAATCCTTCAATCGTTCTGTCCATCCATCCCTCAATCCACCAATCCATTTATCCATCCATCAATCTATCCATCCATCCCTCAACCCATCTCTAAATCCATCCATCAATCCATTCATCCGTCCATCCATTTATCCATCCCTCCCTCAATCCTCAATCCATCTATTTATCCGTCTATCCATGAATCTCTCAATCCCCAATTCATTTATCAATCCATCCATCCTTCTGTCCATCCCTAATTCCATCCATCCATCCATCCAGTTCTTTCTAGCACTTCATCACTCGTTCAGTGCAGTTCTGCTATCTGACACCCAAAATGAAGGCATATTTGCATATATTCAGGAATCGCTGCGTATCACTGGATGACACTGAATAATCCCTCCACACACACTCATATATTCCTCACATCAGCGACACACATCAGCGTTTGAGTCTGTGTATCTGAACGGAGTTGTGTAGCTTCTGCGTTCGTTGCACACTAACGAACAATCTTCCTAAATGAATTGTTGACTGAGGCGAAGTGTGTTCATGCTGCTCTTCAACAAGACTCACGTTTCTCCAGACGCGCCGCTTCACCTGCGGACGCAGTGTGTGACGGACGATGAGGTCAGCATGCGGCGCGGGTGCGAACATGAGCTCATCTTTCACTAGAAACAGAGCGCTGCAAGAGTGTGTGTGTGTGTGTGAGAAAGATCACATAAATAGATGAGGCAGGAAAAGAAACAATTATCACATTCACCCTGACAGTCTGCTGCAGACAGATGCTCTGCCACTCCACACTTTCATTTACAAGAGAGAAAGAGAGAGTGCAGAGAAGAGGAGAAGTGGATAATGAGCGTCTCTCAGATATTCACACTCTAGGGCGTGAGTGTGTGTGTGTGTGTGAGAGAGAGAGAGAGAGTCTGTGTGTGAGAGAGTGAGAGAAAGTGTGTGTGTGTTTGTGTTAAAGATTTAGAGAGCGAGTGATTGAGTGAGAGTGTATGTGTGTGTGTGTGTGTGTGTGTGTGCGCGTGTCACGTTGTAATGCATGCGTCATGTGTGTAAGTCACGTGATCAGCAGAATGGCCGTTGCAGCAGCTCTGTGTGTCACAATCAATTACACACTGGACTCGATGAAAATTAATCCATTATAAAACAGTGGGAGGGAAATGAATTAATGCTTTATATTATTAGACAGAGATGAATCAGGAGCAAATTCAAAACCCCCGGGGCATAAAATCATCCAGCAATCTCTGCAGCAATTCTGAAACGCAATCAAACGCTCAAACACATTTGTGATTTAAAGGGGTCATGACATATTAAATTTGCCTTGATCTTCCACATATAAAAGCTCTTTGTACCAAAGTATGAAAATATCACACAAGTTTCATAGTTTAAAACATTCTCCTCATTATTAACAAAGCATGTCATTAATCAAGCTCAAAAACGACCGTGTTTTTATATTAAGGGACCTGTGACATCACATGGGAGCGTTGCATTATAGGCCCCGCCCCTTTGTACCATAGGCCCCGCCCATCTACCCCATAGGCCCCACCCACCACGGTTCAGCCTCTTAAAAGCTGACACTTGCTAAACCAGATGTGACGCTGTCTAGACTGAAACGGTTTACAGATGTGCGTTCAGTTGAGTCTGTCGACAACTGGACAAGCACCTGACAATAGCCTAGCAACCACCCCCGGATACCTTAGCAACCGCCTAGCAACACCCTTGCAACCGCCCAGAACACAATAGGTACCACCACGGATACCTTAGCAACCACACCAGATACTCTAGCAACCACACAAAACACCTTAGCAACCTTCTACCAACATGCTAATTCAACAATTCTGGTCTGACTTTCTCAAGACAATTTTATTCGCTTTGATCATCCCGTTTAAACAGTTGGTTTGCGTCTCTGTTCACACTTCAGAAGATCCCAGCATTGAAAACATGCAGATGGTTTATTTTAATGGCATCCTGGATCACATCAGTGGATTATATGTTTGTTCGGAGCACTTGACTGAGGCACAGTGTGACAGGGGAGTTCACAAAGACACTGTATTGGATCTGAGAGCAGATGTACACTTGTAGAAAAGTTACTTTGCACAAGCTGTTAGAGTTATTCGCCAAAGATTGTGATTGTGATAATATTACACTGTTTTACTGTATTTATCATCTAATAAATTCAGCTTTAATCTCAGGAATAAATGACACTTTACTATATATTCACATAGAAAACAGCTGTTTTACACTGATATAATATTACACTGTTTTACTGTATTTATCATCTAATAAATTCAGCTTTAATCACAGGAATAAATGACACTTTACTATATATTCACATAGAAAACAGCTGTTTTACACTGATATAATATTACACTGTTTTACTGTATTTATCATCTAATAAATTCAGCTTTAATCACAGGAATAAATGACACTTTACTATATATTCACATAGAAAACAGCTGTTTTACTCTGATATAATATTACACTGTTTTACTGTATTTTGTTCAAATAAATGCAGTTCTGGTAAGCAGAAGAGACTCTTTCAAAGAAAGAAGTTTTGAATGATAATGTACATATTAATAAACTATCATGGAAAACTATTTTAAGAATTTAAAGTAAAAGTAATGACGTACTTAGAAGTAAAAGATTTTACAAGACCTAAAATGTACTTTATTTTATTAATTTTCTAAATTCTTAGATTGAAAACCAAACTGCTCTGTAATCTTTATTAAATAACAGTTAACCAGCATTAAATTACAGCATTACCTTCGATTCTGAGGATCAGAGAGGAAGTGGTCAAGAAAAACTAAGTTTTGGTTATTACTGATGCAAGAAATCTTGACTAACATCATAAGAGGAAAAAAACTGAATAAAAAATGCTAATAATTGCAATTGCTCAAGCAGAGAAAGTGTGAAACACAACAAGCTCTTGCTTGTGAAATAATTGTTCTCCATCTTGTCTTGATTATGGAAAAAAATATCTCTGGTTCACTTTAGGCTTTAACTTATTTCTATGCATAAAACAGCTCTCGCAAATGATGTAAAGCCAGAATTGTTCAAATAACTCCCTAACAGATGCACAGATGTGTTTAGCGTTGCAAAGTCTAAGAATATCTTGCATCGTCATTAACGCTGATCTGTAAAATGCAACCGCTTTTGATTCAAGCATTGTTCGGTGATGCTTTTACACAATCACTGTGGAGAACTTGCTTTTTGTTTGCTGAAACTGATCTTTGACCCCTGACTCATTATAGACTCTCACAGTGTGCATCTTCCCATTCGTTGAGCATTTACAGCAAAGGGTGAACGTTCAGCCCCTCAAAAAAACATTCATGCTCTAAATATTATAGCCCTTTTTACAAGTTATAATAGTCTCAGTGTCCCCGATAAAGTGTGTGTGAAGTTTCAGCTCTAAATACTCCACAGATGATATACTGTATCATGTTATAAATGCCCGTTTTTGAGTGCAAGGGAAAACATGCTGTTTTGTGCATGTGTCTTTAAATGCAAATGAGCTGAGGTGGCTCCGCCCCTTTTCCCCAGAAGTGGGCTTTGCCTTTACATCTTGTGCCTCAGTAAAAGGCAGGAAATAAACTGCATGTGTGTGTTAGATCTGTCTCTTAAAGTGACAGTAGCGTAATATACAGAACCTGCTGCTAAATTTGCTGTTAATATGAATCAAACAACAACAGAAGAATAGAAAAACCTCTTGGCTTTCGACTGAATAACTTTAATATCATTAATAATATTTGTCTACTTATACATATTATTATTCATTCACCATGTAAAAGTGAATATTGCCTAATAGGTTCCCTAAAAAGCATTGCAAAACATGCAGTTTTCGTGCATGTGTCTTTAAATGCAAATTAGCTGCTGTGGCTCCGCCCCTTTTTCCAAAAGTGGGCTGTGCCTTTACATCTCATGCCTCAGATACTCAGGCTAAAACTTCTCTGTTTGGGTTTGATGATCATCTGTGTCATTGCAGTTCTTCAGTTTCATGAAAGTTTATGATCTGCATGTGTTTTAAAGTCATATCAGTCTAAACTTCTCGTATATTAATGTTCAAACACTGTGTAAAAGTTAATTTTGCATAACAGGTTCCCAGTAAATGCATTGGAGAAAATGCTGGTTGCTCTCCGTCAATCTGATTTGAAGGTAAATACAAAAAATCATCACTTCAGTCACATCTATAGATCTAAGATGGCGGCGCGAGTACATCGCGAGGCTCGGGGTCTCTCCAGTTTCTGCAATTTTGCAGTATCACTCTTGCTTATCTCGGGTCTGTTTGTGCAGAACAGTTGTGCCTTTACATCGTACACCCGAAGTGAGCTTTTGGATATTGGTTTGCAAATTTCCGACGGTTTTATGGACAACCTTCGACTCCTTCCTGAGATCGCCAGGACGCCCGAGGCAGCGCATTCTTCCCGGCCGGGCGGAAGTGCTCGCAGGCGGCGTCGAGATCGTAAACAAAGGCGAGGCAAGCGTGGAGGACTTAGTGCTCGGTTAAAGCTAACACCATACCGGCTCTCTCTACCCAGTATCTTCCTTGCCAATGTCCGATCGCTAGTGAACAAAATGGATGAGATTCGACTCAACATGACACACAGCAAAAGACTTCTGAACTGTAACGTCCTTATCTTCACGGAGACGTGGTTAAATAGCGGAATACCAGACTCCACTATTGAGCTCACGGGACATCACACGCTCCGCGCGGACAGAACAATAGATGGATCCGGTAAGACAAGGGGAGGCGGTTTGTGCATTTATATTAACAAAGCTTGGTGCACAAACTCTGCTGTTGTTGGGAGCCATTGTTCAGCTAACCTAGAGTTTCTCATTGTTAAATGTAGACCGTTCTATCTGCCGCGCGAGTTCACTTCCACCATTATAACTGCAGCTTATATTCCCCCGGATGCTGATGCCAAGCTTGCTATGAAAGAACTTTATGCAGCCATCAGTAAACAACAGACTCTTCACCCGGAAGCGGCGTTTATTGTTGCGGGTGATTTTAATCACTCTAACTTAAAGACTGTGCTGCCCAAATTTCATCAGAATGTTTCCTGTCACACCAGAGGAAACAAAACCTTAGACCAGGGGTCTCCAAACTACGGCCCGCGGAGACCTTTTTGTCTACGAAAAAAAATCCATAATTTTACGTGTATCCTGCCAAGATCAGCCACCGCTTACGTGGACGTTATGTTTTTACCGAATTAAAACAGAGGCGCGCAAAAGCGCGTTCCCTTTCGAGAGCGGGAACTCCTCCCCTTCAGGTAATCTCTGAAACCTTATAGGATAACGCCAGTTGACAACTGGCCAATCGTAGCGCGATGCGGATCTGACAGACAGACAGTATAAACAGCATAAGCACGACACGTCAGAATATTTCCTTCACGCTTCTCTAAACGGAATATGGAAAAATAACCGAGGTTACGATAGTAAACGGAGACGTTTTCCAACCGATAACTACATTGCAAAACCTTATTCGCTGCTTAATTGTTCTTGGTCACCGTCAATGAGATGATATACCATTTTATCTCGGATATAATCCGCAGATGCATAAACTTTGCACTTTCATATGTCCCACGGGTGTGATATTTAAAATGAATAAAAATGTTACCGGTATGTATAAACATATAAAATGTGTGATTTAGCCCGCAGGACTGGTGTTTTTTTTCTCCCGTTTTTGCGTAAGGAAGACATTCCTAATGTCAAAACTTTTGCATCAATGTGTGAACAAACATTTTCAAGAATAAAATACGTGAAGAACAATTTGAGAACAAACTTGTCCGATGATAATCTCAGGTCACTGTTGATGTTAGGGAAACCAAATCTAAAGCCAGAAATGTCTGATATTTTGGCATCCAGGAAACAATTTCACCATTCCCACTAATACAGGTGTCCATGTGTAGTGTATCAATGTGTTATTAAGTAGGCCTAATAACTGAATAAAATAATATTAAATAAATAATTAAAAACAACATCATGTTTTGATTCTTTTTTATTTGGACCTCGAGTGTGTAGTCGGCCCCCGAACTGCTGTTTGACAGTTAATGCGGCCCTCGGGCTGAAAAGTTTGGAGACCCCTGCCTTAGACCATGTCTACACAAACATGGCTGGGGCCTACGTGGCGACACCCCTCCCCCACCTGGGACAATCAGACCACATCTCTTTGTTCCTCACTCCCAAATATTCACCCCTCATCAACCGTGTGAAGCCATCAGTGAAGACCATCAAGGTGTGGCCTGCGGGGGTAGATTTCACACTCCAGGAAAGGTTTCTACACACAGACTGGAGTATGTTTGCTTCCCAAGCCACCAGTGGTGCTCACACAGACATTGACTGCTACACCTCCTCTGTATTGGATTATATTAATACCACCATTGACAGTGTTACAACCCAGAAACAGATCACCACATACCCAAATCAGAAGCCATGGATGAACAAGGAAGTGCGACTCCTGTTGAAGACACGCAATACTGCCTTCAGATCAGGAGATACACAAGCCTACAGCACATCCAGAGCGAATCTGAAGAGGGGCATCAAAAAGGCCAAGCACTGCTACAAGCTGAAGATAGAGGGACACTTTTCCAACTCTGACCCTCGACGCATGTGGCAGGGCATCCAGGCCATCAGTGACTACAAACCCACCCACTCCACCCCTGCAGCCACTGATGTCAACTTCCTGAATGAGCTAAATGACTTTTATGCTCGCTTTGAAAGAGACAACAGAGAAACTGCAACCAAGCTCAAACCCTCAGCTGATCACCCTCCAATCACCCTCTCATCCACTGACGTCTGCAAGGCACTGAGCCGGATCAGCACGCACAAGGCTGCTGGACCAGACAACATCCCTGGACGTGTCCTCAGGGCATGTGCGGAGCAGCTCGCTGGGGTCTTTACAGACATTTTCAACCTGTCTCTTGCCCAAGCAGCTGTACCAACACGCTTCAAATGCACCTCCATTGTGCCAGTGCCAAAACACTCTAGTCCGAGGTGCCCTAACGACTACCGCCCTGTAGCCCTCACACCCATCATCATGAAGTGCTTTGAGCGGCTGGTCCTGGAACACCTAAAAGACTCTATACCATCCACATTGGACTCACATCAGTTTGCTTACCGCAGCAATAGGAGCACAGAGGATGCTGTTGCCATGGCACTGCACTCTGTGCTCACACACCTGGACAATAAGAACTCTTATGCACGGATGCTGTTTGTTGACTTCAGCTCAGCATTCAACACTATCATCCCGACCAAGTTAATAGCCAAACTTGAAGACTTGGGCATCAATACCTCACTCTGCAACTGGATTCTGGACTTCCTGACCAACAGACCCCAGAATGTCCGATCTGGATCCACCTGCTCCACATCCATCACACTTAACACTGGTGTACCACAGGGCTGTGTGCTAAGCCCGTTTCTCTACTCCCTCTTCACCTCCGACTGCAAGCCTGTGTTTGGATCTAATGCCATCGTCAAGTTCGCAGACGACACTACGGTGATCGGTCTCATCAGCAACAACGATGAGACTGCCTACAGGGAAGAGATCCAGCACCTGTCCACATGGTGCAACGAAAATAACCTGCTCCTCAAAACGAAGGAGCTCATCGTGGACTTCAGGAAAGAGTCAAGAGGCACACACGACACCATCCACATCAATGGAATGGCCGTTGAGCGTGTCTCCAGCTTCAAGTTCCTGGGGATCCACATCTCGGCTGACATGACCTGGACAACCAACACCTCCAGCCTGGTCAAGAAGGCTCACCAGCGCCTCTTCTTCCTGAGGACACTGAGGAAGAATCAGCTCTCCTCGGCTATCCTGGTGAACTTCTACCGCTGCGCAATAGAAAGCATCCTGACGAACTGTGTCACAGTGTGGTATGGGTGCTGTTCTGTCGCGGAGCGCAAGGCACTGCAGCGGGTGGTGAAAACTGCCCAACGCATCACAGGGACTCCACTTCCTGCCATCGAGCACGTCCAGAGGAAACGCTGTCTGCGTCGAGCTCGCAGCATCCTCAAGGACTCCTCTCACCCAGCCCACAGACTGTTCTCCCTCCTTCCCTCCGGCAGGCGTTTCAGGTGCCTCCGGACCAGAACCAGCAGACTAAAGAACAGTTTCTTCCCCAGAGCTGTCTCTTTACTGAACTCTAACCCTTGCTGACCCCACTCCTCTCTCACCCCCACCCCCACCATCCCACTCCCCTCACAGACTCCTCTCCCCCCCCCAACATCCCACTCCCCTCACAGACTCTCCTCTCACCCCCACCATCCCACTCCCCTCACAGACTCTCCTCTTACCCCCCCCCAACATCCCACTCCCCTCACAGACTCTCCTCTTACCCCCCCCAACATCCCACTCCCCTCATAGACTACTCTCCCCCCACATCCCACTCCCCTCACTGACTCCTCTCCCCCCCCACCTCCATCCCACTCCCCTCAGAGACTCTCCTCTTACCCCCACCACCATCCCACTCCCATCCAGACTCTCCTCTCACCCCCACCATCCCACTCCCCTCACAGACTCTCCTCTTACCCCCCCCCCCCAACATCCCACTCCCCTCACAGACTCTCCTCTTACCCCCCCCCAACATCCCACTCCCCTCATAGACTACTCTCCCCCCACATCCCACTCCCCTCACTGACTCCTCTCCCCCCCCACCTCCATCCCACTCCCCTCAGAGACTCTCCTCTTACCCCCACCACCATCCCACTCCCATCCAGACTCTCCTCTCACCCCCACCATCCCACTCCCCTCACAGACTCTCCTCTTACCCCCCCCCAACATCCCACTCCCCTCACAGACTCTCCTCTTACCCCCCCCAACATCCCACTCCCCTCATAGACTACTCTCCCCCCACATCCCACTCCCCTCACTGACTCCTCTCCCCCCCCACCTCCATCCCACTCCCCTCACAGACTCTCCTCTTACCCCCCCCAACATCTCACTCCCCTCATAGACTACTCTCCCCCCACATCCCACTCCCCTCACTGACTCCTCTCCCCCCCCACCTCCATCCCACTCCCATCCAGACTCTCCTCTCACCCCCCACCATTCCACTCCCCTCATAGACTCCTCTCACCCCCCTGCCCCCCACCACCATCCCACTCCCCTCACAGACTCTCCCCTCTCCCCCTAAACCATCATCCTACCACCCTCATAGACTCCTCTTACCCCCCCACCAGCCCACTCCCCTCACAGACTCCCCTCTAACCCCCCCACCAGCCCACTCCCCCCATAGACTCCTCTCCCCCCCACCATCCAACTCCCCTCATAGACTCCTCTCACCCCCCTGCCCCCCCACCACCATCCCACTTCCCTCACAGACTCTCCTCTCTCCCCCACCACCATCCCACTCCCTCATACACTCTCCTCCCACCCCCACCACCATCCCACTCCCCTCACAGACTCTCCTCTTACCCGCCCACCACCATCCCACTCCCCTCAGACTCTCCTCTTACCCCCCCACCACCATCCCACTCCCCTCAGACTCTCCTCTTACCCCCCCACCACCATCCCACTCCCCTCAGACTCTCCTCTCTCCCCCACCACCATCCCACTCCCCTCATAGACTCCTCACCCCCCCCACCACCATCCCACTCCCCTCACAGACTCTCCTCTTACCACCATCCCACTCCCCTCTCCCTCACCACCATCCCACTACCCTCACAGACTATCCTCTTACCCCCCCACCATCCCACTCCCCTCACAGACTCTCCTCTTACCACCATCCCACTCTCCTCATAGACTCCTTCCCCCCATCCCACTCCCCTCATAGACTCATTTCTCCCCCACCACCATCCCACTCCCCTCACAGACTCTCCTCTTACCACCTTCCCACTCCCCTCATAGACTCATTTCTCCCCCACCACCATCCCACTCCCCTCACAGACTCTCCTCTTACCACCTTCCCACTCCCCTCATAGACTCATTTCTCCCCCACCACCATCCCACTCCCCTCACAGACTCTCCTCTTACCACCTTCCCACTCTCCTCATAGACTCCTCCCCACCATCCCACTCCCCTCACAGACTCTCCTCTTACCACCATCCCACTCTCCTCATAGACTCCTCCCCACCATCCCACTCCCCTCACAGACTCTCCTCTTACCACCATCCCACTCTCCTCATAGACTCCTCCCCACCATCCCACTCCCCTCACAGACTCTCCTCTTACCACCATCCCACTCTCCTCATAGACTCCTTCCCCCCATCCCACTCCCCTCATAGACTCATTTCTCCCCCACCACCATCCCACTCCCCTCACAGACTCTCCTCTTACCACCTTCCCACTCCCCTCATAGACTCATCTCTCCCGCACCACCATCCCACTCCCCTCACAGACTCTTCTCTTACCCCCCCACCACCATCCCACTCCCCTCACAGACTCCCCCACCACACCAGACTCCTTCACTGCCCCCCCCACTACTACCCTTATAGACTCTTCGCTCACTCTGTTACTTATTTGTGCCATTTGCACTGCCGACTGTTCATTACAGTAACAACTGTTTACTGCTTACAGTAACAACTGTTTACACTTGCACCTTGCACTACTGTACTTTAGCTGGAACATGCTCATTTGCACTACCAACTGTTCATACAGTACCAACTGTTTACATTTCGCATCTCACTTATTTGCACTGTCCATGCTCATTGCACTACCTTAAATTTAATGCTCACCTTAAGCTAACAATTGTATACATCTACCTGTAAAATTCTGTTTATAGTTAGAGACATCTGTATATACATTTACATTTATAGCACATATTCACCTGTAAATGCTGTTTATAGACACCTGTAATTATATTTATAGCACACACTCACCTGTCATAGTAATAACCATCTGTATATTTATATTCATTGTACATATTACCTGTAAATCCTGTACATCTCCATATCCTGCACTTATGCAACCATTGTATATATCCTGCACTTGCTGCTATTGCACTTCTGGTTAGACCTAAACTGCATTTCGTTGCCTTGTACCTGTACTTGTGTAATGGCAATAAAGTTGAATCTAATCTAATCTAATCTAATTTACAAAAGCGTGTATTGTGCGTAAAGCTTCTTTGCCGGAGCCGTGGACTATTAGAGCCCTTGTTTAGCTGGGATTATGGGATGCGGCTTAACAACTGTGGGAGACACTTTGTGCACAAAATCCTGGCCAATACACTTTATTGAAGAACTAAGACATCAAATATACAGAACAGGCTTCAAATAACTTTACTTTCAACTCTGCAGTTGGAAAAAATAGAAAATCGATAGAACATCCTCTAAAATGTTTCTCTTGAACTTCAAAAGAGAGTTGCAGAACCTTTACGTTTGGAGGAGGAACTTAATGCGGGTAACCTTTACTTCAAAACACCACAGGATAACGTCATTTCTCAATCCAATAGTCAAATTCACCAGAGAAAACACTGCAAATCTCCAGAACAGGGTGGAAACGCCAAAAAAGGGGTGTGGCTTCCTCATGTGTCAATCATATAATCAATGTAGCAATTAAAGTGTTTTAATAATACATTATTATTGCTCAGCTGAGAAATGGAACTGTTAAAGCATAAAATAAAGTACCATGAATCAGCGATTTTGAGTTTAACGTAGGTAAATTATTAGTAATAGAGTCATCATTAAATCATTTATAATCATTAAAAAAGTCCATTTATATAAATGAGGCCATAATATCAATATTAAAGATTGTTAAAAATGATCAATAAATTGATTTGTAGTAAAAAATAATAATAAAGCTCAATATAATGAGTGTTTAAACTGTAACCTGCAAAATACTTATAAACCATTAATTTTTATATACATGTCCAATTGAAGAGGAGACACTCTATTATTTGTCTATTTTAATAATAATACTTTAATAAAGAGACACTTAAAGAGTTAACTTTATTTAGAAAATAAATTGTAGAAATACGAATGTTGATGTTTAATTGGTGTAACATCATTACAAATCAAAGAGTATGAACAAATAATGCCATTTCATGATTACTTTCACAATTACTTACATGAACTACAGTCATGCCTTGAGATACGAGTGTCTTGACATACGAGTATTCTGAGATGCGAGCAGCCCATTTTGCTTTGAGATACGAGCAGCTTACAGACGCCTTCTGTTATTTCTTATGGGAAACATGATTTGAGATAAGAGCAATTCGAGTTATGAGCTCGTCCTGGAACAGATTATGCTCGTATCTCAAGGCATTACTGTATTTCTTCTCTGTTGAACACCTGAGGTATTGAGTCGGTGCAACTCACCTTTCCTCCTGAAGGCGGGGCTGATGAGCACGAGCGGCGTGTTGATCTCCGCTTCGGATGATCCGCCGTGACTCCCGGTTTCAGACATGCCGTGATCTCCACACACAACCAGTAAGTTGGGAAGCGTCCCTTCAGACTCCTGAAACACCAATTTAACAAATGCAATGTTTAATAAAATAATGCTTTTATTTCTAATCTATATAAATGTTGTTTTTATTTATTAAAAATACAGAATTTTCCGATTAGTCACAGATATTTAAAAAAAATTATATAAACGCATTTATCGATCTTACAAACCCCTTAAATGACCAAAAATGATCCAAAATAAATGTTCGTAATGTCTTTGTCAGTTTTCAGGAGATTCCGCTGTGGAATTGTGTCATGTGTGTTTGTTTTCAAGAGGAAGTGAGAGATCTCTCTCACACACACACACACACACACCAGGGACGTGGAACGATCAGCTCTGTTTCACATCAAAGAGTCTCTCAGTGCGTCGGCCACTTGATTCCTTCATGCACTTTCTGAGAACACGTGCAAACACACTCACATTCACACTCACACACACACACACTCACAGAACAGCCGTCCTTCACTCACGGCTGGGTGTCACACAGTTACGCTCACAGCTGGCCGTCGCTCAAGCGCTCTCCACCGCACTAATGATGCTGCGCTAACAGCAAGTCCGTCGCTCGCAGTGTTTCAAACATTCATGAGCTCACTAAACGCTCGCTAAAACTGACAACAGAACGTCAACGTGTTTCTTGAATGCAATGCAAGTCTTTTGGATAAAAGCATCTGATAAATGCATGAATGTAAATGTAGAAATCCAGTTGTAACGTTTACAAGGACCTGAAAGAGACACTGCAGCAGCAGGACAATGGAGGCCTGTCCTAAAAATCCCTTTGCTTATTTCTGGAAGGCCAAATCTAAGCGTTTTCCTGAAATAATCATGGAGACGAACACAGTTCACATCAAATAAATAACTCCATACAACAACATAACGGGGTTTTCTTCCCTCCTTTATAAGAGATTTACTGTTGTTTCCATAAAACACACTGGAAATGGAGCGTTTTCCCTTATGATTTAATGCTAGCAAGCTTAAAGCAGAACAAAACTAATAAAGAAAGGTGACATTGTTCCAAGAGGAGCTTTGAAAAAATAATTCAACGTCAAGCCGCCGCCGGGAGTTTCTTATAAACGACTTCATTGCAGAAACGAGTGCGGGAAAAAAAGAGATGCGTGTGCGATTTGTTGAGACGTGACTGACGTGACTTCATGAAATCTACTGTTATTAAGTGATTTCTTATGTCAGGATGGAGTGATTCGGTTGGGGAAAAAAAGAGAAAAAGGAGAAGGAAAGAGGTAGAAGGAATGAAAGACGCCACCTGTCGTTTTAAACTGAGAAACCGGAGGAATTACGAGCCGTTATTTACTGTGGATGATCATTAGAGGAAAAATTATTCATTCTAATTAATCATTTACATATGCGCATATTTAAATGTCAAACACTGATTGTTTTGCATTGAGATATAATTATAGATTTGACTCATTTTGAATTAGATTGAACGTTTATTATTTAGGTTTTTAATTAATCAGTCCATATTGGTTTATTAATTTTTATTACAGTTTTAGTTAATTATTTTAGTACATGAAATTAAAATGGTAAATATTGTCTCATCTGGAAAAAAACATGTTTTTTATATTTTATTTTATTAAAATTGACGTTTAATTTCAAAAGTAATAAAAAATGTAATTTGTTTTGTGTTCATTTTAGTTTATTTAATTTCAAGAAATGACAAAGTACAAATATTACTTTAATTGAAATCAAGATTTCTAATAAAAAATGATAATTAAATATATATATATTTTAAATGAAAACAACATTTTTGCCAATAACATCATTAAGACTAAATACTGAAATTAAAAAAGATAAAGGTAACTTGAAATGCTAATAAATGCATTAGAATATTTAAAAAGTAATAATTCTTATTAATATCATTAACTACTATAATACTTAATATTATTGTTATTAAAGTTTAATATTATTATTATTATTAACAATGTATACAACGTAATTTACTAATTTATTAGTACAACATATATTTCATTCTTATTTTTATTTACTCCGGAGATTCTCTCTCTCTCTCTGTTTTTCTTTCTATCTCTCTCTCTCTGTTAAAAATTATAATTTCTACTTGCACTAATTCGTTTATATAACTTGTGAAAATCATATCTAGAATATGTGGAAATTAAAACTAGACAAAGCAGCCGCTGTAAATGATTCCTGATCGTTAGTTTCTGTCCTGATTCTCAATGCATTTCTGCCACTCAATTAAAACCTGCTGTAAAGCGTTAAAGCAACATCCGTCAGAATCAGTTAAAGGTGAACGGCTCTGAAAGAAGTCCTGTCCTTGAGTTAGGATCTCTACCCATGATGCACTGGGGCACAGCTTCCTCGGAGACGTGGGACGGCGGGTCACGGCTTTAACGACTGACTTTCAATGCCGACCATTAATACGCAATTTCAGTCCAAGCACAGCGAAACGTCCAAGGTCTCAGCCGTATTCACGGAAATGAATTATACAATCCTCCAACAGCAAACATGACCACTTCCTCTCCGGATACTTTGTCCTACAATGAGGCAAACGAGAGATTTGCATGCAATTACAGAGCGCAGAAACAAGAAACCAGTGATTGAATGTCTCAAATCTCGCCGGCACAGCAGGGATATCGTCTTGGAAAAGGAGGACGAGAAATTAAAGCATGTCATTATATTCAGATTCTCCAAAGTGTTGTAATTCACACGACATGCATCAGCTTGAATGGGAATAACCGGATGTAATCTAAACTCCCACTTTAGCTCCGAAGGAAGACTCCGAGCGCAGCGCTGGTGCCCGAACGCCCCGAAGAGCAGGAGAGGAAGACCGATCTGATATCGGCCGCACGGAGAGAGAGATGGTTCTGGTGGAGGAGAGGAATTAAGCGATGCTCTCCAAGGAACGAGGGAACACATGAAAATGATGGAGCCTTGCACAAAACTACAACAAACCTCCAATATGTGCATAAAAGAAGAGTAGGAGAGAAAGAAAATGCATGAAAACGGGTTTTTGAATGAATCTCTTGAGTGAATGATTCAATGACTCGCTCATAAAAATGAATCAGTCTTTAAGAACGAATCTCTTGAGTGAATGATTCAATGACTTCAATTGTTTCATTACAGGATGAATCAGTGTTTTTGAATGAATCTCTCGAGTGAATGATTCAATGACTCACTCATAAAGGCTTCACTTGTTTCATTACTGGATTAATCAGTGTTTATGAATGAATCTCGTAAGTGAATGATTCAATGACTCACTCATAAAGACTTCACTTGTTTCATTACTGGATGAATCAGTGTTTATGAATGAATCTCTTGAGTGAATGATTCAATGATTCACTCATAAAGACTTCACTTGTTTCATTACTGGATGAATCAGTGTTTTTGAATGAATCTCTTGAATGATTGATTCAATGACTCACTCATAAAGACTTCACTTGTTTCATTACTGGATGAATAAGTGTTTATGAATGAATCTCTTGAATGAATGATTCAATGACTCACTCATAAAGACTTCACTTGTTTCATTACTGGATGAATCAGTGTTTATGAACGAATCCCTTGAGTGAATGATTCAATGATTCACTCATAAAGGCTTCACTTGTTTCATTACTGGATGAATCAGTGTTTTTGAACGAATCTCTTGAGTGAATGATTCAATGACTCACTCATAAAGACTTCACTTGTTTCATTACTGGATGAATCAGTGTTTATGAATGAATCTCTTGAGTGAATGATTCAATGACTCACTCATAAAGGCTTCACTTGTTTCATTACTGGATGAATCAATGTTTATGGATGAATCTCTTGAGTGAATGATTCAATGACTCACTCATAAAGGCTTCACTTGTTTCATTACTGGATGAATCAGCGTTTATGAAAGAATCTCTTGAGTGAATGATTCAATGACTCACTCATAGAGACTTCACTTGTTTCATTACTGGATGAATCAGTGTTTATGAACGAATCTCTTGAGTGAATGATTCAATGACTCACTCATAGAGACTTCACTTGTTTCATTACTGGATGAATCAGTGTTTTTGAACGAATCTCTTGAGTGAATGATTCAATGACTCACTCATAAAGACTTCACTTGTTTCATTACTGGATGAATCAGTGTTTATGAATGAATCTCTTGAGTGAATGATTCAATGACTCACTCATAAAGGCTTCACTTGTTTCATTACTGGATGAATCAATGTTTATGGATGAATCTCTTGAGTGAATGATTCAATGACTCACTCATAAAGGCTTCACTTGTTTCATTACTGGATGAATCAGCGTTTATGAAAGAATCTCTTGAGTGAATGATTCAATGACTCACTCATAGAGACTTCACTTGTTTCATTACTGGATGAATCAGTGTTTATGAACGAATCTCTTGAGTGAATGATTCAATGACTCACTCATAGAGACTTCACTTGTTTCATTACTGGATGAATCAGTGTTTATGAACGAATCTCTTGAATGAATGATTCAATGACTCACTCATAAAGACTTCACTTGTTTCATTACTGGATGAATCAGTCTTTATGAATGAATCTCTTGAGTGAATTAATATAATTGACAATCTGTATTTGAAGTGTCAAGTCGCTTCCAAAAGCTGATTTGCTCTATTTTGCCGCAGTCATCAGTTATTATATCACATTATATCAGTCATTATGTGATAATCTGAATTATTGTAAGACGAATGATTGTAAAATGATGATCCTGTTTGATTGACGGCTCTCTCTCTGGATCAGAACACAGATCTGAATGTTCGCTGAATCGTTGTCATTGAGGCCTGAGATCATGTGGGTGAGAGATTGCGGTCTTTTAACGATTAATCGTGTCACCGCTTCTGACGGCCTGTTCCTACAAGGATGAAAAATGGCCACCCACTTATGTGGAGCAGATCGAAAGAAAACGTGCTGGTTAAAAGCAGCGCAGAGGAGAAGAACTGACCCGCTGATCTCAGGGGAGGAAGACCTGCACAACGAGCCTCGCAGGTAATGAGAGATAAAGGGAGGACAGAAAGAGACGGATGAGTAAGAGAACACAATGTGAGCTGGCACCATTCAGACAATGAAAAAGACGTGAACCTCAGAGTTATGGATGCGATTCAGTCTGACGAATCAATCACTGAATGAACCGACAATACGATTCACTTACTGAACGCAAGAAAGGTTTTGTGTACTTTTATATTTGGTGACGAGCAAAAGCTTCTGCAGGGATATCGTCTAACTAAAACCTTTAAAAACATGTCTGTTCATAGAAATAAAGCTGAAATTAAACAATATTTCTAATAAAACAGAATAGAAATATATTCGAGCAAACAAAAAATGATGATATATTATTTCAGTTTAAGTTATTTATTTCCAGTTAATAATTTAAGTGTTTCAACTTAAATTTTTAATTAATACATTTTATTATTTATATATTATATAAATAAATAAATACGAGATATATAGATATATATTTATCTATCTCTTTATATCGTATATAAGTAAATAAATAAAATGCATTAAATAAAAAATAAAAAAAAAATATATATATATATATATATATATATATATATATATACACATACATATACACACACACACACACACACACACACATATAAACTTTTATATAGATAAATAAATATTATATATACATATATATTTTTTATCTATTTATATAATATATAAATAAATAAAATGTATTAAAAAAAATTCTCATCACTAACCATTAAAATAAAAAAAATTCTTATAACAACTATATAAAAAATTAAAAATATATAGAGAGAAAAATACTAAAATATAAAATGTAGTAAAAACAGATAATATGCAAACACTTGTCTCATTAGTTAATGTATTAACTAACAGTAAGCAATACATCTTTTAGTGTTTTTATTAATGTTACAAAAATAATACATAACAATAGCATTACTGATTATTGCTGCAACCAAATACAGCTACAGTAAATAATGAAACCTTGTGCAAATAGTGTTCAAAATATCACTGAAGAACAAATATGAAACCTTACAAGCCATAAAATCATGTACATAATCAACTATCAGCTTGTAAATATATTTGCTATTATTAATCCCTGCATTAAACTGCAATTAAATACTATGTTTATGTAATTCGGACCAATTATGAGGGTTTGAATGGGTTGGTCAAGACAAACATCCGCCTCGATATCCAGCCCTTCAGGGAATCCCTTAGTCTCGGACAGGAATTCATCTCACATATCCCTCTTCCCTCATTACATGCATGCGCGATTCACACGGATATCAGGAGGAATCAATTTCCCATTGAACTAGGGTCCAGAAACTCGGGTTCAAGGCAAGAAAGCCTGATAGCAGGAAACTATATTCCCAGGAATCATTTCAGGGTGAGGTTGAGCTTCAGAGATGAGCGAGACAACATTATTCATGAGCAGCTCTGAACGTTTCCTCCGAACCTTGAGAAAGAGCCGCCCAAGACAGCCAATTACAGCAGCAAACAGGAAGTGCACAGCCTGCATCCACAGGGTGAGGAACCCCTCAGAGAGCACAGGAACAACAGAGAAAGACAAGATCGACCGCAGGAGCTGATTCAATCACGTTTTTACATTTATTTCCTCTCCACTTTTGCATTATTCAGATTCCTTGAGTATTTTAGAATGATAGACGGTAGATGGATGGAGGGATGGATATATGGACGGAGGGATAGATGATAGATGGAGCGATGGAAAGCGATGGATGATAGAACAATAGATAGAACGATAGACGGAATAAAATTTAATTTAAACGTGTATACCAATTAAATATTAGTGATTAAATAATACTAATATCAATATATTTATTAACTCACGCATTTATAGATTAATTTATCATATTTATATATATTAGTTTGGATGGATGCGTTAGAGATCAAGGTGATTTTCCTGAAAGTCGTCCTGATCTCTGATGATTAATGAGCGCCGTGTTCCTCCGGTCCTGCAGGAGTTTCTCTCACACACACACACACACACACACACATTATAATGAGGGTAAAGTAGGACGCAGCTGCTAATACAGATGTCACACATCTAGAGGCGTTTAGACCTCTGACAGAAAAAAGAGGTGGATGCGTTTCATCTTTCTTCAAGCCTTAGTGTCAGTGTTTCTGAACTCCTGAAACGCCTCCATTGAGTTTCTATCAGAACAAACACTCAATATTCCTCATTATAATAATTAAAATGCAGAATAAAGGGGCAGGGCTTGATCTTTAATCTGCTAAAGTATTTAAGTACGCTTTGAAATATCACAAAAGTTCTGTTTATGACATGCACTAAACAAAACAAAAACAGGACGAAAATTTTAAAGTGGTTTATTGTGCAAAAACGTTTCCTACAACATGCCAAGATTATGATGTGGATTTCAGCATTAAAAGTTAAATATTGCAGCTTTTTACATTGCAAAACTTGTTTGGAAAGACGAAAATAACTTATTTTATCTGTGTGTGTGTGTGTGTGTGTGTGTGTGTGTGTGTGTGTGTGCGCATGCGTGGAGTGAGTGTGAGTGAGAGTGAGAGTGTGTGTGTGTGTGTGCGTGTACATGTGTGGAGTGAGTGTGAGTGAGAGTGAGAGTGTGTGTGTGTGTGTGCGTGTGTGTGTGTGCGTGTACATGTGTGGAGTGAGTGTGAGTGAGAGTGAGAGTGTGTGTGTGTGTGTGCGTGTGTGGAGTGAGTGTGAGTGAGAGTGAGAGTGTTTGTGTGCGTGTGCATGTGTGGAGTGAGTGTGAGTGAGAGTGTGTGTGTGTGTGTGTGAGAGAGAGAGAGAGAGTGTGTGTGTGTGTGTGCGTGTACATGTGTGGAGTGAGTGTGAGTGAGAGTGTGTGTGTGTGTGTGCGTGTACATGTGTGGAGTGAGTGTGAGTGAGAGTGTGTGTGTGTGTGTGCGTGTACATGTGTGGAGTGAGTGTGAGTGAGAGTGTGTGTGTGTGTGTGCGTGTACATGTGTGGAGTGAGTGTGAGTGAGAGTGAGAGTGTTTGTGTGCGTGTGCATGTGTGGAGTGAGTGTGAGTGAGAGTGTGTGTGTGTGTGTGTGTGTGAGAGAGAGAGAGAGAGTGTGTGTGTGTGTGTGTGTGAGAGAGAGAGAGAGAGAGAGAGAGTGTGTGTGTGTGTGTGTGTGAGAGAGAGAGAGAGAGAGAGTGTGTGTGTGTGTGAGAGAGTGAGAGAGTGTGTGTGTGTGTGTGTGTGCGTGTGTGTGTGTGTGTGTGTGTGTGTGTGTGTGTGTGTGTGTGTGTGTGTGTGTGTGTGTGTGTGTGTGTGTGTGAGAGAGTGTGTGTGTGTGTGCGTGTACATGTGTGGAGTGAGTGTGAGTGAGAGTGAGAGTGTTTGTGTGCGTGTGCATGTGTGGAGTGAGTGTGAGTGAGAGTGTGTGTGTGTGCGTGTGTGAGAGAGAGAGAGAGAGTGTGTGTGTGTGTGTGTGTGTGTGAGAGAGAGAGAGAGAGAGTGTGTGTGTGTGTGTGTGTGTGTGAGAGAGAGAGAGAGAGAGAGAGAGAGAGAGAGAGAGAGAGAGAGAGAGAGAGAGTGTGTGTGTGTGTGAGAGAGAGTGAGAGAGTGTGTGTGTGTGTGTGTGTGTGTGTGTGTGTGTGTGTGTGTGTGTGTGTGTGTGTGTGTGTGTGTGTGAGAGAGTGAGAGAGTGTGTGTGTGTGTGTGTGTGTGTGTGTGTGTGTGTGTGCGAATGCGCGCACACGTGGATGTGTGTGTAAGGCGGCATGAACACGCTAACGGTAATCCTGGAAATCATCAGGGCGAATGTCACGGTGAAATATGGATAATTACACAATTACGTAATTACAGAGGCGAGTCGCTGACAGACAGCAAACTTCCTGGCGAGGAGAAGTCGTGTTCTTCACATCCAGCGCCGTCACAACGATGTTTCAGCCCTAATTACTGAACTTTATGACTAGAAATGAGAGTGACTGATGTGACTGGAAAGTTTTTAACTTAGTTTTTCAGTGTTTCCATGGCAACTATAAGGTTTATTGTGTTTGGCCTATTTCTATTTCTCCAGTAAAATCTGAAACTTCACTAACATTCACATCATCGGTTCATCTTCCCAAAAAACTAACTTTTTTATTTAGAAAAAAGTAGAGCAGATTTAGAGATTCGGCAGCATTGAAACCAATTTTACAGTAACTATTAAATTAACTAAAATGAAAATGATTAATAAAATACATTTTAACTAAAATTTTGGTTTAATTTTGAGTAATTTTATTGTGTTGTTTAATAATATTAATATTTAGACTTTTTATTTCTAGTAAAATTTTAATATTTTTATTTCAGTTTCAGTATTAGTTACCTATAACAGTTACCATGGAAACTGGTCAAACGCTCCGCTTCGGGAAAACGGGACCATTTCTGGGATGTTTTTTTTTTAGGGTCAAAACGTAGCAGAACTGCTTATACCTTAAAAAATATATAACTGTTCTTTTCAGGAAGAAAACGAGACGAAACAATGAAACAAAAAAAAAAAAAAAAAAAAAGTGTTGCTGCTCCTTCAAATCTAAATCTAGACTGAGCTGGATGGTTGCTAGGGTGTTACTATGTGGTTGCTAGGGTGTAGTAAAAATAATCCACTCTTAAAGTCACCATGAAACGCCTTTTTTTCTCCTCTATTGTGTCGTATATATGTAGAGAATCGCTTCACAAACAAGAACAAATGTGGGCGGGGCTTGACTGTGATTGGATGGTTGTGGTTTGCTATTGGTGGATCTCGTGTGATTGACAGGTTATTGCCCCGCCCTCATCATTAGAGAAGAGAATCTCATGTGAGAATGACAAAATAATGATTATTGACAAAGCAGTAAAGGGGAAATTCTTCAAGACTACAGACAACACACACACACACAGACTCTCACACACACACAGACTCTCACACACACACAGACTCTCACACACACACACAGACTCTCACACATACACACAGACTCTCACACACACACACAGACTCTCACACACACACACACAGACTCTCACACACACACACACAGACTCTCACACACACACACACAGACTCTCACACACACACACACAGACTCTCACACACACACACAGACTCTCACACACACACACACAGACTCTCACACACACACACAGACTCTCACACACACACACAGACTCTCACACACACACACACAGACTCTCACACACACCTTTGATATGAGCGAGGTGTGGATCTTCTTGATGATGTCGTCCATCTCCGCGAGCTTGGGTCCGATCAGAGAGCTGTGAGGGCCGCTGATGTGTCCGATGTGATCCAGACCCAGGTAATGCAGGATCAGCACATCCCAGTCGTCCCGCTTCAGAGTGCCGTCCAGGTGACGCGTCACGTTACTGTCCACCTGAGCAAACCACACACACATTACAGTCTCACAACAGATGGAGCCGGTGAAAACACACACAAGCTTACGAGCCTCAACGGGTCATGAGGAGTGATAGAGTTTAATACACAGAGAAAACATAACGCAACTTTAACCGATAACACACACACTTCCATGGACTTTTACACTAAAAGACTTCATGTTGATCGTTTATCGTTTATTATTATACACGTCCTTCTGTCAAATCTGCACTGATTTTATGAAATGTGTGTGAGAGAGTGTGTTCATGTGTGCATGTGTGGATATGTGAGAGAGCGAGGGGAGTGCATGGAACTAAACAGAGCGTTTCTGACAGACTGGGAAGAGAGACTGAATTACTGACGACTCGTTTCAGTTCACAATCACTTCTTTCTTTTAAAACAAAAACTCTATAAAAAAGCTATATAAAAACACTGCATGAAAAAGCATAATAGAGGCAGTGCGTGTGTGTGTGTGTGTGAGCGTGTGTGTGTATGTATGTGGTTGTGAGAGAGAGAGAGAGAGAGAGTGAGTGTGTGTGTGTGTGTGTGTGTGTGTGTGTGTGTATGTGAGAGTGTGTGTTTATGTGGTTGAGAGATGGTGTGTTTATGTGTGTCTATGTGTGAGTGTGTGTGCGTGTATGTGAGAGTGAGAGTGTGTGTGTGTATGTATGTGGTTGTGAGAGATGATGTGTTTATGTGTGTCTATGTGTGAGTGTGTGTGCGTGTATGTGAGAGTGAGAGTGTGTGTGTGTATGTATGTGGTTGTGAGAGATGATGTGTTTATGTGTGTCTATATGTGAGTGTGTGTGCATGTATGTGAGAGAGAGAGTGTGTGTGTGTGGTTGTGAGAGATGGTGTGTTTATGTGTGAGTGTGTGTGTGTGAGAGAGTGTGTGTGTGTTTGTGTGTGTGTGTGTTCATGTATGTGGTTGTGAGAGATGGTGTGTTTATGTGTGAGTGTGTGTGTGAGAGAGAGAGTGTGTGTGTGTTTGTGTGTGTGTGTGTGTGTATGTATGTGGTTGTGAGAGAGAGAGAGAGAGTGTGTGTGTGTGTGTGTGTGTGTGTGTGTATGTGAGTGTGTGTTTATGTGGTTGAGAGATGGTGTGTTTATGTGTGTCTATGTGTGAGTGTGTATGTGAGAGTGTGTGTGTGTATGTATGTGGTTGTGAGAGATGATGTGTTTATGTGTGTCTATATGTGAGTGTGTGTGCATGTATGTGAGAGAGAGAGTGTGTGTGTGTGGTTGTGAGAGATGGTGTGTTTATGTGTGAGTGTGTGTGTGTGAGAGAGTGTGTGTGTGTTTGTGTGTGTGTTCATGTATGTGGTTGTGAGAGATGGTGTGTTTATGTGTGAGTGTGTGTGTGAGAGAGAGAGTGTGTGTGTGTTTGTGTGTGTGTGTGTGTGGTTGTGAGAGATGGTGTGTGTATGAGTGTCAGTATATGTGCGTGTGAGTGTGTTTGAGAGAGAGAGAGGGAGTGTGTGTGTGTGTGTTTGAGAAAGATAGCATTTAAATATCATCTAAGATCTCATTGATTTGCATTACTAGCATCAGATTTTAATCTCACTGTTTGTCCACATTAATATCAGCATCTGCAACAGATTCATAGTTTTGGTGAGTTTGTGCCTCTGAATAAAACAGCCGTTTCTTCCTCCTCGAGTTTAAGCTTCATATTCTCACCACATCATATGAGCCATAACAGCCTGATGCAATATGAGACTCAAAACATACAATAAATAAATATATACACATACAGTAATACCTTGAGATACGAGCGTCTCGACATACGAGTGTTCTGAGATACGAGCAAACATTCTGACCATTTCTGCTTTGAGATAAGAGTAAATATTTGAGATACGAGTAAATATTTGAGATACGAGCAGCTTCCAGACGCTAGAGGTGTTCAGCACTCGCAGCAGCTCAAGCTCCTCATTTATGGGTAATTGCATATGATCTCCACTAGAGGCAGCTTGGTTTTACAGCGGGGGTTACCGGGGGCAACGAGTGATTCACCAGTATTAAGCTGGGAGCAGCACCAGTTATGAGTGTTCGATAATAATAAATATGAGGAATATTTATTCCAGCTGGAATGTTCCATTATCGGGAATATATATGCAATTTCAATTAAATATTTTGTCTAAAGATTATTATTTCATGTCAGTTTTCACAGGGCTAAAAATAGTATATTGGAAAATCATTGAAACCTAAAAAACAAAAACAAATTTTCCTGCCATAATTAATAACTCAAGCTTAAACATGAGCTCAACTCTATACTGTGTGTTAAGTGTGTTAAGTGTGTTCAGCTCCTCTCACCTCAGTGTAGTCGGACACGAAGAACGAGGTCGTGCCGTCGTGCTCCATGAAGAGTTTGGGGAAGAGCCGAACCCAAGTGTCGTCGCCGTAGAAGATGATGCGTTTGCCGGCGTTCTTGGCCTGCCAGATCAGGTTATCCTCCAGCAGAGCCGGAGAGTTCAGGTTCATCACCACGTCTATGAAACCCGGGATGCTGCCGGTGGTCAGAGCCTGATGACGGGAAAAGGGGCGGGGCTTGAGTTTCTTCCCGAACAAACACTCACAATATTCCTCATTACTTGAGTTAGTGAGTCGTGTGTTGAAACTGGCGGTTATGGGAAGGGGCGGGACAAACACAGCCAATCACAACACATCGATCCAGCCGACCAATCAGAGCACAGTGTGCTTTTCAGAAGGAGGGGCTTCATAGAGACAGGAACTAAACAGAGCGTTTCTGACAGACTGGGAAGAGACGAGCCGCAAAATCAAGGGTAAAAACAGCCTGTTTTTATTAGATTTATAATAAAATAATTTTTATTTATTATTTTTATTATTTACAGACTGTTATAGTGGATTTTGGTGAGCGATTAAAGTAAAGTGGCCCTATTATGCGGTTTTAAAGCTCTTAATGTTGTTTTGGCATCTTCTACATCAGGTTCACATGCATAACAGATCAAAAACAGTTTAATTTCCTCATAATATCATCAGCTCTTTTCTCTCAGCGTCTGAAACGCTTCATTCGTAGATTCAGACTCTCTAAGCCCCGCCCCTCTGAGAGATGCTCTGCTGTGATTGGTCAGAACTCAAGCGTTCATTATCATAAGTGAATCTCAGCTCTTGATTGGCAGTGATGGGAACAGTGATGATGGTGTGGGTTTTACCGTATCAATCTCATCAGCAGAAACCACAACTAAACTCTTCCAGTCTCACACACAAATACACAGATTGAGGGCGGGGCAAACACACGCCAATCAACACCAGACGAGGGGCTTATGCTAATGAGTTACAAACTTACACAGGAAGTGAGACTGGAATACTGACGACTCGTTTCAGTTCAGAATCACTTCTTTCTTTCAGGAGACAAAAACTCTATGCAAAAGCTATATAAAAACACTGCATGAAAGGAAATATTTAAAAAAAGCATAATAGAGGCACTTTAAGTTGAAGTACTAACATAACTCAAACGGAAAAAAGTGATAATAGGGGAACTTTAAAAATAGTTTGTATAAAATAACTATAAAAAGTTTGACTGCTCCATTTATGTCACACCTGATACAAAAACAGGCAAAGCAAATAAAGCTTTACAGGGGAAAACAAACGCAGCCTGATTTTTGACAAGAAAAGCCTGTTGTTTTGCGTGTACTTAAAAGATTTCTCAGCTCATAAAATCGCATATTTATACAGTCCGATTATATAAAAGCGTGAATATGAATGTAAATGACCAGAGACGCTAAAATAGGCCAGACGCATCATTAGCTATTCCGGGAAGAGAATCACAAACTTACAAACTCTTTGTAGTTTCACACCGAGAAAAACACAACATGAAACCTTTCCCTCGCCCTCCTGGAAAACCCAAACATAATTCCCCTCGTCTCTCAGGAACGGCATCGTCTAATGATGAAAACAAGACCAGACCACCCTCCTGTTTGCACTGTAGATTATAATGAGAGTATTGATTGCGTGTCTGTTAGTTACACAACACAATTACTGTCATCTAGCGTAACGCTTCTCCGTGATAATTAACACAGAGAGAGAGAGAGAGATGAGGGGGGAAAAACGACACAGCAGGTGTTAAAATAAACATCACTACATCTCCGTCTTATTAGACTCGTGCTAAAACATTCCTTACAGGTGCTTTATTAGATGATAAATACAGTAAAACGGTGTAAAACAGCTGTTTTCTATGTGAATATATAGTAAAGTGTCATTTATTCCTGTGATTAAAGCTGAATTTATTAGATGATAAATACAGTAAAACAGTGTAATATTATATCAGTGTAAAACAGCTGTTTTCTATGTGAATATATAATAAAGTGTCATTTATTCCTGTGATTAAAGCTGAATTTATTAGATGATAAATACAGTAAAACAGTGTAATATTATATCAGTGTAAAACAGCTGTTTTCTATGTGAATATATAATAAAGTGTCATTTATTCCTGTGATTAAAGCTGAATTTATTAGATGATAAATACAGTAAAACAGTGTATTATATCAGTGTAAAACAGTTGTTTTCTGTGTGAATATATAGTAAAGTGTCATTTATTCCTGTGATTAAAGCTGAATTTATTAGATGACAAATACAGTAAAACAGTGTAATATTATATCAGTGTAAAACAGCTGTTTTCTATGTGAATATATAATAAAGTGTCATTTATTCCTGTGATTAAAGCTGAATTTATTAGATGATAAATACAGTAAAACAGTGTAATATTATATCAGTGTAAAACAGCTGTTTTCTATGTGAATATATAGTAAAGTGTCATTTATTCCTGTGATTAAAGCTGAATTTATTAGATGATAAATACAGTAAAACAGTGTAATATTATATCAGTGTAAAACAGCTGTTTTCTATGTGAATATATAGTAAAGAGTCATTTATTCCTGTGATTAAAGCTGAATTTATTAGATGATAAATACAGTAAAACAGTGTAATATTATATCAGTGTAAAACAGCTGTTTTCTATGTGAATATATAGTAATGTGTCATTTATTCCTGTGATTAAAGCTGAATTTATTAGATACAGAAAAAAGTGTAATATATTATGTCAGTGTAAAACAGCTGTTTTCTATGTGAATATATAGTAAAGAGTCATTTATTCCTGTGATTAAAGCTGAATTTATTAGATGATAAATACAGTAAAACAGTGTAATATTATATCAGTGTAAAACAGCTGTTTTCTATGTGAATATATAGTAAAGTGTCATTTATTCCTGTGATTAAAGCTGAATTTATTAGATGATAAATACAGTAAAACAGTGTAATATTATATCAGTGTAAAACAGCTGTTTTCTATGTGAATATATAGTAAAGAGTCATTTATTCCTGTGATTAAAGCTGAATTTATTAGATGATAAATACAGTAAAACAGTGTAATATTATATCAGTGTAAAACAGCTGTTTTCTATGTGAATATATAATAAAGTGTCATTTATTCCTGTGATTAAAGCTGAATTTATTAGATGATAAATACAGTAAAACAGTGTAATATTATGTCAGTGTAAAACAGCTGTTTTCTATGTGAATATATAGTAAAGTGTCATTTATTCCTGTGATTAAAGCTGAATTTATTAGATGATAAATACAGTAAAATAGTGTAATATTATGTCAGTGTAAAACAGCTGTTTTCTATGTGAATATATAGTAGTGTCATTTATTCCTGTGATTAAAGCTGAATTTATTAGATGATAAATACAGTAAAACAGTGTAATATTATATCAGTGTAAAACAGCTGTTTTCTATGTGAATATATAGTAAAGTGTCATTTATTCCTGTGATTAAAGCTGAATTTATTAGATGATAAATACAGTAAAATAGTGTAATATTATGTCAGAGTAAAACAGCTGTTTTCTATGTGAATATATAGTAGTGTCATTTATTCCTGTGATTAAAGCTGAATTTATTAGATGATAAATACAGTAAAATAGTGTAATATTATGTCAGTGTAAAACAGCTGTTTTCTATGTGAATATATAGTAAAATGTCATTTATTCCAGTGATTAAAGCTGAATTTATTAGATGATAAATACAGTAAAACAGTGTAATATTATATCAGTGTAAAACAGCTGTTTTCTATGTGAATATATAGTAAAGTGTCATTTATTCCTGTGATTAAAGCTGAATTTATTAGATGATAAATACAGTAAAACAGTGTAATATTATATCAGTGTAAAACAGCTGTTTTCTATGTGAATATATAGTAAAGTGTCATTTATTCCTGTGATTAAAGCTGAATTTATTAGATGATAAATACAGTAAAACAGTGTAATATTATATCAGTGTAAAACAGCTGTTTTCTATGTGAATATATAGTAAAGTGTCATTTATTCCTGTGATTAAAGCTGAATTTATTAGATGATAAATACAGTAAAACAGTGTAATATTATATCAGTGTAAAACAGCTGTTTTCTATGTGAATATATAGTAAAGTGTCATTTATTCCTGTGATTAAAGCTGAATTTATTAGATGATAAATACAGTAAAACAGTGTAATATTATATCAGTGTAAAACAGCTGTTTTCTATGTGAATATATAGTAAAGAGTCATTTATTCCTGTGATTAAAGCTGAATTTATTAGATGATAAATACAGTAAAACAGTGTAATATTATATCAGTGTAAAACAGCTGTTTTCTATGTGAATATATAGTAATGTGTCATTTATTCCTGTGATTAAAGCTGAATTTATTAGATACAGTAAAACAGTGTAATATATTATATCAGTGTAAAACAGCTGTTTTCTATGTGAATATATAGTAAAGTGTCATTTATTCCTGTGATTAAAGCTGAATTTATTAGATGATAAATACAGTAAAACAGTGTAATATTATATCAGTGTAAAACAACTGTTTTCTATGTGAATATATAATAAAGTGTCATTTATTCCTGTGATTAAAGCTGAATTTATTAGATGATAAATACAGTAAAACAGTGTAATATTATGTCAGTGTAAAACAGCTGTTTTCTATGTGAATATATAGTAAAGTGTCATTTATTCCTGTGATTAAAGCTGAATTTATTAGATGATAAATACAGTAAAATAGTGTAATATTATGTCAGTGTAAAACAGCTGTTTTCTATGTGAATATATAGTAGTGTCATTTATTCCTGTGATTAAAGCTGAATTTATTAGATGATAAATACAGTAAAACAGTGTAATATTATATCAGTGTAAAACAGCTGTTTTCTATGTGAATATATAGTAAAGTGTCATTTATTACTGTGATTAAAGCTGAATTTATTAGATGATAAATACAGTAAAATAGTGTAATATTATGTCAGTGTAAAACAGCTGTTTTCTATGTGAATATATAGTAAAATGTCATTTATTCCAGTGATTAAAGCTGAATTTATTAGATGATAAATACAGTAAAACAGTGTAATATTATATCAGTGTAAAACAGCTGTTTTCTATGTGAATATATAGTAGTGTCATTTATTCCTGTGATTAAAGCTGAATTTATTAGATGATAAATACAGTAAAACAGTGTAATATTATATCAGTGTAAAACAGCTGTTTTCTATGTGAATATATAGTAGTGTCATTTATTCCTGTGATTAAAGCTGAATTTATTAGATGATAAATACAGTAAAACAGTGTAATATTATATCAGTGTAAAACAGCTGTTTTCTATGTGAATATATAGTAAAGTGTCATTTATTCCTGTGATTAAAGCTGAATTTATTAGATGATACAGTAAAATAGTGTAATATTATGTCAGTGTAAAACAGCTGTTTTCTATGTGAATATATAGTAAAATGTCATTTATTCCAGTGATTAAAGCTGAATTTATTAGATGATACGTACAGTAAAACAGTGTAATATTATATCAGTGTAAAACAGCTGTTTTCTATGTGAATATATAGTAAAGTGTCATTTATTCCTGTGATTAAAGCTGAATTTATTAGATGATAAATACAGTAAAACAGTGTAATATTATATCAGTGTAAAACAGCTGTTTTCTATGTGAATATATAGTAAAGTGTCATTTATTCCTGTGATTAAAGCTGAATTTATAAGATGATAAATACAGTAAAACAGTGTAATATTATATCAGTGTAAAACAGCTGTTTTCTATGTGAATATATAGTAAAGTGTCATTTATTCCTGTGATTAAAGCTGAATTTATTAGATGATAAATACAGTAAAACAGTGTAATATTATATCAGTGTAAAACAGCTGTTTTCTATGTGAATATATAGTAAAGTGTCATTTATTCCTGTGATTAAAGCTGAATTTATTAGATGATAAATACAGTAAAACAGTGTAATATTATATCAGTGTAAAACAGCTGTTTTCTATGTGAATATATAGTAAAGTGTCATTTATTCCTGTGATTAAAGCTGAATTTATTAGATGATAAATACAGTAAAACAGTGTAATATTATATCAGTGTAAAACAGCTGTTTTCTATGTTCTCTCTCTCACACACTCTCAAACATTTTTAAACTATTATATTAACATTATAAATCAACAAAAAAGGCTCAACATTAGTTTTTCAGCGGTAGATTCTCATTTGCTCTCCCAGATCCTCCTCCTCCTCCCAGACTCTGAGAAAATCACAGGCTAATTGCTTTACTCTTGTCCCATTTGTAGTGAAACATGAGCAATTAGAGGATTCTGGCTGCCCTCTGCAGGAGTTTTGTGCCGCATTAGAGATTCTGGCACTGGGAAAGGTTTAAATGTGTGTGCTCTCTGACTGCTGCTCCTCCAAGCTTTCACAGCCAGCGATGATGCCAGCGGTTGGTTTAAAGCCCTAAAGTTTCTGCATTCAGTCACATCAGCAGGAGCATCTGCTGAACTGAGACCGGAAACTGCTGGGGACTTTCTGAAGCCACCATGACATCAAAACTGCTGAATCAAGCTTTGTTTTCATGTAATATTGCAGTGTTTATTATAAATGATTTATCATGATTGTGTTAATAATCCTGAATGAGAATAACAGCATCTTCTCTAATGATGAGGGCGGGGCAAAAACCTGTCAATCACACGAGATCCACCAATAGCAAACCACAACCATCCAATCACAATCAAGCCCGCCCACATTTGTTCTTGTTTGCGAAGCAATTCTCTCCATATACGGCAAATAGAGGAGAAAAGACAAGTGCAACTTCTGTTTCATGCTGCCTTTAACTCATGCAATATTATTCTTCTGTGAATTGATAACAGTGATTCAACAATTTCATAATGAATTCGTAGCTAAACTTTATGCCAAAACACTGGCGGTGACTTTTACATAATCATGCTCTATTCATATTTTCTTCTAAAAGAGTTTTAAAAAGTAATCTAAATGTAATGCTTTGCTGAAATCCTTTACATCCCAGAGGTTCACACACAGTCAAACAGCCCCGATACGCTGCTTCATCTGATGAAACATTCACTAAACTCACAACCGCACAATATAATGCAGAATATCATCCGCTGAAACACTGATGTTTAAATGCCACAAGATAAATTTAGCAAATATTTCTGTCTGATGCATCATGATCTCAATTAGAAAAGGAACAACGATCACACACAAAAACACACTCATATATACACACACAAACAATCATACACACTCTCTCTCTTACACACACACAAAAATACACACACACTCTCACTCCAATAAACTCACACTCATACACACACTCACACAAAAACACACTCTCATATACACACACTCATATATACACACACAAAAACACTCACTCACTGATACATACACTCACTCATATATACACGCACACAATCATACACACTCTCACTCCAATAAACTCACACTCACACACACACACACACACACACACACACACACTCATACACACTCTCACACAAATACACTCACTCACTCAAACACACTCACATTCCAACACACACATACACTCTTCAACACACTCTCACTCCAATAAACTCACACTGATACACACTCACACAAAAACACACTCACTCAAACACACTCCAATACACACATACACTCTTCAACACACACACACACACACACACATACACTCACACACTCCAATACACTCATACACTCCAATACACTCATACACTCCAATGCACTCACACTCCAATACATGCACTCACACTCTCACACACACACACACACACAAACACACTCCAATGCACTCACTCCAATACATACACTCACACACACACACACACACACACACACACACACACACTCCAATGCACTCACACTCCAATACATACACTCACACTCACACACACACACACACACACACACACAAACACACTCCAATGCACTCACTCCAATACATACACTCACACTCCAATGCACACACACTCCAATGCACACACACTCCAATGCACACACACTCCAATGCACACACACTCCAATGCACACACACTCCAATGCACACACACTCCAATGCACACACACTCCAATGCACACACACTCCAATGCACACACACTCCAATGCACACACACTCCAATGCACACACACTCCAATGCACACACACTCCAATGCACACACACTCCAATGCACACACACTCCAATGCACACACACACTCCAATGCACACACACACTCCAATGCACACACACACTCCAATGCACACACACACTCCAATGCACACACACACTCCAATACATACACTCACACTCCAATACATACACTCTCACACACACACACACACACACTCCAATGCATACACTCTCTCACACACACACACACACACACACACACACACACACACACACACACTCCAATGCACTCACACTCCAATGCATACACTCTCTCACACACACACACTCCAATGCACTCACACTCCAATACATACACTCTCACACACACACTCCAATGCACTCACAGTCCAATACATACACTCACACACACACACACACTCCAATGTACTCACACTCCAATGCACACACTCTCACACACACACACACACTCCAATGCACTCACACTCCAATACATACACTCACACTCCAATGCACACACTCACACTCCAATACATACACTCACACTCCAATACATACACTCACACTCCAATACATACACTCACACTCCAATGCACACACTCTCACACACACACACAAACACACTCCAATGCACTCACACTCCAATACATACACTCACACACACACACACACACACACACTCCAATGCACTCAGTCACATTCCAATAAACTCACACTCATACACTCACACAAAAACACACTCATACACTCTTCAACATACACACATACACTCACACACTCCAATGCACTCACACCAGGGTTCGAATTACACCACGGCAATCACGGCACGTGCCGTGGTTGCCCTCCTTATTTGCCGTAATGCCCTCAGAATAATGCCAATATCCACGGCAACATTGTTGCCGTGGATGCCCTCCCTCTTTGCATCAGTGCCCTCATTTATTATAAAATAAAATTGCATGTTAACAACGAACACAAGTACCTATTGTTGAATTTTCCCCTTTGTTCATTAATTTAAAGCAAAACTCGGATCATCTCGTCATTTTCTACGAGTATAATTATGTGACAATGTCGCCGCAATATTGACGAACTATCTTCCAAAGCTTGCCGGAGGTTGTCGAGTAAGTACGAATGACAAAGCAAGTGACGAATACCGACACTGGCGCGAAAATTTACCTTGTCACTGGCCACTTGCGCAGTAGAGAAGGGCGCAGTTCTCACTTCGTAAGTTTTACGAGACACGAGGTTCAAAAACGCATCCCATAATAATGTTATTAGCCCCTCCTTCTTCATGCGTTTATTTACCCGCCAACGAATTTATCGGCTATTGTTTCTAACGTGTCCACTCCCACGTCAACACTTTCAACTGCAGTGTAATGACGGGGGGTTCATTTTATGATTGGAACTGCCTTCCGATGTGTACCGATTAATAAGCAGATGATCATCGGTAATCCTCGGCATTTCATTTACTTTGTTCATGCAATCATAAATTTAAACCATGCTATGTTAATGTTAAGTTTTTTGCCTAAAATACATTAGTTCTAAATAAATATAATTTCTGTTATATATGTTGACATTTTTCTTTTATGCCTTTATGATCTTTAAAGAAAATTTACTGAAATGGGTTGTGGTGCTGCAAGAACAGATTAAGATTACTTTCCACTGTATAAATGCATAATAAATGAAGAGGACATGAAATTACATTAAAACTCGACGATAAACTGAAGTAGCCTTGGTGCCCCTTTTCAT
>JAWRVZ010000342.1:300000-355000 GCA_037043235.1 Rhodeus uyekii | reverse complement strand
TGTCACACACACACACACTCACTCTCTGTCACACACACACACACTCACTCTCTGTCACACACACTCACTCTCTGTCACACACACTCACTCTCTGTCACACACACTCACTCTCTGTCACACACACACACACACTCACTCTCTGTCACACACACACACACACTCACTCTCTGTCACACACACACTCACTCTCTGTCACACACACACACTCACTCACTCTCTGTCACACACACACACTCACTCACTCACTCTCTGTCACACACACACACACACACTCACTCTCTGTCACACACACACTCACTCTCTGTCACACACACACTCACTCTCTGTCACACACACACTCACTCTCTGTCACACACACACTAACTCACTCTCTGTCACACACACACTCACTCTCTGTCACACACACACTCACTCTCTGTCACACACACACACACACACACACTCACTCTGTCACACACACACTCACTCTCTGTCACACACACACTCACTCTCTGTCACACACACACTCACTCACTCTCTGTCACACACACACTCACTCACTCTCTGTCACACACACACTCACTCACTCTCTGTCACACACACACTCACTCACTCTCTGTCACACACACACTCACTCTCTGTCACACACACACACTCACTCTGTCACACACACACTCACTCTGTCACACACACACTCACTCTCTGTCACACACACACTCACTCACTCTCTGTCACACACACACTCACTCACTCTCTGTCACACACACACTCACTCACTCTCTGTCACACACACACTCACTCACTCTCTGTCACACACACACTCACTCACTCTCTGTCACACACACACTCACTCTCTGTCACACACACACTCACTCACTCTCTGTCACACACACACTCAATCTCTGTCACACACACACACACTCACTCTCTGTCACACACACACACTCACTCTCTGTCACACACACACTCACTCACTCTCTGTCACACACACACTCACTCTCTGTCACACACACACTCACTCACTCTCTGTCACACACACACTCACTCACTCTCTGTCACACACACACTCACTCACTCTCTGTCACACACACACTCACTCTCTGTCACACACACACACACTCACTCTCTGTCACACACACACTCACTCACTCTCTGTCACACACACACACACACTCACTCTCTGTCACACACACACACACACTCACTCTCTGTCTCACACACACACTCACTCACTCTCTGTCTCACACACACACTCACTCACTCTCTGTCACACACTCACTCACTCTCTGTCACACACTCACTCACTCTCTGTCACACACACACACACACTCACTCTCTGTCACACACACACTCACTCTCTGTCACACACACACTCACTCACTCTCTGTCACACACACACTCACTCTCTGTCACACACACACTCACTCACTCTCTGTCACACACACACTCACTCACTCTCTGTCACACACACACACTCACTCACTCTCTGTCACACACACACACTCACTCACTCTCTGTCACACACACACACACACTCACTCTCTGTCACACACACACTCACTCTCTGTCACACACACACTCACTCACTCTCTGTCACACACACACTCACTCACTCTCTGTCACACACTCACTCACTCTCTGTCACACACTCACTCACTCTCTGTCACACACACACTCACTCTCTGTCACACACACACTCACTCTCTGTCACACACACACTCACTCTCTGTCACACACACACACACACACTCACTCTCTGTCACACACACACACTCACTCTCTGTCACACACACACACTCACTCTCTGTCACACACACACACTCACTCTCTGTCACACACACACACTCACTCTCTGTCACACACACACACTCACTCTCTGTCACACACACACTCACTCTCTGTCACACACACACTCACTCTCTGTCACACACACACTCACTCTCTGTCACACACACACACTCACTCTCTGTCACACACACACACTCACTCTCTGTCACACACACACACTCACTCTCTGTCACACACACACACTCACTCTCTGTCACACACACACACTCACTCTCTGTCACACACACACACTCACTCTCTGTCACACACACACACTCACTCTCTGTCACACACACACACTCACTCTCTGTCACACACACACACTCACTCTCTGTCACACACACACACTCACTCTCTGTCACACACACACACTCACTCTCTGTCACACACACACTCACTCACTCTCTGTCACACACACACACTCACTCACTCACTCTCTGTCACACACACACTCACTCTCTGTCACACACACACTCACTCTCTGTCACACACACACTCACTCTCTGTCACACACACACACTCACTCTCTGTCACACACACACACTCACTCTCTGTCACACACACACACTCACTCTCTGTCACACACACACACTCACTCTCTGTCACACACACACACTCACTCTCTGTCACACACACACACACTCACTCTCTGTCACACACACACTCACTCACTCTCTGTCACACACACACTCACTCACTCTCTGTCACACACACACTCACTCTCTGTCACACACACACTCACTCTCTGTCACACACACACTCACTCTCTGTCACACACACACTCACTCTCTGTCACACAACTCCAACTTCTTCAATTCCAGACATGTGTGGAGTTGAAGAATAGAGAAGCTCATTCTCTTCAGAAAATGTAAAACTCTGGCTTTTGTAAAAGGTGAAATCATGACCAGTTCAGCTTCTTCACACTGACGTAGAGCTCGTCAAACACTGGGATTAAAGAAACGGATCACCTGTCTTTCTTTCTAAACACACACTTTACTGACATCAGAACAGTCTGCTATGAGTCTGCAGCTGCATCTGTGTCGCTGTGGAGTCGACCGACTCCTGACGCACTTTTGTTAAATACAACTGCATTCCTGAAAACCGTTGTGATCTGGAGTTTCCTGTTGAACTCGCATCGCTGGAGAAACAAGCAGCTCGTCTCGTCTGTTTCCTGAACACGCTTTCACATGCTCGTTAAAGAACATCACCTCCTGACAACTAATCTCTAATCTCATCCCAAGACTCTGTTGCTGACGCCAAAACATCATTTCAGAGATTAAATGTTGGCTTGAAACACTGATAGCAGAACAGAAACGGCAACTTGAGAAACGCATGAAGCGTCTAAAACAGCGGCAGCTCAGGCTTATAGAGGTGGAAGAACAATCACTATCATCCCTGATCCTTCTGGGAAAGAACGGAGAACCGGCGGGAGAACCAGGATTGTTTGGGATGTGCAGCACAGATTCAGAGACGCATGAGCAGATCAACTTCTGTCATTCTCTGGAAGAGCCGGTTTGAGTTCGTCTGATAGACCAAGACTGACATCTGCTGGATAACCTGAGAACAACCCTTTCTCTCTCTCCCTCTCTGTGTGTGTCTCTCTCTCTGTCAGTCTCTCTCCCTCCACCTCTCTTTGTCCATCTCTCTCTCCCTCCTTGACCGTTTCGCCCTTTTCTCTGTACAGTGGAACCTCGTGATACGAGCAGCCAAACATACGAGTTTTCTGAGATACGAGCCGGAGCTCGGGCCATATTTTCGTTCAAGATACGAGCCCAAATCCGACATACACACGTGTTTCCGGAGCGTCCCGCTAGTTGGCGCGCAGGGTCGAGCATCATTCGAGAGCATCTCTCGCTCAATCGCACATGTTACCCGCTTGAATCAAAGTGTATCTTGTGCGCTGTACTCTTTTTTTTGGAGTGGGGGTTCAATCTTCAACTGGCTGGTGGCAGCTCCAGTCAGGGGCTGATGAGCGGCGAGTACAGCGCGTCTTCTATTGCTCTCTCTAACAACGAAATATATTGTTTTATTATTATGAGTGTACTCTTAAGAACCTATTCTTTCATATAATGGCTGTTTTAAGGGAGTTTATGCCAAATAAAGCCATCAAATGACCGTGATTACAACTGGAAGCTTATCTACGCATCGCTGACGCCTCCTCCAGTCAGTGGCTGATGAGCAGGAGTGCAATGCGTTAATAGTTAAAGTTACGAAAATAGTTTTAAGTTCTAAAAAAGCGCCGTTTACGTATGTGTCTAGAGTGCCTACATCCCCCCCCCCCCCTCCTCGCCGTTCACCTTCGTTAGCCGCACCCGTCTGTCTCCAAAGTAAGGCTATTATGCTAAATAACTCTTATTTCTTTATTTCATATTTTATGTATTTGTTAATTATACATGTTTATTTGTTATTTAAAAACGATCTTTATTCATAATTTACAATGGTTTGGGGATTTTTCATAGGTCCGGAACGGATTAAATCGTATTCAGTTATTTTAAATGGGAGAAATTAGTTTGAGATACGAGCTGATTGACTTTCGAGCTCGGCTCTGGAACGAATTAAACTCGTATCTCGAGGTACCACTGTATTCTAGTTCAGTTGTGTTTGTGTTGACTGAGCAGTTTTGTATTGTTGTGCACCAGTAGCTGGCAGTGGTTTTGTTGCGTTAGTAAAGTGAGGGTTTCTGTTCTTCTGCGATGGAGTTCAGGTGTAATCATGGGTTCTGCTGCTTCTTCCTTTTGTTTATTGGATGATATGTGTGTCTTGTAATGTCTCTAGACTGCTGGAGTTAATGCAGGCGCGGGTGCGTCTCAAACCGTCACCAGTGTCTGTGGATCATTCATGCGTTCGGTTCATTCCCGTAACTGGTGTCGGTAAAGACAGCGAGCTGTGGTTTGGTTATGGGCTGCGAGAGACGCGATACCTTGATTCTGGGCATGGTGACGGTGGGCGGCCGCGCTCTGGCCGTGAAGCCGTGTGACGAGCCTCTCTCCAGCAGCACACGCGTGTACGGCATGAACCGGCGGCCGGCGGAGCCGAACACGAAGTCCTGCCTCAGAGCGTCGATCAGCAGCAGCACCACCCGCCGGAAGAGAGGAGCCGGAGACCTGGAGCCATTCCATCCTGACCACACACATACACACACACACAGTCCCATCATTACAAACTGAGAAAATATCATATAAACACTAAAAAATGACTTTTGAGTGTATATGTATGTATGTGCATGTGACTGTATGTGCATGTGACTGTATGTGCATGTGACTGTATGTGCATGTGACTGTATGTGCATGTGACTGTATGTGCATGTGACTGTATGTGTGTGTGACTATATATGTGTAAATATGTGACTGTATGTGTGTGTGTGTCAGTGAGTGGCTGTATGTGTGTGTGTGTGTGTCAGTGAGTGACTGTATGTGTGTGTGTGTGTGTGTCAGTGAGTGACTGTGTGTGTGTGTGTGTGTGTGTCAGTGAGTGACTGTATGTGTGTGTGTCAGTGAGTGAGTGAGTGACTGTGTGTGTGTGTGTGTGTGTGTGTCAGTGAGTGACTGTATGTGTGTGTGTCAGTGAGTGAGTGACTGTGTGTGTGTGTGTCAGTGAGTGAGTGACTGTGTGTGTGTGTGTCAGTGAGTGACTGTATGTGTGTGTGTCAGTGAGTGAGTGACTGTGTGTGTGTCAGTGAGTGACTGTGTGTGTGTCAGTGAGTGAGTGACTGTGTGTGTGTGTGTCAGTGAGTGAGTGACTGTGTGTGTGTCAGTGAGTGACTGTATGTGTGTGTGTGTGTCAGTGAGTGAGTGACTGTATGTGTGTGTGTCAGTGAGTGAGTGACTGTATGTGTGTGTGTCAGTGAGTGAGTGACTGTGTGTGTGTGTGTCAGTGAGTGAGTGACTGTGTGTGTGTCAGTGAGTGACTGTATGTGTGTGTGTCAGTGAGTGAGTGACTGTGTGTGTGTGAGTCAGTGAGTGACTGTGTGTGTGTGTGTCAGTGAGTGACTGTATGTGTGTGTGTGTGTCAGTGAGTGACTGTATGTGTGTGAGTCAGTGAGTGAGTGACTGTATGTGTGTGTGTCAGTGAGTGAGTGACTGTATGTGTGTGTGTCAGTGAGTGAGTGACTGTGTGTGTGTGTGTCAGTGAGTGAGTGACTGTGTGTGTGTCAGTGAGTGACTGTATGTGTGTGTGTGTGTCAGTGAGTGACTGTATGTGTGTGTGTCAGTGAGTGACTGTATGTGTGTGTGTCAGTGAGTGAGTGACTGTGTGTGTGTGAGTCAGTGAGTGACTGTATGTGTGTGTGTCAGTGAGTGACTGTATGTGTGTGTGTCAGTGAGTGAGTGACTGTGTGTGTGTGTGTCAGTGAGTGAGTGAGTGACTGTGTGTGTGTGTGTGTGTATGTGTGTGTGTCAGTGAGTGACTGTATGTGTGTGAGTCAGTGAGTGAGTGACTGTATGTGTGTGTGTCAGTGAGTGAGTGAGTGACTGTGTGTGTGTGTGTGTGTGTCAGTGAGTGACTGTATGTGTGTGTGTCAGTGAGTGAGTGACTGTGTGTGTGTGTGTGTGTCAGTGAGTGACTGTATGTGTGTGTGTCAGTGAGTGAGTGACTGTGTGTGTGTGTGTCAGTGAGTGACTGTATGTGTGTGAGTCAGTGAGTGAGTGACTGTATGTGTGTGTGTCAGTGAGTGACTGTATGTGTGTGTGTCAGTGAGTGACTGTATGTGTGTGTGTGTGTCAGTGAGTGACTGTATGTGTGTGTGTGTGTCAGTGAGTGACTGTATGTGTGTGTGTCAGTGAGTGAGTGACTGTGTGTGTGTGAGTCAGTGAGTGAGTGACTGTATGTGTGTGTGTCAGTGAGTGAGTGACTGTGTGTGTGTGAGTCAGTGAGTGAGTGACTGTATGTGTGTGTGTCAGTGAGTGAGTGAGTGACTGTGTGTGTGTGTGTGTGTGTGTGTGTGTGTGTGTGTGTGTGTGTGTGTGTGTGTGTGTGTGTGTGTGTGTGTGTGTGTGTGTGTGTGTGTGTGTCAGTGAGTGACTGTATGTGTGTGTGTGTGTGTGTGTGTGTGTGTCAGTGAGTGACTGTATGTGTGTGTGTCAGTGAGTGAGTGACTGTGTGTGTGTGTGTGTGTCAGTGAGTGACTGTATGTGTGTGAGTCAGTGAGTGAGTGACTGTATGTGTGTGTGTCAGTGAGTGAGTGACTGTGTGTGTGTGTGTCAGTGAGTGAGTGACTGTGTGTGTGCGTGTCAGTGAGTGAGTGACTGTGTGTGTGTGTGTCAGTGAGTGACTGTGTGTGTGTGTGTAAGTGAGTGAGTGACTGTATGTGTGTGTGTCAGTGAGTGAGTGACTGTGTGTGTGCGTGTCAGTGAGTGAGTGACTGTGTGTGTGTCAGTGAGTGACTGTGTGTGTGTGTGTAAGTGAGTGAGTGACTGTATGTGTGCGTGTCAGTGAGTGAGTGACTGTGTGTGTGTGTGTCAGTGAGTGAGTGACTGTATGTGTGCGTGTCAGTGAGTGAGTGACTGTATGTGTGCGTGTCAGTGAGTGAGTGACTGTGTGTGTGTGTGTGTGTCAGTGAGTGAGTGACTGTATGTGTGCGTGTCAGTGAGTGAGTGACTGTGTGTGTGTGTGTCAGTGAGTGAGTGACTGTATGTGTGCGTGTGAGTGAGTGAGTGACTGTATGTGTGCGTGTCAGTGAGTGAGTGACTGTGTGTGTGTGTGTCAGTGAGTGAGTGACTGTATGTGTGTGAGTCAGTCAGTGAGTGACTGTATGTGTGCGTGTGAGTGAGTGAGTGACTGTATGTGTGCGTGTCAGTGAGTGAGTGACTGTGTGTGTGTGTGTCAGTGAGTGACTGTATGTGTGTGTGTCAGTGAGTGAGTGACTGTGTGTGTGTGTGTCAGTGAGTGAGTGAGTGACTGTGTGTGTGTGTGTGTGTGTATGTGTGTGTGTCAGTGAGTGACTGTATGTGTGTGAGTCAGTGAGTGAGTGACTGTATGTGTGTGTGTCAGTGAGTGAGTGAGTGACTGTGTGTGTGTGTGTGTGTGTGTGTCAGTGAGTGACTGTATGTGTGTGTGTCAGTGAGTGAGTGACTGTGTGTGTGTGTGTGTGTCAGTGAGTGACTGTATGTGTGTGTGTCAGTGAGTGAGTGACTGTGTGTGTGTGTGTCAGTGAGTGACTGTATGTGTGTGAGTCAGTGAGTGAGTGACTGTATGTGTGTGTCAGTGAGTGACTGTATGTGTGTGTGTCAGTGAGTGACTGTATGTGTGTGTGTGTGTCAGTGAGTGACTGTATGTGTGTGTGTGTGTCAGTGAGTGACTGTATGTGTGTGTGTCAGTGAGTGAGTGACTGTGTGTGTGTGAGTCAGTGAGTGAGTGACTGTATGTGTGTGTGTCAGTGAGTGAGTGACTGTGTGTGTGTGAGTCAGTGAGTGAGTGACTGTATGTGTGTGTGTCAGTGAGTGAGTGAGTGACTGTGTGTGTGTGTGTGTGTGTGTCAGTGAGTGACTGTATGTGTGTGTGTGTGTGTGTGTGTCAGTGAGTGACTGTATGTGTGTGTGTCAGTGAGTGAGTGACTGTGTGTGTGTGTGTGTGTGTGTCAGTGAGTGACTGTATGTGTGTGAGTCAGTGAGTGAGTGACTGTATGTGTGTGTGTCAGTGAGTGAGTGACTGTGTGTGTGTGTGTGTGTCAGTGAGTGAGTGACTGTGTGTGTGCGTGTCAGTGAGTGAGTGAGTGACTGTGTGTGTGTGTGTGTGTGTGTGTGTGTGTGTGTGTGTGTGTGTCAGTGAGTGACTGTATGTGTGTGTGTGTGTGTGTGTGTCAGTGAGTGACTGTATGTGTGTGTGTCAGTGAGTGAGTGACTGTGTGTGTGTGTGTGTGTCAGTGAGTGACTGTATGTGTGTGAGTCAGTGAGTGAGTGACTGTATGTGTGTGTGTCAGTGAGTGAGTGAGTGACTGTGTGTGTGTGTGTGTGTGTGTGTGTGTGTGTGTGTCAGTGAGTGACTGTATGTGTGTGTGTGTGTGTGTGTGTCAGTGAGTGACTGTATGTGTGTGTGTCAGTGAGTGAGTGACTGTGTGTGTGTGTGTGTGTCAGTGAGTGACTGTATGTGTGTGAGTCAGTGAGTGAGTGACTGTATGTGTGTGTGTCAGTGAGTGAGTGACTGTGTGTGTGTGTGTCAGTGAGTGACTGTGTGTGTGTGTGTAAGTGAGTGAGTGACTGTATGTGTGTGTGTCAGTGAGTGAGTGACTGTGTGTGTGCGTGTCAGTGAGTGAGTGACTGTGTGTGTGTCAGTGAGTGACTGTGTGTGTGTGTGTGTGTAAGTGAGTGAGTGACTGTATGTGTGCGTGTCAGTGAGTGAGTGACTGTGTGTGTGTGTGTCAGTGAGTGAGTGACTGTATGTGTGCGTGTCAGTGAGTGAGTGACTGTATGTGTGCGTGTCAGTGAGTGAGTGACTGTGTGTGTGTGTGTCAGTGAGTGAGTGACTGTATGTGTGCGTGTCAGTGAGTGAGTGACTGTGTGTGTGTGTGTGTCAGTGAGTGAGTGACTGTATGTGTGCGTGTGAGTGAGTGAGTGACTGTATGTGTGCGTGTCAGTGAGTGAGTGACTGTGTGTGTGTGTGTCAGTGAGTGAGTGACTGTATGTGTGCGTGTCAGTGAGTGAGTGACTGTATGTGTGCGTGTCAGTGAGTGAGTGACTGTGTGTGTGTGTGTCAGTGAGTGAGTGACTGTGTGTGTGCGTGTCAGTGAGTGAGTGACTGTATGTGTGCGTGTGAGTGAGTGAGTGACTGTATGTGTGCGTGTCAGTGAGTGAGTGACTGTGTGTGAGTCAGTGAGTGAGTGACTGTGTGTGTGCGTGTCAGTGAGTGAGTGACTGTGTGTGTGTGTGTCAGTGAGTGAGTGACTGTGTGTGTGTGTGTGTGTGTGTCAGTGAGTGACTGTATGTGTGTGAGTCAGTGAGTGAGTGACTGTGTGTGTGTGTGTCAGTGAGTGACTGTATGTGTGTGAGTCAGTCAGTGAGTGACTGTGTGTGTGTGTGTCAGTGAGTGACTGTATGTGTGTGAGTCAGTCAGTGAGTGACTGTATGTGTGCGTGTCAGTGAGTGAGTGACTGTGTGTGTGTGTGTCAGTGAGTGAGTGACTGTGTGTGTGTCAGTGAGTGACTGTGTGTGTGTGTGTCAGTGAGTGACTGTATGTGTGTGAGTCAGTGAGTGAGTGACTGTGTGTGTGTGTGTCAGTGAGTGAGTGACTGTGTGTGTGTGTGTGTCAGTGAGTGACTGTATGTGTGTGAGTCAGTCAGTGAGTGACTGTGTGTGTGTGTGTCAGTGAGTGAGTGACTGTGTGTGTGTGAGTCAGTCAGTGAGTGACTGTATGTGTGTGAGTCAGTCAGTGAGTGACTGTATGTGTGCGAGTCAGTCAGTGAGTGACTGTATGTGTGCGTGTCAGTGAGTGAGTGACTGTGTGTGTGTGTGTCAGTGAGTGAGTGACTGTATGTGTGTGAGTCAGTCAGTGAGTGACTGTATGTGTGCGTGTCAGTGAGTGAGTGACTGTGTGTGTGTGTGTCAGTGAGTGACTGTATGTGTGTGAGTCAGTCAGTGAGTGACTGTATGTGTGCGTGTCAGTGAGTGAGTGACTGTGTGTGTGTGTGTCAGTGAGTGAGTGACTGTGTGTGTGTGTCAGTGAGTGACTGTATGTGTGTGAGTCAGTGAGTGAGTGACTGTGTGTGTGTGTGTCAGTGAGTGACTGTATGTGTGTGAGTCAGTCAGTGAGTGACTGTATGTGTGCGTGTCAGTGAGTGAGTGACTGTGTGTGTGTGTGTCAGTGAGTGAGTGACTGTGTGTGTGTCAGTGAGTGACTGTGTGTGTGTCAGTGAGTGACTGTGTGTGTGTGTGTCAGTGAGTGAGTGACTGTGTGTGTGTGTGTCAGTGAGTGAGTGACTGTGTGTGTGTGTGTCAGTGAGTGAGTGACTGTGTGTGTGTGTGTCAGTGAGTGAGTGACTGTGTGTGTGTGTGTCAGTGAGTGAGTGACTGTGTGTGTGTGTGTCAGTGAGTGACTGTATGTGTGTGTGTCAGTCAGTGAGTGACTGTATGTGTGTGTGTCAGTCAGTGAGTGACTGTGTGTGTGCGTGTCAGTGAGTGAGTGACTGTGTGTGTGTGTGTGTGTCAGTGAGTGACTGTATGTGTGTGTGTCAGTGAGTGAGTGACTGTGTGTGTGTGTGTCAGTGAGTGAGTGACTGTGTGTGTGTGTGTCAGTGAGTGAGTGACTGTGTGTGTGTGTGTCAGTGAGTGACTGTATGTGTGTGTGTCAGTGAGTGACTGTATGTGTGTCAGTCAGTGAGTGACTGTATGTGTGTGTGTCAGTCAGTGAGTGACTGTATGTGTGTGTGTCAGTGAGTGACTGTATGTGTGTGTGTCAGTGAGTGACTGTATGTGTGTGTGTCAGTGAGTGAGTGACTGTGTGTGTGTGTGTCAGTGAGTGACTGTATGTGTGTGTGTCAGTCAGTGAGTGACTGTATGTGTGTGTGTCAGTCAGTGAGTGACTGTATGTGTGTGTGTCAGTCAGTGAGTGACTGTGTGTGTGCGTGTCAGTGAGTGAGTGACTGTGTGTGTGTGTGTCAGTGAGTGACTGTATGTGTGTGTGTCAGTCAGTGAGTGACTGTGTGTGTGCGTGTCAGTGAGTGAGTGACTGTGTGTGTGCGTGTCAGTGAGTGAGTGACTGTGTGTGTGTGTGTCAGTGAGTGAGTGACTGTGTGTGTGCGTGTCAGTGAGTGAGTGACTGTGTGTGTGCGTGTCAGTGAGTGAGTGACTGTGTGTGTGCGTGTCAGTGAGTGAGTGACTGTATGTGTGCGTGTCAGTGAGTGAGTGACTGTGTGTGTGCGTGTCAGTGAGTGAGTGACTGTATGTGTGTGTGTCAGTGAGTGAGTGACTGTGTGTGTGTGTGTCAGTGAGTGAGTGACTGTATGTGTGTGTGTCAGTGAGTGAGTGACTGTGTGTGTGTGTGTCAGTGAGTGAGTGACTGTGTGTGTGTGTGTCAGTGAGTGACTGTATGTGTGTGTGTCAGTGAGTGAGTGACTGTGTGTGTGTGTGTCAGTGAGTGAGTGACTGTATGTGTGTGTGTCAGTGAGTGAGTGACTGTATGTGTGTGTGTCAGTGAGTGAGTGACTGTGTGTGTGTGTGTCAGTGAGTGAGTGACTGTATGTGTGTGTGTCAGTGAGTGAGTGACTGTATGTGTGTGTGTCAGTGAGTGAGTGACTGTGTGTGTGTGTGTCAGTGAGTGACTGTATGTGTGTGTGTCAGTGAGTGAGTGACTGTGTGTGTGTGTGTCAGTGAGTGAGTGACTGTATGTGTGTGTGTCAGTGAGTGAGTGACTGTGTGTGTGTGTGTCAGTGAGTGAGTGACTGTGTGTGTGTGTGTCAGTGAGTGAGTGACTGTGTGTGTGTGAGTCAGTGAGTGACTGTATGTGTGTGTGTGTGTGTGTGTCAGTGAGTGACTGTATGTGTGTGTGTCAGTGAATGAGTGACTGTGTGTGTGTGTCAGTGAGTGACTGTATGTGTGTGTGTCAGTGAGTGAGTGACTGTATGTGTGTGTGTCAGTGAGTGAGTGACTGTGTGTGTGTGTGTCAGTGAGTGAGTGACTGTATGTGTGTGTGTCAGTGAGTGAGTGACTGTGTGTGTGTGTGTCAGTGAGTGAGTGACTGTGTGTGTGTGAGTCAGTGAGTGACTGTATGTGTGTGTGTGTGTGTGTGTCAGTGAGTGACTGTATGTGTGTGTGTCAGTGAATGAGTGACTGTGTGTGTGTGTCAGTGAGTGACTGTATGTGTGTGTGTCAGTGAGTGAGTGACTGTATGTGTGTGTGTCAGTGAGTGAGTGACTGTGTGTGTGTGAGTCAGTGAGTGACTGTATGTGTGTGTGTGTGTGTGTGTGTGTGTGTCAGTGAGTGACTGTATGTGTGTGTGTCAGTGAGTGAGTGACTGTGTGTGTGTGTGTCAGTGAGTGAGTGACTGTGTGTGTGTGTGTCAGTGAGTGAGTGACTGTGTGTGTGTGAGTCAGTGAGTGACTGTATGTGTGTGTGTGTGTGTGTGTGTGTGTGTGTCAGTGAGTGACTGTATGTGTGTGTGTCAGTGAATGAGTGACTGTGTGTGTGTGTGTGTCAGTGAGTGACTGTATGTGTGTGTGTCAGTGAGTGAGTGACTGTATGTGTGCGTGTCAGTGAGTGAGTGACTGTGTGTGTGCGTGTCAGTGAGTGAGTGACTGTGTGTGTGCGTGTCAGTGAGTGAGTGACTGTGTGTGTGCGTGTCAGTGAGTGAGTGACTGTATGTGTGCGTGTCAGTGAGTGAGTGACTGTATGTGTGCGTGTCAGTGAGTGAGTGACTGTATGTGTGCGTGTCAGTGAGTGAGTGACTGTGTGTGTGCGTGTCAGTGAGTGAGTGACTGTGTGTGTGCGTGTGAGTGAGTGAGTGACTGTATGTGTGTGTGTCAGTGAGTGAGTGACTGTGTGTGTGCGTGTCAGTGAGTGAGTGACTGTGTGTGTGCGTGTGAGTGAGTGAGTGACTGTATGTGTGTGTGTCAGTGAGTGAGTGACTGTATGTGTGCGTGTCAGTGAGTGACTGTATGTGTGTGAGTCAGTCAGTGAGTGACTGTATGTGTGTGTGTCAGTGAGTGAGTGACTGTGTGTGTGTGTGTCAGTGAGTGACTGTATGTGTGTGAGTCAGTCAGTGAGTGACTGTGTGTGTGTGTGTCAGTGAGTGACTGTATGTGTGCGTGTCAGTGAGTGAGTGACTGTATGTGTGTGTGTCAGTGAGTGAGTGACTGTGTGTGTGTGTGTCAGTGAGTGACTGTATGTGTGTGAGTCAGTCAGTGAGTGACTGTATGTGTGTGTGTCAGTGAGTGAGTGACTGTGTGTGTGTGTGTCAGTGAGTGACTGTATGTGTGTGTGTCAGTGAGTGAGTGACTGTGTGTGTGTGTGTCAGTGAGTGAGTGACTGTATGTGTGTGTCAGTGAGTGAGTGACTGTGTGTGTGTGTGTCAGTGAGTGAGTGACTGTATGTGTGTGTGTCAGTGAGTGAGTGACTGTGTGTGTGTGTGTCAGTGAGTGAGTGACTGTGTGTGTGTGTGTCAGTGAGTGAGTGACTGTATGTGTGTGTGTCAGTGAGTGAGTGACTGTATGTGTGTGTGTCAGTGAGTGAGTGACTGTGTGTGTGTGTGTCAGTGAGTGAGTGACTGTGTGTGTGTGTGTCAGTGAGTGAGTGACTGTGTGTGTGTGTGTCAGTGAGTGAGTGACTGTGTGTGTGTGAGTCAGTGAGTGACTGTATGTGTGTGTGTGTGTGTGTGTGTGTCAGTGAGTGACTGTATGTGTGTGTGTCAGTGAATGAGTGACTGTGTGTGTGTGTCAGTGAGTGACTGTATGTGTGTGTCAGTGAGTGACTGTATGTGTGTGTGTCAGTGAGTGAGTGACTGTATGTGTGTGTGTCAGTGAGTGAGTGACTGTATGTGTGTGTGTCAGTGAGTGAGTGACTGTGTGTGTGTGTGTGTGTCAGTGAGTGAGTGACTGTATGTGTGTGTGTCAGTGAGTGACTGTATGTGTGTGTGTCAGTGAGTGACTGTATGTGTGTGTGTCAGTGAGTGAGTGACTGTGTGTGTGTGTGTCAGTGAGTGACTGTATGTGTGTGTGTCAGTGAGTGAGTGACTGTATGTGTGTGAGTCAGTGAGTGAGTGACTGTATGTGTGTGTGTCAGTGAGTGACTGTATGTGTGTGTGTCAGTGAGTGACTGTATGTGTGTGTGTCAGTGAGTGAGTGACTGTGTGTGTGTGTGTCAGTGAGTGACTGTATGTGTGTGTGTCAGTGAGTGAGTGACTGTATGTGTGTGTGTGTCAGTGAGTGACTGTATGTGTGTGAGTCAGTGAGTGACTGTATGTGTGTGTGTGTGTGTGTGTGTCAGTGTGTGACTATATGTGTAAATATGTGACTGTATGTGTGTGTGTCAGTGAGTGGCTGTATGTGTGTGTGTGTGACTGTGTATATAATATATATATATATATGTGTGTGTGTGTGTGTGTGTGTGTGTGTGTGTGTGTGTATGTGTATGAGACTTTATATGTGTGTGTGTGTGACTGTATATGTATCGGTGTGTGTGTGTGTGTGTTACCGGTGTGCGGCTCCGCGGGAAGGTCGGAGAGTTTGCTCTTGTCTGTTAGGGATGATTTCACGGGAACAGGGAAGAATCCTCTCAGGAAAAGTGCAATTGACGCAATTTCACAAATGAGACACAATAAAGCAAACACTGATGAACTCAGCTTCATGATGAAGATTAATACCCGTCATCAAAATCAATATCTGCACTCATAACCCTAACATATGCGATATAACCGCATTTACAAGAAAAATCCACAGGATTAATCAAGACTGCCGGATTAATGTTTTGAATCGTTCATTTCCGCGATGTTTTACGGCAACTCGCGAGGCTCTCTCCTCACAATTTCAAAACGCTTTAGCGGACTCTTACTTTGTAATTAGAGCCAACATTTATTATTTACTTTCATATTATGTAAAGTTCTAAACTAAAATATTAGAAATTTGTATTATAATTTATACAATAAAAAAAGCTATAAGATAAAACACGTCTCCTATACAATTAAAATAAGAACGTCATGTATGAGCTGTATTTTTCTTCAAATTAAAAAATAAGATTTCACTAAACACGCAATTGTTGAAACTTATATTATTGTGTAATTTATTATATCCCGTTAAATACCGCAATAAGCGAAATGAATAGTAAATATGTGACGTCATTGGCGGCTTCCATGGCAACATTTGTGTATTTGTTTCGCTTTTTTCCTTCTCTTTACTGTAACAGTGACGTGTGTGTGTGCGTGCGTGTGTGTGTTTGTGCGCTTCTGTCGGGGGAAATGACGGAGAAAATCACAACAACACAGTTTCTCAATGCAATCACTGAGAGTTGTGAAGAGATTAGAGGAGAATTGAAGCAATCAGGTGATAAAAATAATCAATAATACTGTATTTATTATAGAAAATGCCTATTCGTTGCATTATGGCCTGTATTTATTGTAGAAAATGCCTATTCGTTGCATTATGGCCTGTATTTATTGTAGAAAATGCCTATTCGTTGCATTATGGCCTGTATTTATTGTAGAAAATGCCTATTCGTTGCATCATGGCCTATATTTTGTTATAGAAAATGCCTTTTTATTGCATTATGGCCCATATTTATTATAGAATATGCCTTTTTATTATGGAATATGCCTTTTTATTGCATTATAGCCCATATTTATTATAGAATATGCCTTTTTATTATGGAATATGCCTTTTTATTGCATTATAGCCCATATTTATTATAGAATATGCCTTTTTATTATGGAAAAGGCCATATTCCATAATAAAAAGGCATATTCTATAATAAATATGGGCCATAATGCAATAAAAAGGCATAATGTTTTGTTATAGAAAATGCCTATTCATTGCATTATGACCTATATTTGTTTATTGCGTTATTTATGAATACATTGTGTTTGATTTAATCAGAGATCAATGCTGAGCTCAAAGAGAGAGCAGATGGAGGAGACGCTCAAGCCGCTTTCCTCCTGGGACAGTCCCACTATGAGGAGGTGCTGATCTCTCATTTACACTCCTCACCGTTTCAAAAGGCTCTGCCGAGAGAGAATCGTGAGAGAAGTTTCTTCAGACAGTAGGATTATCCATGAATCATGACTGCTGGTGTTTGCAGGGCCGTTACGCAGAAGCCGAGATCATCTTTGATGGCATTAAAGATGAAGATCCCCGAGCTCTATATCAGCTGGCTGTCATTTATTTCGATGGCCTTGGAACCAGAGAAGACCTTGTGAGGACCTTCTTGATTTGTTCATGATATCTCTCATTTTAGCAACTAAAATTCCCTTTAATGCAATAGAGCAAAACAGTCGGTTCTGGAAGTAAAAACTCCATTCGTTTTCTATATAGGGAAACTGATTTTTAATAAATCTTTAAAGTCAGCCCTGCTGTGAGCGACGAGGATATTAATTGATGGTGTTTGATTCTGTTGAAGCCGTCGGCATGCATTAATTCAGCTTGGCTTTAAAATAATCATGTTTAACAGTGGAATTTGTGGTGGAAAAACTACATTACCCATGATGCTCTGCAGGAAATTCAACCAATTAGAGAATCGAAAACCAACACACTCCAAAAGAGCTCTTTAGCTCCGCCCACTCCCGTGAAGCACTGCGAATAAAGTAATCTCAATCTCTACGCTCTCAAAATACTCTAGTTTTCTATAAACAGTAACACCTTGAGATACGAGCATAATCCATTCCAGGACGAGCTCATAACTCGAGTTGCTCGTATCTCAAATCATTTTTTCCCCATAAGAAATAATAGAAAAAAATGAACCCGTTCCGGCCCTCTAAAAAACTCCCTTATTAGTGCTAATAACAATGGAAAAACATGTTTTTAATTGCTATAGAGACTCGCAGTTGATTGCTTTGTTTAATGACTATTTTAAAATCTCTATGGGAAAAATGAATGGGGGAAAACGACTTCCAGAACAGAAGCCCATGAAAAAGATGCACTGTATTGAATTCTCACTGTTCCTCTGAAAACCACAAACTTCACCAGGGCAAAGCAATAGAGTTCATGAGAAGAGTTGCATTCTGGGATTCGTCTGACGCGGGCTCCGTCAGACACGCGGCGCAGTATAACCTGGGCCGGGCGTATCTGGAGGGTTACGGCGTCCAGCCGTCCAGCGAAGAAGCAGAGCGGTGAGAAACAAACACACAACAACACAGAAATCTGTGCGTGTAGCGATGGCTGCTTTACAAACACTCAAGCTTCAAAACCTTTGCAAATACGAATCGTTTGGTTCGAAACAGTGAATCAGTCACATGACTTCAGTAAATTACATTTCCGTTACATAATCCGTTCCAGGACGAGCTTGTAACTCGAATTACTCGTATCTCAAATCATTTATCCAAGAAGAAATAACAGAAAAACACGACCTGCAATGTGATTTATATCAGTGTTATTCTTCACTCCTGCTCCTTTACTGTGAATTCAGACACTCTTCTTCCGTCACATTCTGTTTTTTGCATACAATACAGTAGAGAAGTGTGTTTTCCTCGCAGGCTTTGGCTCCTGGCAGCCGATGACGGGAACCCGAACGCTAGTGTGGAGGCGCAGTCGTCGCTGGGCATGTTCTACTGCCGGCCGGAGACCCTCGACCTCACCAAGGTAACAAACAAACTGCTTAATAAAATACAAATACACCAGAATCCCAGTTTCTGCTCAATGCATTTAAAAAGACAAACTTCACGTGTAATGCATGACTGGCTGTAAAATAAAACATGAAGGCATCAGTGATGATGATAAACAGATCTCATAAACTGCTTCTGTAAAGCTGCAGTGAATCTGTTGACCCAATAAATTCAATTCAGAAAGCATATAAATTGAGACTAATTCAAACAACTTAAAAATATAATTTAAATTATACATATATATATATATATATATATATAATTTGTCATATTACTTTATATTTCATAATTTTAACTATATTTCATCAAACTTAACAATTCCAACTTCTTGTGTCACAAATATGATTTACAAAAATAAAAACAAAATATATTGTAAATTATTGTTTTCTTATGTGGCAGAAATGGGTTTTCATGATGTAATCAAGTGAAACAATCTCAGTTATGACTTACTGTTATAATTTTGACTTTTCATCTCATGAATATGACTTAATTCTCTTCTGCCAAAGACATTAATTTTCTTTGTGAATATATAGTAAAGTGTCATTTATTCCTGTGATTAAAGCTGAATTTATTAGATGATAAATACAGTAAAACAGTGTAATATTATATCAGTGTAAAACAGCTGTTTTCTATGTGAATATATAGTAAAGTGTCATTTATTCCTGTGATTAAAGCTGAATTTATTAGATGATAAATACAGTGAAACAGTGTAATATTATATCAGTGTAAAACAGCTGTTTTCTATGTGAATATATAGTAAAGTGTCATTTATTCCTGTGATTAAAGTTGTATTTTCAGCATCATTACTCCAGTCTTCAGTCACATGATCTTCCCAAATCATTATCATATGAGGATTTGATGATCAAAAAACATTCATGATTATTATCAATGTTGAAAACAGCATTTATTTGAAACCGAGCATTATCAATGTCTTTACTGTCTCTTTTGATCAATTTAATGCATCTTTCCTGAATAAAAGTATTCCTTTCTTCTTCCAGACCGCAAAACTTTGAACAGTAGCGAATCTCTCAGTTCATCTCTCCGTTTGTAATGCGCATGTTTTCCTCAGGCGTTCTCGTGGCACTCGGAGGCGTGTGGGAACGGCAGTCTGGAGTCTCAGGGCGCTCTGGGCGTCATGTATCTGTACGGCCACGGCGTGCAGAAGGACCCGGACGCGGCTCTGTTCTGCCTGAAGGACGCGGCAGACAGAGGAAACGTCTATGCTCAAGGTCACCTGACGGCCTGCTACTACCAGCGCAAGCTCTACTCCAGAGCCGCCGCACTGGGAGAAAGGTACAGATTCAACCATAAACTAGTATTGCAGAGAAACAGTAGAGAGTGGCGATTGCAACGCCAAGGTCATGTGTTCAGTCAAGGCCACGATGCCAAGGGCATTGGTACATTATGGGTGTCAAGATCATGGCGCCAAGGTCATGGGTTTGGTTATGACGCCAAGGTCATGGGTTCATTCTGGGCGTCAAGGTCACAACGCCTTGGTCATGGGCGTCAAGATCATAACGCCAAGGTCATGGGTTCGGTCATGGGCGTCAAGGCCATGATGCCAAGGTCATTGTTTCGTTGTGGGCGTCAAGATCATGGCGCCAAGGTCATGGGTTTGGTTATGACGCCAAGGTCATGGGTTCGGTCATGGGCGTCAAGGCCATGATGCCAAGGTCATTGTTTTGTTGTGGGGGTCAAGATCATGACGCCAAGGTCATGGGTTCGTTATGGGTGTCAAGGTCATGGGTTCCATTCCCAGGGAAAGCAAGAACTGATTAGAACATCAATGTGTTTCTAAAATGCGATGATAAAAGTGTCTGATAAATGCAGGAATGTAAATGTAATGTTGGCTTTGCTTGGACTCTCAGAGTGAGCGGATACGAGGACGTCAGTGCCGTTGCGCGACACACAGGCTGTCTGGAGGAGTTCATCAGGAAAGGCATCGCTATAGGCATGTTTTATTACGCACGCTGCCTTCAACTGGGCCGAGGCGTCCTGCAGAACAGAGACCGAGCGAAGAGCTTCTTCACACAGGTACCGTTAATAATGCGGCTATACGGCTCACAGTGCAAATAGTGATAGACCATTTAAACTGTCACAATTGCAATAAAAAAAATTAATTCATAGGATATAAACTCACAATTGCGATAAAAAGACAAAATCGTAGGATATAAACTCACAATTGCGATAAAAAGACAAAATCGTAGGATATAAACAATTGTGATAGACAAAATGGTAGGATATAAACTCACAATTGCGATAAAAAGACAAAATCGTAGGATATAAACTCACAATTGCGATAAAAAGACAAAATCGTAGGATATAAACAATTGTGATAGACAAAATCGTAGGATATAAACAATTGTGATAGACAAAATCGTAGGATATAAACAATTGTGATAGACAAAATCGTAGGATATAAACTCACAATTGCGATAAAAAGACAAAATCGTAGGATATAAACTCACAATTGCGATAAAAAGACAAAATCGTAGGATATAAACTCACAATTACGATAAAAAGACAAAATCTTAGGATATAAACAATTGTGATAGACAAAATCGTAGGATATAAACAATTGTGATAGACAAAATCGTAGGATATAAACTCACAATTGCGATAAAAAGACAAAATCGTAGGATATAAACAATTGTGATAGACAAAATCGTAGGATATAAACTCACAATTGCGATAAAAAGACAAAATCATAGGATATAAACAATTGCGATAAAAAGTCAGAATTACACAATATAAACTCGCAATAACAATAAAGTGTGTATACTCACAATTGTGATAAAAAGTCAGAATTACACGATATAAACTCGTAATAACGATAAAGTGTGTATACTCACAATTGTGATAAAGTAAAAATTGTGTGATATTAAGTCAGAATTGCGATTTAAAAAGTAGGAATCGTAGCATATAAACTCACAATTTCAATAAAAATTTGAATTCATAGGATATAAACTCAAAATTGCAATAAAAGACAAAATCGTAGGATAAAAACAATTGTGATAAAAAGTCAGAATTGCGGGATTTAAACACAATAGTCCAATCTGTGAGATAAAAAGTTGCAGTATAGCTTATATCTTATATTGCAATTTGTATTTTTGTTTTATTGCGAGGCAGAAAAAGCTTCCCGTCATTGATGTGATGTGTGTAACAGCACTGATGTGTGTTACCGCAGAATTTCAGGTTGTTTTTGCGATTGCATCATTGATTCCTCTCTTCCGTCAGGCTGTCCGGATGGATCCTGGGATCTGTCAGGAGCTGCAGACAGACGTCGCTCACGGACGGATATAAACCACTTCAGGATTATTCGTCATAAAGGAACATCTTGTAAAAATACATGTGCCAAATTCTTATAAATGTGATTTTTATATTCAACTCTGCCTTATGTTTTTGAAAAAGGTTATGCATATAATTAACCTATTAAAAGGTTACAATAAATAAATGTAAATATATATATATATATATATTCTAAATAAAAGTATTTTTTTAATATATAAATATATATATAATCTAAAAAAATTATCTAATATCAAAAAAAATAAAAATATATATATAAATATATATACATACACACACAGTATATGTGTATATATATATATACACACACACACACACACACACTCATAATACATACACATGCACACAATATAACCGATATAACAACTACGGTAAAAAGAAAAAGCAACAACAAAAATTTATTTAGAAATTTATACACTTAGAAACTGTATCAAGTTCAGGATAAGGATGGCATTTTAATGTATGTATTTATTACTTTATGATATTAAAGACATGACACATGACAGATCTTTTGCAATTTATTGCTTATAAATGCTCTAGCCTACTTTTGGTAAAAATAAAAGTCTATAATAATATCAATATTAATAATAATAATAATAATAATAATATCACAAACAGAACCTTCACAATAACTGTACATGACATATTGCACGATTAAAAGCCTTCGTAATGGTCACAATAATATGTAGGGCGTTTACATTGGTCTGGCTTCTTCTTTTTACACTCCATCCACTGTTATTCACATTACAGAGCAAAACCCCCGAGAAGAGAAGAAAAGAAAAGAAAGAAAAGCAGAGCATGACGGCTGGCAGTGAATGACGGGCCTGTTCCTCCAAAAACACAAGAACAGATTAAAACACAAACAGATTGTTTGAGGAGTGTTGGGAACGGACACTCAGGCCTGTACGGCGTCCACGCTCAGCTCAGGATACAGTTCTTTCAGAAGCATCTCCAGCAAGATCTGCAGAGAGAGAGAGAAACCGTCATCTCTCCTCCCCTCCAGCAGGTGGCGCTCCAGCCTCATCCTCTCATCACGCCAGACCCAAATCACTGCCCTTCTGCTGCTTTTATGCAACAGATTCAATTTAAAAGTGTGCCGTAGAACGAAACTGAAGGCTTCCAAGAAATAAACACCCCCTTCATTTTCTTCCTAGCAAAGGTTATTAATAACAATATAAAAATTACACAAAGACTTACCTTACAGTCACAAATATACAAACATACACACACAAACCAAAAGGAAACATTATTTTTAATGAGTCTCTTCTGCTCAGCCATATATATATGTTTCTGTGTGTGTGTGTGTGTGTGTGTGTGAGAGTGCGTGCGTGTCTGTTTGTGTCTCTCTCTCTGTGTGTGTGTGTGTCTGCATGTATGAAATGTCTTAAAATACACTTACTAATTAGTCTATAATTCAATATCTGTACTTTCTATCACTGTCATCTGCACTGTAACAGATCATGGTTTCAAACTCTATATGAAAGGATCGTTAACATACAGATCGACAAAATAAATCAGGAAATTACTTAAATGACCTAAAACCAAGGCCGTTAAAGCAACAGGCGATCACTATAAATACAAATTATTTCATCTAAAAACATGTATTATTGTCTGTCTTTATCAGCAGAAGAAGAGAAAGTTACAACAATTCAACAGATTTCATTTCCTGTGAATATCACGCACTGATGATCCTGTTCAGAAAGCAGAATCGAGAGCGTCAGCTGACAGAGATATAAATAAACGAGTGTGTGCGACTCACGTAGAGGAGGTGTCTGTTGGCTCGGGTCTCCTGAAGTGCATTGAAGATCTTGATGATCCCGTATCGGGCGTTCTGCTGTCCCACCAGATTCTGCAGAGCATCTGAAACACACCAGCCAATCATCATCTGCAGCAGTCTCTGTCGAGCGATGACTGAATCGCTCCCGCTGGAGGAGTGCGGATGCGTTTAACTGTCCCGCTCTAATTAAAAACATCTAAACGCGCGTCTTCCGCTCACCGGGGATGTTGTCCAGCAGCTTCTGCTGCGCTCGCTCCTTGGTCTCCTTGCGTTCGCTCTCCGACCGGCTTTTGTTATGAGGCGCCAGCTTCCCGTTGGGCCAGAACGTGTCCCGGAATATATTAATGTAGTAAACCAGCATCTGCTCGCTGAAGATCCAGTTCACTGTGTCTCGGATCTGCCTGCGGAGGAAGAGAGAAACTCAGTTCTGCTCCGGCGCGTTTCCGTTACGCTCATCTGATAACACTTACTTGTTGATCGTCCGTCCAAACGTGACCTGAACTAGTGCAATTAGTGTCTTCCTCACCCACTTAAACACTGCAGAGAAACACACACACACACACACACACACACATCACAGGAATAAATGACACATTACTATATATTCACATAGAAAACAGCTGTTTTACTCTGATATAATATTACACTGTTTTACTGTATTTATCATCTAATAAATTCAGCTTTAATCACAGGAATAAATGACACTTTACTATATATTCACATAGAAAACAGCTGTTTTACACTGATATAATATTACACTGTTTTACTGTATTTATCATCTAATAAATTCAGCTTTAATCACAGGAATAAATGACACTTTACTATATATTCACATAGAAAACAGCTGTTTTACTCTGATATAATATTACACTGTTTTACTGTATTTATCATCTAATAAATTCAGCTTTAATCGCAGGAATAAATGACACTTTACTATATATTCACATAGAAAACAGCTGTTTTACACTGATATAATATTACACTGTTTTACTGTATTTATCATCTAATAAATTCAGCTTTAATCACAGGAATAAATGACACTTTACTATATATTCACATAGAAAACAGCTGTTTTACACTGATATAATATTACACTGTTTTACTGTATTTATCATCTAATAAAATCAGCTTTAATCACAGGAATAAATGACACTTTACTATATATTCACATAGAAAACAGCTGTTTTACACTGATATAATATTACACTGTTTTACTGTATTTATCATCTAATAAATTCAGCTTTAATCACAGGAATAAATGACACTTTACTATATATTCACATAGAAAACAGCTGTTTTACTCTGATATAATATTACACTGTTTTACTGTATCATCTAATAAATTCAGCTTTAATCACAGGAATAAATGACACTTTACTATATATTCACATAGAAAACAGCTGTTTTACTCTGATATAATATTACACTGTTTTACTGTATTTATCATCTAATAAATTCAGCTTTAATCACAGGAATAAATGACACTTTACTATATATTCACATAGAAAACAGCTGTTTTACACTGATATAATATTACACTGTTTTACTGTATTTATCATCTAATAAATTCAGCTTTAATCACAGGAATAAATGACACATTACTATATATTCACATAGAAAACAGCTGTTTTACTCTGATATAATATTACACTGTTTTACTGTATTTATCATCTAATAAATTCAGCTTTAATCACAGGAATAAATGACACTTTACTATATATTCACATAGAAAACAGCTGTTTTACACTGATATAATATTACACTGTTTTACTGTATTTATCATCTAATAAATTCAGCTTTAATCACAGGAATAAATGACACTTTACTATATATTCACATAGAAAACAGCTGTTTTACTCTGATATAATATTACACTGTTTTACTGTATTTATCATCTAATAAATTCAGCTTTAATCACAGGAATAAATGACACTTTACTATATATTCACATAGAAAACAGCTGTTTTACACTGATATAATATTACACTGTTTTACTGTATTTATCATCTAATAAATTCAGCTTTAATCACAGGAATAAATGACACATTACTATATATTCACATAGAAAACAGCTGTTTTACTCTGATATAATATTACACTGTTTTACTGTATTTATCATCAATAAATTCAGCTTTAATCACAGGAATAAATGACACTTTACTATATATTCACATAGAAAACAGCTGTTTTACACTGATATAATATTACACTGTTTTACTGTATTTATCATCTAATAAATTCAGCTTTAATCACAGGAATAAATGACACTTTACTATATATTCACATAGAAAACAGCTGTTTTACTCTGATATAATATTACACTGTTTTACTGTATTTATCATCTAATAAATTCAGCTTTAATCACAGGAATAAATGACACTTTACTATATATTCACATAGAAAACAGCTGTTTTACACTGATATAATATTACACTGTTTTACTGTATTTATCATCTAATAAATTCAGCTTTAATCACAGGAATAAATGACACTTTACTATATATTCACATAGAAAACAGCTGTTTTACTCTGATATAATATTACACTGTTTTACTGTATTTATCATCTAATAAATTCAGCTTTAATCACAGGAATAAATGACACTTTACTATATATTCACATAGAAAACAGCTGTTTCACACTGATATAATATTACACTGTTTTACTGTATTTATCATCTAATAAATTCAGCTTTAATCACAGGAATAAATGACACTTTACTATATATTCACATAGAAAACAGCTGTTTTACACTGATATAATATTACACTGTTTTACTGTATTTATCATCTAATAAATTCAGCTTTAATCACAGGAATAAATGACACTTTACTATATATTCACATAGAAAACAGCTGTTTTACTCTGATATAATATTACACTGTTTTACTGTATTTATCATCTAATAAATTCAGCGTATGAGATCTGTTGAGTCTCTCACACACACACACACTGGTGTTTTTTACTCACTGCCCCTGAGTTCAAAGATCTCTCCGATCAGCATGAAGCAGGGCTCCGCCAGAGCGTCTTTCCTCCCGTCAGCCTCATCACCGTAATCTGAGAGATCACTGTCATCCTCAGCTTCATCCTGACACACACACACACACACACACACACACACACGTACAGACACACATATACACATGTACACTTTTTTTAATCATTAATATCTGAGAATTGAAATCAAGTGTGTGTGTGTGTGTCTGTGTGAGTGTGAGAGAGAGTGTGTGTGTGTGGAGAGAGAGAGTGTGTGTGTGTGTGTGTGTGTGTGTGTGTGTGTACCTCCTGGTGTGAGAAGAAGTCTCCCGGCAGTTTCTCCAGGAAGGATGCGAGAGAGAAGGAGGATTTCTTCTGGATGTCGATGACCTTCAGATACTCCGGCGACGGACTGAGAAACGCGTACAGCGCTTCACTCTGACACATGCGCTCGTCTGTCAGCACTTTCTACGGAGGAAACACACACACACACTTCATGAATCCAGAAGTACAGTGATCCCTCGTTTATTGCGGTTAATGTGGACCGGAACTATCGCGATAGGTGAAAATCAGCGATGTAGGATCAGCCAATCAGCTCACGGGATACAGCCACTCGTGCTCTCATTGGTCGAGCTCACGTCGGGAACCAATCACGTGCTTGTCTGAGTGCTGTGGGCGTGTACAAAGCCTCTGAGAGAGTTTCTCTTTGTCTGGCGTCCTGGGAAACCGTTTCTCTCGCGTCACGATGAAGCAACGCTGCTTTCCGCAATACAGCTGCCGATATGATGCTATTTTTGAATTTTTATTTTCAATAAATATTTTTGAAAAATCCGCGATGCACTGAGGCGAGGGATTCATCCATCCATCCATCCACCATTTCCAATCCATCCATCATTTCCGATCCATCCATCCATTCATCCACTGTTTCTCAGATTGATAGATGATGGAAATATTTGGGCCGTTTTGATGAAAAAACTCAAGTCACTCAGTGTTGCTCCTGCTGATGTGATCAAAGCTCTGCGGGAAAAACTCACCTGTAAAAACGTGTTGAGCTGATTTTTGGATTTGTCGAGGAATTTTTGGTCGATGGATTTGAAGGGCAGTTTACTGAGCGAAGGAAGCTGCACTTTCTTGAGCGACGGGAAACACTGCGAGAGAGAGAGTTCAGTCATATCAGAACCAATGAAGCACAAACACACAATCAGTGTGTGTGTGTGAGTGTGTGTGCGAGTGTGAGAGCCGTACTTCCGTCAGCTTCCTGTGCAGAGCCTGGAACTCGCTGAGTTTCCTGCTGACGCTCCAGCGGTTGTTCTTGCACTCGTCGTCTTCAGAAAGACTCACGGAGACGGAGTAACACGCCATCTGCTCTCCGTTCTCCTCTAAGGCCTGCGCGCACACACACACACACACATCATCATCATCAAACTCCAAAACAACGGGATTTGACAAGAAAACTGTAAAAAAGTATATTTATCAAATAGGGGACAGATGGATGGATGGATGGATGGATGAATGAATCCATCCATCTATTAAAAATCCACTTATTTACAATTGCAACCATTTTATAAAAAGTAAAGTGTTTTCAATTACTCTGATTTCCAGTTTAGTGAATGTCAATCAAACAGCACATATTCTAAAGCTCAACATTCACATGAATCGCTTCAGATATCTGAGACGTTTCTTTGAAGGTAAAGCGTTTCATTTGGATGGATTGAATCTCCTGAAATCCTCCGGGATTCAGTCATGGAAACAATCACAGCTGAAACCAGAGAAGAACGTCTGTCATTTTACAGCCAATTAACAGATGAATCACTCACAGCATGACTCACTGCGGAGCGGAAACATGCAGACGCACGGATAATTATCCCAGCGTTAAAAGCACTGACGGGGAAACCTGTGACTGTCAGAGCGACGGCGCTTCGGTGAAAACAACACTAATGCTGCAGAGTCTTAAACATCAGATAAACCGAGCAACAGATGAGCGGTTCTGTTTATCATCATCAGTGTTTGTAAAAGAGTCAAACACAGGAAATGAATCACTGTCGCTTTAAGGAAAGAATGCAGGAGAAAACACCACTGACAATCAAGCAGATGATGTCACAACGTGTTGCCATGACGACCACAGTGACACTGTAACAGTGATGTTAGAACGTAACAGTGACACTGTGATGAAAGAACGTTGGGAGAATCTTTGATCTGTGAAGTGTGTGTTGAAGTGTGTGTGAAGTGTGTTAAGTGTGTGTTAAGTGTGTGTTAAGTGTGTGTTAAGTGTGTGTTGAAGTGTGTGTTGAAGTGTGTGTTGAAGTGTGTGTGAAGTGTGTGTGAAGTGTGTGTTAAGTGTGTGTTAAGTGTGTGTTAAGTGTGTGTTGAAGTGTGTGTTGAAGTGTGTGTGAGGTGTGTGTTAAGTGTGTGTTAAGTGTGTGTTAAGTGTGTGTTAAGTGTGTGTTAAGTGTGTGTTGAAGTGTGTGTTGAAGTGTGTGTGAAGTGTGTGTTAAGTGTGTGTTAAGTGTGTGTTAAGTGTGTGTTAAGTGTGTGTTAAGTGTGTGTTAAGTGTGTGTTGAAGTGTGTGTTGAAGTGTGTGTGAGGTGTGTGTTGAAGTGGAACTAAACTGTGAGAATGAGAGTTTCTGCTTCAGCAGATTCATGTGATCATGGGAAACATCTGACATTTTGAAAACTTTACATAGACAAGATTAGTTGTAAAGATTATATTAGTTTTTTAATCACAGTAATACACACGCACACCCTCACATTATTTTTGTTTCTTCGACAGCAGTTTACAGTTTTAATAAGTGTTTTTCAAAGGAAGTTCACACCAGTATTTCTGTGACGAGCGGCTCGTTCATCTTCCGGCCGCAGAGAGTCGTTACACTGATGATGTAAAAAACACCTGTTATTCTGTCATCTAGTGAAACATTGCTGTGTTTGACACCTATCTTAAATGTATCTTATCAGTAAACACTTTTCTGCACACACAGCGCTTAGAACGTTTTGGTCTTAATTCTATCTTGGTCTCATCAGACCAGAGAATCTTCTTCCGGTGTTTTAGTGGGTGTGTCTTGCACTGAGGAGAGTCTTCCATCGGTCGCTCTGCCATGAAGCGCTGTACCTCTCTCACCAAGCCTCTTCTCCTCTGATAGCTCAGTTTGACCGGACAGAAAGCTCTAGGAACGGTTCTGATCGTGCCAAACGTCTTCTATTTAAGGATTATGGAGGCCACTGTGCTCTAAGGAACCTTAAGTGCAGCAGACCTTTTCTTGTAACCTTGACCAGATCTGTGCCACAATTCTGTCTCTGAGCTCTTCAGCAGTTCCTCTGATCCTCATTTGCTCTGCCATGCACTGTGAGCTGTAAGGTCTTATATAGACAGGTGTGTGTCTTTCCTAATCTAGTCCGATCAGTGTAATCAAGCACAGCTGGACTCAAATGAGGGTGTAGAAGCATCTCAAGGACGATCAGAAGAAATGGACAACACCCGAGTTAAATATATGAGTGTCACAGAAAAGGCGCTGAATACTTATGACCATGTGACATTTCAGTGTTTCTTTTTTAATAAATCTGCAAAAATGTCAACAATTCTGTGTTTTTCTGTCAATATGGGGTGCTTTGTGTACATTAATGAGGGAAAAATGAACTTAAATGATTTTAGCATATGGCTGCAATATAACAAAGAGTGAAACATTTAAGTGGTCTGAATACCTTCCGTACCCACTGTATGTATGTATGTGTTTATATATATATATATATAGTTGTTTTTACTGATGGACAAGATTTATTTCCTTGATTTGTTTTGTCATTTCTGCTCAGTTCTCCATCTCTCCACAGATGTGTTGATCAGCAGTGAGTTTCACTGACCTCTGCGCTGCTGACCACGGCTCTCCAGCCGCCCAGGTTCTCGCACCAGCAGTCGGTCCGTGAGATGTGCAGCTGCAGGTCGCTGTGCTCCTTCTCCATGGTGCCGATCTCCTCCTTCAGCAGCGACACGATCTGCAACAAAACATCGTCATGAGTCTCAGCCGGTCGAGGAGTGTGACGGCAGACGGAGGAGAGCGGAGACACTGACCCTGAGACACTCCACTGCTGTCTCATCTAATGCATTACATCAAACCACACACACACACACACACACACACACACACACACACACACACACACACACTGCATCTTATACCACTTGCAGTCATGATGCATAAATACTACTTGAAGTTTTTGATTCTTGATATTAGTGTGAAATAAAGCTGAAATTATTGCATTTCATTCCAAAAAAGTACAAATGGAAAAGCAGTCATTCATTATTCTAGTTTCATCAACAGCAGTTTACAGTTTAATACGTGGTTTTCAAAGGAAGTTCACACCAATATTTCTGTCACTAGCGGCTCGTTAATCTTCAGACCGCAGAGTCAAGCCTGCAGTAATGATCTAATAGATTCAGCTTTAATCACAGGAATAAATGACACTTTACTATATATTCACATAGAAAACAGCTGTTTTACACTGATATAATATTACACTGTTTTACTGTATTTATCATCTAATAAATTCAGCTTTAATCACAGGAATAAATGACACTTTACTATATATTCACATAGAAAACAGCTGTTTTACACTGATATAATATTACACTGTTTTACTGTATTTATCATCTAATAAATTCAGCTTTAATCACAGGAATAAATGACACTTTACTATATATTCACATAGAAAACAGCTGTTTTACACTGATATAATATTACACTGTTTTACTGTATTTATCATCTAATAGATTCAGCTTTAATCACAGGAATAAATGACACTTTACTATATATTCACATAGAAAACAGCTGTTTTACACTGATATAATATTACACTGTTTTACTGTATTTATCATCTAATAAATTCAGCTTTAATCACAAGAATAAATGACACTTTACTATATATTCACATAGAAAACAGCTGTTTTACACTGATATAATATTACACTGTTTTACTGTATTTATCATCTAATAAATTCAGCTTTAATCACAGGAATAAATGACACTTTACTATATATTCACATAGAAAACAGCTGTTTTACACTGATATAATATTACACTGTTTTACTGTATTTATCATCTAATAAATTCAGCTTTAATCACAGGAATAAATGACACTTTACTATATATTCACATAGAAAACAGCTGTTTCACACTGATATAATATTACACTGTTTTACTGTATTTATCATCTAATAAATTCAGCTTTAATCACAGGAATAAATGACACTTTACTATATATTCACATAGAAAACAGCTGTTTTACACTGATATAATATTACACTGTTTTACTGTATTTATCATCTAATAAATTCTGCTTTAATCACAGGAATAAATGACACTTTACTATATATTCACATAGTAAACAGCTGTTTTACACTGATATAATATTATGGATTTTTTATTAAATAATCACAAACTTTTCAAACGTTGAAAAGCAAGTGTCTATCAATTTAAAAAAATCAATTTATAAACAAAGAGAAGTATATAATTACGGCTGCACCATTAATTCTTGATTATCGCTTGGTCACATGACTGCACTGGCCAATCACAGACATGTAAACACAATAAATGACTCGGAATTTATTTTTGTTTTAAATAAAAGTAGATCAATTCACATTATTGGTACAACAATTCAAACACAATCACCTTTTTATCGGGTCGGGGTGCGTTCTGGATGGAGCCGAGCGCTTGCCGCTTGTACTCCAGTCTCTCGTACAGCTGGTGGAGTTTGGTGACGGCGTAACTGGCCTGTTCGTTGATGCCTCTGCTCCCTTCATCCAGAGCCACGTCCCCTCCTTCCATCACCTGACCCTAAACACACACACACACACACCGTGTTCGGGTGTAGAAGACGCTTTTATCATCGCATTCAAGAAACACATCGACATTCTAATCAGTTCTTGCTTTCCCTGGGAATCAAACCCATGACCTTGATGTTGCAAGCGCCACTCTCTACTGTTTGAGACACAGGAAACCTGTGTGTTAAATGTTAAAATGCCATATTATTCCCTTGTTGAGTTTGAATTGTTACACTGTTGCTCGTCTCTTCCCAGTCTGTGAGAAACGCTCTGTTTAGTTCCTGTCTCTATGAAGCTCCTCCTTCTGAAAGCACACTGTGCTCTGATTGGTCGGTTGGATCGGTGTGTTGTGATTGGTTGAGAGCTTCCAGTGTGTTTGGGAAATGTCCCGCCCCTTCCCATAACCACCAGTTCCAACACACGACTCACTCACTCAAGCCCCGCCCCTTTATTCTGCATATGATAATGAGGAATATTGTGAGTGTTTGGACTCAATGGAGGCGTTTCAGGAGTTCAGAAACACTGACACTGATAGAGAAAGCAACATCACACACTGAACATGGAGAAAAGTGTGATATGTGAACTGTTTAAACTCACGGTGTCGTCTTTCTCTTCGCTGCTGGACTGTGAGCTGCTCCTCTGCTCCTCTCGTTTAATGAGCCGCTCGTACAGGTCGCTCACCAGGAAGGACGGGTAATAGCGCTCCTTCATGGTCTCGTACACGTCTCCCTGGATCCTGTGGAACACGTCGGTCCCCTTGTTCCCCACCAGCGTCTGCTGGATCTCTTTATAAAGAGCCTTTTCCACCGGGATCTCCCTGCTCTCCACAAAGAAGTTCTGGTAGATTTCTCCCACCAGCTGTGCCACTTCATTCTGCAACGGGACAATGTGAGACTTCAGATCCAACAAACAACACAATCAATCAATCAATCAATCAATCAATAAAGTAAATGTATAAATAAATATTAAGAGCCAACTACAAGATGGTAAAAGTATATAAATAAATATATATATATTTAAGTAGTTGGTAGTAATTGGTTGGTTAACCAAGTAGTTGGTTCCCAATGTTTATTTAGTTTTGTGTTGTAAAATTATTTTTTTTTTAATTAAAAAACAAACAAACAAAAAAATATATTTATTTATTTTACATTTTCTGCTAATATTTTGTGAAATAAATATTGAGTGTGGATGTATTATTTAAATAGAAATTTTTAATTTCTATCGATTTCATTATAAATAGTGTAAATATAGCCTAATATAAATACAAATTATATTTGTTACAATAAAAATTCAAAATAAAAGTAAATAAAAATCTGTCTCTATATATATATATATCCATCCATGACCTTGACTAGATGAGTAAAACAAACTTTAAGTTGGCTTGAGAAAGCCTAGCCTGAAAGTTTGAAGTAGTTGTAAAAGCTTCAAGCTTGAAAATTTTGAAAGTTTAAACTTTTTAAAAGATTTTGTATTAATTAGGATGATTAATCAAGATTTAACATGAATTAGCATGTCGCTAACGAGATTTAACATGAATTAGCAGTTCGCTAGCAAGATTTTTTTTTTTTTTTTAAAGAATTTATTTACTTATTATTATGTATATGTGTATATGTATATATATCATTTTTGTTTTTATATTCTTCTTATTTTCCCTCGTTTGTAAATGATTGTTTTTATCTGCTGTAAGGTTTGAAGTTTGAACTACAGGAAAGCTTGACAATTCCTATTTTCATGTAAAATTGCAGTGTTTATTATAAATGATTTATCATGATTGTGTCAATAATCCTGAATTAGAATAACAGCATGTTCTCTGATGAGGGCGGGGCAATAACCTGTCAATCACACAAGATCCACCAATAGCAAACCACAACCATCCAATCACAATCAAGCCCCGCCCACATTTGTTCTTGTTTGCCAAGCGATTCACTCCATATACGGCAAATACAGAACTTTATTTTCATGCAGAGTTATTCATTAATTAGGATCCCGTGTCTCTCTCGTCTGACCTTGTTGGCGCTCTTGAGCATCTCCACCAGCTCCCAGAAGCTGATCAGAGCCCTCTTATCCACGCGCTCCATGTAGACCCGGAAATGCTCCCGGAACACGGAGTTGGACATGATCTCCTCGAACTGAAGGATCTGGGAGAGAAACCAATCACGCCATTATTCTGAGCACTTGAGCTGAGAGGAAAACATCAGCAGAACCAAGTATTAATATTATATTTAAGTAATTAAAACAACATCATGAATCGTGGCTTAAACGGCAGGATGAAGGAAGTAAATGAGTGTGGAGTGATTTGGCACCCGCTGGCTCTGCGGGCCGTCCCCTTCATCCGGGGCCCCGTCCTCCTGCTGCTCGTAGTTGGGGCCCCCCAGGAGCCGGATCCGCTTCTCACACTGCTTCTTCGCCACTGTGAGCTGATTAATGTAGCGCTTCATGTTTCTGGCGCGCAACAGATCGGCCTTCAGCGCGGCGGCCTCTTTCCCTTTACTGTCTGCAGAGAGAGAGAAAGAGAGAGAGAGAGAGAGAGAGAGAGAAGGAGGGAAAGAGAGAGGGATGAGTTAGAGAAAGAGATAATTTTATTAAAAACCCTTTCCATATAAAGTGGGAAAATGAATCATTCAAAAGTATTTCACCAAACAACAACAACGCAGGTATTCTGAATTATCATCCCCCCCCCCCCCGCAGACCGTTACCTTTCTGTCTCTTCAGCTGTGGGATGCTGCTGATTGTGGTCGCCTGAATGATTTCCACAACGATCTGATACCTGCAGAAACACAGAACCAGAGCAAAGTGACGACCTGATCATGATCTTTATCACACTCATCTCACGTTTAATCATGACAAATCTGCAGTTCTTCTCTGTCAGACTCAGTGTTTCTGAACTCCTGAAACGCCTCCATTGAGTCTTGAGTTTCTTCCAGAACAAACACTCACAATATTCCTCATTATAATAATTCATATGCAGAATAAAGGGGCGGGGCTTAAGTTTCTTCCAGAACAAACACTCACAATATTCCTCATTATAATAATTAATATGCAGAATAAAGGGGCGGGGCTTGAGTTTCTTCCAGAACAAACACTCACAATATTCCTCATTATAATAATTAATATGCAGAATAAAGGGGCGGGGCTTGAGTTTCGTCCAGAAAAACACTCACAATATTCCTCATTATAATAATTAATATGCAGAATAAAGGGGCGGGGCTTGAGTTTCTTCCAGAACAAACACTCACAATATTCCTCATTATAATAATTCATATGCAGAATAAAGGGGCGGGGCTTGAGTTTCTTCCAGAACAAACACTCACAATATTCCTCATTATAATAATTCATATGCAGAATAAAGGGGCGGGGCTTGAGTTTCTTCCAGAACAAACACTCACAATATTCCTCATTATAATAATTCATATGCAGAATAAAGGGGCGGGGCTTGAGTTTCGTCCAGAAAAACACTCACAATATTCCTCATTATAATAATTAATATGCAGAATAAAGGGGCGGGGCTTGAGTTTCTTCCAGAACAAACACTCACAATATTCCTCATTATAATAATTCATATGCAGAATAAAGGGGCGGGGCTTGAGTTTCTTCCAGAAAAACACTCACAATATTCCTCATTATAATAATTAATATGCAGAATAAAGGGACGGGGCTTGAGTTTCTTCCGGAAAAAACACTCACAATATTCCTCATTATAATAATTAATATGCAGAATAAAGGGGCGGGGCTTGAGTTTCGTCCAGAAAAACACTCACAATATTCCTCATTATAATAATTAATATGCAGAATAAAGGGGCGGGGCTTGAGTTTCTTCCAGAAAAACACTCACAATATTCCTCATTATAATAATTCATATGCAGAATAAAGGGGCGGGGCTTGAGTTTCTTCCAGAAAAACACTCACAATATTCCTCATTATAATAATTCATATGCAGAATAAAGGGGCGGGGCTTGAGTTTCTTCCAGAAAAACACTCACAATATTCCTCATTATAATAATTCATATGCAGAATAAAGGGGCGGGGCTTGAGTTTCTTCCAGAAAAACACTCACAATATTCCTCATTATAATAATTCATATGCAGAATAAAGGGGCGGGGCTTGAGTTTCTTCCAGAAAAACACTCACAATATGCACGTAAATGCACGTTTTGCATTTACTTTCACATCCATGATGGACGCCATAAAACCACAGCATACATTTGAATACAAGATGATTATATTCATGAATATTTTAGAGGCTTTTATCCAAACAATCATGACAGAAACTCAATTATGTTTGTACGTATTTTGTGTTGCGATAGAAGCTGAATAAAGCTTAAATGGAAACTAACGTTCATTTACACGATTTATGTGATGTGATGTCATATCTGCAGACAAAAATCATGCTAGCGACATGCTAATTCATGCTAAATCAAGCTTGCGATATGCTAGTAATGTTAAATCATGCTACTGACAGGCTACCTAATGCTAAATCATGTTAATTCATGCTAAATCATGCTAGTTAATGCTAAAGTGTGCACATGGACACATGGAAATTCATGATAAATCATGCTAGTAATATGCTAGTTAATGCTAAATCGTGTTAGCGATATGAAATTCTAGATCATGCTAGCGATATTCTAGTTAATGTTAGCAACATGTTCATTTGTGTTAAATCATGCTAGCAACATGCTAATTCAACCGAGTGCAGAGTTTTGGCACTTTTTTCAGGAAATGTACAAACAAGACATTTAAATGCAAACCAGAGGCAAATCATTCGCTCTTTATTTAGATGTACAACATCAAAAAAGCTTTGTTATGATGCGAGAGGAAAAAAGCTCATTTAAACCTCAACAAATCACGATTTCCACTTAAAAACACTTGACGAATTGAGTTTGCGTAAAGCTTCTTTTAGAGAGCTCGTGTTTAAGCTTTCTTCTCCTCAACAAAACAAATGCAACTGCGTCACCCAGCAACAACCTCATTACCTGACCTCAGGTTTCCTCCTGGCGTGAAATGAGACGGTCGAATTATAGATGCTGAACAAAAACATCCTCCTGCTGCGCTCGCTGCCTTTCCGCTCGCAAACGAAGGTTGTTTAACCATCGCCACACAATTTACAAAAACACCCTCTTTTGCAGATAGATGTTCAATTTGAGACTGAAAATAAAACCGTCAGTCGTCATTAGAACAAGAGTCTCAGATAATTGTAAGAGTGCACAGTCTACCGGCTGTTATTAAAGTAGACCGTGCAGATATCATCTGTTTTAATAATAACACCATATGAGAGTCATGCATAATCATTCTAACAAGATATTTAGGATCTCTCTCCAAAACAAGTTCCTTTTGTGTCCCTCATTAACATGTAAATAAGGAAGTATTGTCAACCGTGTTACTTTTCTGAAAGCAACTCTTTGCTAAACATGGCAATAGCCGAGGACTTAATTTATTTTTCTTAATTATTTATTTTTTCAGTTTTTGCCATTATGACACATAAACTTTAGATAGCAGTAAAAATCCAATTTCGGTACCAGAGCAAAAACGACTAGCCTAATATAAACATAAATCATTAAAGACAAATAAACAATCAGTAATAAAATAAGAATTACACGCAAAAGCACAAATAAATACTTTTACCCTTTTCAGATTTTTCAGGACGGTCATTTTCAGGTACAGAGATTTAATAAAGTAAGCAAATGTAAAAACACTGGATATTCTTCACTGTATAAATTAAACATCCTTATTAAAGTTATTAATTTGAGAGCAGTGAGTGATTTTTTTTCTCTGTGATTTGCGGTTTAATTAATATTACACAGACAGCAGGAATATTAGGCTACTGTCACTTTAAGAGCGCGATCTAATACACCGTTACGTCCTCGAACGGATTTTGTTTAAACGGAAAATGTGGGCAGGTTTGCCTTTCCTCTCCCTATGTGTGTGTGAGAGTGAGTGTGTGTTTTTGTGTGTGTGGCTGTGTGTGTGTGCGCGTGTCGGCAGGACGTAGTGTTGACAGCGTCTTTCCGAACCATTGAGTTGCCAAGCAGTGGAACGGCAGTGACTCCCTGCTGTATTAAGTGTTGTTGATGAAGTTGTCTCAGTTTAAAAGGTAATCTGTTACCACAGAAACGCTCAAGTTTATTATCTTTTTTTTTTATTGTCCTCATTTTACTTTTATTCGATATTAAGAGGTAATCTGTTAGTACTAATCATTTTATAAAGGAGCTGTGTGCCTATTTTTGTTTAACATATTTCTCCTGGTTTTGCACTAGACAAGGAGTCGGGGAAGTGCACTGCGTTTCTTTTGGTACAGAAATTGTAGTGTTTAAAGAGCTAGACTGTTTGTTTGTTGTTTTGGCACATTTGAGGTGATTGGAAAGAACAACGCTCCGAAAAAAAGTACACAAACTCACTTTGTTCTCATTTATGTTACTCCTGGTTTCCCCAAGACTGGAGACGTACCAACACACACGCGCTTACTTTCTCCACTGCTTGCATTCAATCTCTTCAGACTTAATTGACTGTGTTTGCAAGGATACTCGTTATTTTCTTATGTGAAAGAGAGCACAGTTTAGCACTGGACGAGTAACAGATTAGTCTTGTGCTTTTCTGACAATATATAAAGAGTAAAGGGTAAAGTTTGTAAACAAACTTTGAAGTTGGCTTGAGAAAGCCTAGCATGAAAGTTTAAATTAGTTGTAAAAGCTTCAAGAAAAGTTTTGAAACTTTAAACGTTTTAAAAGTTTTAGTATGAATTAACATGCGCTAGCAAGATTTAACATGAATTAGCATGTCGCTAGCAAGATTTAACATGAATTACCATGTCGCTAGCAAGATTTAACATGAATTAACATGTCGCTAGCAAGATTTAACATGAATTAACATGTCGCTAGCAAGATTTAACATGAATTAGCATGTCGCTAGCAAGATTTAACATGAATTAGCATGTCGCTAGCAAGATTTAACATGAATTAGCATGTCGCTAGCAAGATTTAACATGAATTAACATGTCGCTAGCAAGATTAAACATGTCGCTAGCAAGATTAAACATGTCGCTAGCAAGATTTAACATGAATTAACATGTCGTTAGCAAGATTAAACATGTCGCTAGCAAGATTAAACATGTCGCTAGCAAGATTAAACATGTCGCTAGCAAGATTAAACATGTCGCTAGCAAGATTAAACATGTCGCTAGCAAGATTAAACATGTCGCTAGCAAGATTTAACATGTCGCTAGCAAGATTTAACATGAATTAACATGTCGTTAGCAAGATTAATATAAATTAGAATGTCGCTAGCAAGATTTAATATAAATTAGCATGTCGCTAGCAAGATTTAACATGAATTAACATGTCGTTAGCAAGATTAATATAAATTAGAATGTTGCTAGCAAGATTTAGTATGAATTAGCATGTATGCTAACAAGATTTAACACGAATTAGCATGTCGGTAGTTAAATTTAGTATGAATTAGCTAGCAAGATTTAGCTTGAATTAGCTAGTTTGCTAGGTTAGTTGCTAGGGTTTGTCAGTAATAGACACAGTTGATGAAGCTTAAACACTCCTTTAGAGTCGATGTAAACAAAAGTGTTCACCCCCTGAATGGAACTTTTATGATTTTAATCTTCAGTTGTTTGGAAAACCGTAAGTCGGATCAGTCTGAAAAGATCCAGCAACTCGAGTCAGAACAGGTCTGAAGTCTGAGCCACGTTTAGTGCTTGTAGCTTTAAAGCTCTGGGAGGAAATACAGTCTAAAATTTGGAACAAGAATAATAACAAAAGGTTTAAACAGTAGATCAGTAAGTTGGCTTAACTTAATTATATCATCAGCTGAGCTTAAGGATTTATGCAAACCTTTCTTCTTAATTCCACACGGAGGAAGAGGAGTTTCTCCTACTCTCAGTCTTTGAAACGGCTGCTAAAAAGCACTGCAATCAAACGCTAAAAGGTTGAAATTGTTTAACATCAAGAATAAACTAAATCACAAAGCTTTTCCGACTGCTGCCGCCCGTCTGTTCCCGATCCGTCTCCATCCTTTACTCCTGCAGATCAATACGGCTGAACAGTTTCTCTGAGCCTTTAAATGTCAGCAGATAATTCATCCGGAGCGGAACAAACCTCGAATGACAAATGTCCCCTTCAATACGACCCGATCCCGCAAACCACAGACGACAGCGCCGACTTCCAGCTCACCTCGTTAAAGAGTGATTTGTCTGAGATTGCTTTCCAACAGGACTATTTTTACACTGAAATAAATTGGTTTGGATGTGGCGAAACGGCCAAAATCCAGACAGCTTTAGTGAGTCACTCGCAAACTCTGACTGGAGATTTCATAAACACAATAATATTCAAATCTTGATTTTTTTTTGTCTCTACTTGAACATGTTTCGCTTGAATGTTGATTATTTTCCCCATATTCTCGTCTCTTCCCAGTCTGTCAGAAACGCTCTGTTTAGTTCCTGTCTCTATGAAGCTCCTCCTTCTGAAAGCACACTGTGCTCTGATTGGTCGGCTGGATCAGTGTGTTGTGATTGGTCGAGAGCTTCCAGTGTGTTTGGGAAATGTCCCGCCCCTTCCCATAACCACCAGTTTAAACACACGACTCACTCACTCAAGCCCCGCCCCTTTATTCTGCGCATGAATTATTATAATGAGGAATATTGTGAGTGTTTGTTCAGGAAGAAACTCAAGCCCCGCCCCTTTATTCTGCGCAAGAGACCATATTATGTTTTTGTCTCCACTTGAACAGGTTTCCCTGCTTGAATGTTGATTATTTTCCCCCATATTCTCTAAAAAAAACAAACATGTGGCAAACAAAGGATATTAAATTACCACAGAGAAACAGTTTATAAACCATTTCCACTCTATAATATAGTTTTTTTTCCACACGTTTTGCTTTTAGATGAATACTTGGACATTATGAACTCGTTATTGCTTTCCTGTGTCTCAAACAGTAGAGAGCGGCGCTTGCAACATCAAGGTCATGGGTTCGATTTCCAGGGAAAGCAAAAAATTATTAGAATGTCAATGTGTTTCTTGAATGCAATGATAAAAGCGTCTGATAAATGCATGAAGAAGATGTAAGAAGCGCAAATCCCGAATGCTAAGTGTGAGTAAACACAGAGATTAAAGGAAGATAACTGCATCTGTGATGCTGAACGTGGCGTTTGGTACCTGAGCTGTTTGAGGAACTGTATGTCAGAGCTGCTGCTGATGAGTTTGATGAACTCCTCGTAGGACGGCGCGTACGTGTACGCTTTCTTGTGGTGCTCGTTCACCTGCTCGCGGTGCTCCAGCTGAGCCAGCAGCATGCGGTTAATGTAGTCCGGGTCGCTCAACACGTCCACCAGCGGCTTCAGCACTGCCACGACAAACACAGACAACAAATCAACAGCTGCGCTCCCAAAACTCATTTAAGGCACGATTATATTGCCTTCCACGCTTCACAAACCTCAAGCTGCACTTAAACTCATTAACTTTAGTCAAGCAAAGGTAATTAATGCAGTTGCACAATAAGCAGCTTGTAAAAAGCAAGTCGGAGTTTAAAAAAAAAATATATATATATATATATATATATATATATATATATATATATATATATATATCCAATAATATTGTTCACTATAAAAAATTAAAGCATTTTACAAAAGCAAAAGATCTCAATTAGGGTGACATTCATTTACACTAAAGACAAATAATAATTTAAATAAACTTATTTACATTATAGAGCAAAAAAGTTAATTAAATTTCCAGATTAAAAAGTGTTGTTTTATTTTTTAGTTTATTTGTTGTTTTATTAATTTTAATTTGCTTTTATATTTACATTTTAGTTATTTTACGATTAAGTCATTTAATTTAAGTAATTTTTTATTTTATTTTTATTAAATTATTTTGCCATCTTCTACATCAGGTTCACATGAATAAAAGTTCAAAAACACTTTAATTTCCTCATAATATCATCAGCTCTTTTCTCTCAGCGTCTGAAACGCTTCATTCGTAGATTCAGTCTCTCTAAGCCCCGCCCCTCTGAGAGCTGCTCTGCTGTGATTGGCCAGAACTCAAGCGCTCATTATCATAAGTGAATCTCAGCTCTTGATTGGCAGGGATGGGAACAGTAATGATGGTGTGGGTTTTACCGTATCAATCTCATCAGCAGAAACAACAACTAAACTCTTCCAGTCTCTCTCACAAATACAGAGATTGAGGGCGGAGCAAACACACGCCAATCAGCCAATCAACACCAGAGGAGGGGCTTATGCTAATGAGTTACAAACCTACACAGGAAGTGAGACTGAATTACTGACGACTCGTTTCAGTTCAGAATCACTTTCTTTTAGGAAACAAAAACTCCATTAATCTGAACTTTGAACTTTTATATTCATAAACGGCTTTATTACACACTACATGAAAGGAACTATTTAAAAAAAGTGTAATAGATGCACTTTATCCTGCATCATTTCTCTGTCATCACAGCCTCAATCTCGGTCTCCAATAACAGATGTAATTAGTAATTTCAAGGCAAATCAAAGGCAATTACAATCACACATCTGGGGCCGATAGACAAGAACCAGAATCAATTCTGTGATTTGTAGAAGAGAAATGAGTTTTGCGAGTTCTTACACAAGAGCGGCATTGTAAGAGCAACCGCTGCCACTCGTCTCAGTGCGATCGCGGCGCTGAACCTCCAGCCAAACACAACATTTCCCAAAATCTAATTCTCAAGTTATGATACAGTCAGTGAATGAAAGCTTTGTTCTGCGAGAGGGGGATTTATCCGTGCCAATTGATCCTTTAAAAGCAAATTATTTCTACCGCATTATAGAAATATCTCAGATCATGACAAACAACAGCTAATATTCCCAACAGAGCTGCTCTCTCAAACACAACTGATGCGAATACACATCATCCTATGATGCAGCATTTATTTGCAATATATTATACTATTCCTGTAGCTCATACAATGACAAGGTCAACATCAAGGTCATGGGTTCAACATCAAGGTCATGGGTTCGATTCCCAGGGAAAGCAAGAACTGATTAGAATATTAATGTGTTTCTTGAATGCAATGATAAAGGCAGCTGATAAACGCATGAATGGAGATTTAATAAACGTTTTAAATATAACTCATAATGCAGTGAAACGCATGGCTAACAGCGCATTGGACGCTAAACGGCAGAGAGAGAATGATGACCTCATTGGTTATTTATGTGATGCTTTCCACATCTTTATGCGATTTCTGCTCACCTTTAGTGGCGACGACCTCCACCAGCAGGAGGCGCAGGCTGCGTGAGCGCGCGTCCCGTACGGGCAGCAGGCGCAGCGTGAGCAGGCGGGCACAGCAGCGCAGGAAACGCAGCTCCTCGTCCGCGCTGCTCAGACACGGATGCAGCGGGAACGCACGCGGATCTTCCTCCAGCCTGGAGACACAGAACGTTACGCTGTGCTGTTACACGTTATATGCGGTGTTATATGTTGTGTTATACCTTGTATTATGTTGTGTCATGTGTTAGTTGTTACGTTTTATATGTAACATGTAATGTGTCATATGCTATATGTTATGTGTCATGTTATATTATACGTTATATTATGTTGTGTGTTACACGCCATATGCTGTTACTATGTTTTGTTACATGTTATTATAACGTTATGTGTTATATTTTACGTGTTACGCTACGTGTTCTATGTTATATGACATGTTATGTGCCGTCTCATATATTTATGCGTTATATGTTTTAACTTTATTTTAGTTTTTCTTCTTTAGCAATATGCAAAACGAAGAAAATTAAAGAAATTTAAAAGAAATTCATATCTTGTTTTTATGATTGATTAATGAAATCTGCAATGCAATCACACCAATTAAGCATTTAAAATGTAGAAAAAGTAAGAGATCACATCAGAAGGTGGAATAAAATATGAAGGGGAAAATATTTCACAAACAGACAGATGCAGGAAGAGAGATGAGAGGAGGAAAAAGAGAGGCAACAGAAGACGCCTGTCCACTCAGCTAATGAGCTGTGCAGATCGATCGCTGACACACACACACACACACACACACACACACACTCATTACCGCAGCCACATCCATCACACACACACTGAGAGAGAAATGAGAGTGTGATGGAAAAACACTGACAAGTGTGTAAGAATGTGTGTGATATTTTGAGCAAAACAAAGGCGTGTGTGTGTGTGTGTGTGTGAGAGAGAGAGAGAGAGAGAGAGAGACAGTGATAGAGTGAGTGAGTGTGTGTGTGTGTGTGTGTGTGTGTGTGTGTGTGTGTGTGTGTGTGTGTGTGTGTGTAATGCAATCATTTGGCTCTTTCCACTAACAATCAGAAATCAGTGAATTCAATCAAGAGTGTGTGTGACTCAAACACACCAGATTAGATTCAACAGGAACAAAAGGTTTTACATTCTTGTGTTTTTCCCACTGATCAAAAAAGCGAATATTACAGTAAAGATGAAAGAAAAAGGATTTCACTCAATCCAGAAAACGGCTTTTGGACGTTTGTGTGTATGTGTGTGTCCGCGTGGGTGAGAGTGAGTGTGTGTGTGTAAGCAAGTATTGATCTTTTATTCTGGTCTGTTTTCAGTTGATACGTGAACAAAACTTCATTAAACATTATTTGTAGCTCCTGCCGTCCAACAATCGCAATAAGCTTCGCGCTTTGATCATTTCGATATGAAACAAAATCTCAGCTTTGAAATCCCAACAGTTTGTGTGTGTGTGTGTGTGTGTGTCTTTAAGCAGAACGATCCTCTCTTCCTCTCCACTGCGAGTTACAGCAAAAATAAACAAGAACAAACGATTAAAGACGCAGAACGACTGAAATCAATCACGCAATCGTGACGTCAATAAAACGGATCATTAACTGGATATTTAGCCAGAAAATTATAAGCGTTTGTTAAATATATGCATAATATTACATATTCATTATATTTGAATTCAACCTGTCCTTCAATATTTAAATAAATCCGTCATGAAAACAAGCTGAAAAAAATGAATTGAAGTAGAAACAATTATGGCATTAATCATGAAACCAAAACTGCTTTGCATGCAGATTGTTAATGCTTAATATTACAATAATGAACCAAATGATTCCCTGAATAGTTCAATGCTCTGTACCTGAGATATATATATTTATAAATACAATATGTGTAGATCTATATAGAATGGAGATTGCGATCTAATTGTGTGTGTCTAACAGTAGAGAGCTGTGCTTGCAACATCAAGGTCATGGGTTCGATTCCCAGGGAAAGCAAGAACTGATTAGAATGTGAATGTGTTTCTTGAATGCGATGATAAAAGCAGCTGATAAATGTCTGAGTCTCACCTGGAGTTTGCAGCTTTGAGGTCACAGAAGTGTGTGTGGAGGCTCTTGACCGTGTCGTTACACACCAGGTTGACCACGTCCACCTCAGAGAGACGCATCCGCAGCTGTTTGGTCATTTCCCAGAAGTCCTCCGACAGCATCTGGTAGAGCTGGCCTTCGTCCCGACTCAACGGCACGTACCACGACAGAATATAGTCCCTGTAACTGTAGTCGAAAACTGCCGAGAAACACACACGTGCTTCTGAATCACACACTGTTTGACATCAGCAACACACAGTCATTTAATTAGCAGCAATGCAGAACACCTTCCATATTCAGAATGCTTTCATGACGCTCTAACAATAGAGAGTGGCGCTTGCAACATCAAGGTAAGGGTTTGATTCCCAGGGAAAGCAAGAACTGATTAGAAAGTCAATGTGTTTCTTGAATGCGATGATAAAAGCAGCTGATAAATGAATGAATGATCAAATATTTCATCAATATCTGTCAAAGTTTGACACTTTTTGCTCGGAGTAATAAAGTCACGCAGTCTCATGAAAAACAAAAACTTCTTAAAATTGTGAAGAATTACAAAGAAAACAGTTCAGAATGAGACTATAGAAATTTACATCTCCATTCCTGCATTTATCAGCTGCTTTTATCATTGCATTCAAGAAACACATTGACATTCTAATCAGTTCTTGCTTTGCCTGGGAATCGAACCCATGACCTGGATGTTGCAAGCACTGCTCTTTACTGTTTGAGACACAGGAAAGTTTCAGTCATATAATAATGTTGAAATGTGTTAATACTTAAAATATTTTTAATGTAAATTTCCATTCTAGATATGAAAATACTCTAAATCGCATGAAAACAATATTACAATTGTATGTTTAGACAAAACGTTCAAACGTGTCATCATCGACATCAAGTAAAAAATGTTATAGACTAAAATCAGATGCAATTTAAGTCAGAATGTATGGACTACAATTAATGAATACTGATATTTTAAATAAAATACAAATGTTTATAAATGATATGCTTAAAATCTGTGCAAAATCTAAGTCAGGCGAGGCAAAAGTGGAGTGAATCGCTTCACAAACAAGAACAAATGTGGGCGGGGCTTGATTGTGATTGGATGGTTGTGGTTTGCTATTGGTGGATCTCGTGTGATTGACAGGTTATAGCCCCGCCCTCATCATACGAGATGATGTTATTCTAATTCAAGATTATTAACACAATCATGATAAATCATTTATAATAAACACTGCAATATTCCATAAATAAGCCTTGAATTTGTGATGACTTAAGCTGCAAAAAGCAACACACACACACACACACACACACACACACACACTCCGCTTCTCTAACACTTGTAGACGCCACACAGACGGTGGCAGATGGCATGAACGTGACGGCACTATCAGAGGATTACCACCGTCTCCTCGCCACAGACTGAGAGCTGAACGCTCTTTGTGCAGCGTTGCTGAAATCTTGGTTTGAGGGCGTTTTTCCTCCCGACTGAGGCAGAGCTATTTATAGCCACAGTGACCTCAGAAAATGTGCTGACTTTCCCCAGCCGAGCAACAGGAAGTGACATCGTTCCCATGCCGTTTCCTGCAGGCGAGTGACGCGGCAGAAAACATACGAGACTGACGACTCGCATCCTTCTGCCACACGGCCGACTGCCGGACAAAATACTGACCGTTTACAATCAATAAAACAATAATAAACAAAGCAATAAATATGAATACAATTAACAAATGCAAAATAAAATAATAAAAAATTAATAAAGTAAAAACTAATAATAATAAATAAATAACTTGCTGCAAAGATGGCGTAAAAATGTAATATAAATAAGATTATGGTAAAAGCGAACATCTTCAACAGCAACACATTTAAAACCTCTGAGAACTTGAAGATGGGTTTTATTGGACTTGGACTAGTATTCAATCATTTAGCAACCACTCTGAACAGCCTAAAGTCCTTAGAAACTGCCTAGCAATGCCCTAGCAACCACCTAGATTACCCTAGCAACTGCATCGCAACATTTAAAACCTCTGAGAACTTGAAGATGGGTTTTATTTGACTTGGACTAGTATTCAATCACTTAGCAACCACTCTGAACAGCCTAAAGTCCTTAGAAACTACCTAGCAACACCCTAGCAACCACCTAGATTACCCTAGCAACTGCATCGCAACATTTAAAACCTCTGAGAACTTGAAGATGGGTTTTATTTGACTTGGACTAGTATTCAATCACTTAGCAACCACTAAGAACAGCCTAAAGTCCTTAGAAACTACCTAGCAACACCCTAGCAACCACCTAGATTACCCTAGCAACTGCATCGCAACATTTAAAACCTCTGAGAACTTGAAGATGGGTTTTATTTGACTTGGACTAGTATTCAATCACTTAGCAACCACTCTGAACAGACTAAAGTCCTTAGAAACTACATAGCAATGCCCTAGCAACCAGCAACTGCAGAGCAACACATTTCAAACCTCTGAGAACTTGAGGGTGGGCCTTTTTGATTTTGAATAGTATCCACTGCCCTAACAACAACCAGAACACACTAACATCCAGAGAAAACACCTAACAACACCCTAGCAACCACCTTAAAACACTAATCTGTGCTATTTAATTAGTGCATTTGAACCTATTTTTTAAAAGACTTTTACATTTACTGACCAAAGTAAATCCAACCTAAAAAATAACTAAAATAACACTGAATTTAAGACATGAAAATTAAATGAGGTATGAATCTTGCTCTGGTCGTCCAATGGAAACTCAACAGCTGACCTTTAAACTTCAGTATAACCCTCACCCCGCTTTACACTCAACAATGAGGTCTATTGTGGTTTCGCTAATCATGGACTAAGCAACCACGAACTAAATCCCAATTAATTAATAAATAATGAGACAGATGAGTCATTCAGGTTGTTCACAGGAAGCGCAGCTTTGCTAAAAACACCGGCTGAATACATGAGAGAAACACACTCTTGAATTATTTACAGCTCGAATCAATGTGCTCCAGAAAACAACAAACCACTACAGGCATAAAGCGTCTCCCCAATCCTGCTTCATTCTCTTTTTTTAGTTTTTCTGTTGCCCCATTTATCAGATTCTGACAGCACACATGAGTCAGACTGGATGCCAAACAACAGCTCACTGTTTGTTTACACCGCGTGACGTTAGCCCTGATGAGATTTTGTCATCGGTGCGTAAAAGCAACAAACACCCAGCAGGGAGTCTGATAACAACCAGTGTTTGCATTGCAGACGTGTTCATTATCCCTTCACCCCCAAAAAACACAGCAGAAAACTGCAGACTACCCTTACTATTCCTGCAGTGTATATACTACAGCTCACTCGATTTACACACAGGAATGCCTTTCATTCTCTATTCTCTGGCTCGTCAGGCTGATCTACAGGAAGTGCGGGTTACGCAAAACTGATTTACATCATCTATGATATCTGATCTTGGGTCAGTAATGTGGTTAAGCAGCTAATGGTCCAGGTGCAATGATAAATCAGAGAAACCAGAGGATAACATCAACTGTGGAACACACATCTACTTTGTGTGAAGGCAAACACCCTTAAAACTACCTAGCAACACCCTAGTAACCACTTAGAAAGCTCTACCAAATCCATAGAAACATTTCAATCTTTTCACAACTCAAGGATGGATTATTTTAACTTGGATTAGCTTTAACCTATAAACCCAAAACATCCCTTAATCATTAGAAAACACCTAGAAACGCCCTAGCAACCACCTACAACACCCTAGTAACCACTTAGAAAGCTCTAGCAAATTCATAGAAACATTTCAATCTTTTCACAACTTGAGGATGGGCTCTTTTAACTTGAACAAGCTTTGACCCATCAACCCAAAACATTCCATAATCATTAGAAAACACCTAGAAACGCCATAGCAACCACTTACAACACCCTAGTAACCACTTAGAAAGCTCTAGAAAATCCATAGAAACACATTTAAATCCTTTCACAACTCGAGGCTTGATTCTTTTAACTTGAACTAGCTTTAACCCATCAACCCAAAACATTCCATAATCATTATAAAACACCTAAAAACGCCCTAGCAACCACCTACAACACCCTAGTAACCACTTAGAAAGCTCTAGCAAATCCATAGAAACACATTTCAATCCTTTCACAACTTGAAGATCGGCTCTTTTAACGTGGACTAGCTTTAACCCATCAACCCAAAACATCCCATAATTATTAGGAAACACCTAGAGACGCCATTGCAACCCCCCACAACACCCTAGCAACTGCAGAGCGACACATTTAAAACCTTGAGGAAACTTAAGGGTGGGCTCTTTTGACTTGGATTCATATGCAATCACCAAGAACAATATAGAAATTGTTAGAAATCGCCTAGCATCACCTTAGCAACCACCTAGAATTCCCTAGAAACTCCCAAGCAAAACATTAAAAACTTGAGTTGGCCCTTTTGACTTGAACTAGTATCCAGTTACCCAGCAACCACCCACAACACCATGAAATCGTTATAAACTGCCTAGAAACGCCATAACAACCACCTACAACACCCTAGAAACCGCATAGCAAAACATTTAAAACCTCTGATAACTTGAGGGTGGCCTCTTTTGATTTGACCTATTACTTAGCAACAACTCAGAACATCCAATAAACCGCCTAGCGACTCCAAAACAATCACATAGAACACCCTAGCTAATGCATAGCAACACATTTAAAACCTCTGAGACTTGAGTCTGGGCTCTTATGACTTGGACTAGTATGCAGTCACCTAGCAACCACCCAGAACACAATGGAATCGATAGAAACGCCCTAGCAACCACATAGAACACCATAGCAACAAGTTTTAAAAACTCTTAAAAACTTGTGTGGGCTCTTTTGACTTGGACTATCACCTAGCATCCAGAACACCCAATAAATCGCCTAGCAACGCCCTAGCAACCACATAGAACACCCTAGCAACTGCATAGAAACACATTTGAAACCTCTGGAAACTTGAGGGTGGGCCCATTTAATCACCTAGCAACCATTAACACCCTATCAGCAACACTCTAGCAAAACAGCAAAGACATTTCTTTTTTACATAATGTAAAAAAATCTAATGATTTCCCAGTTTCTCAATGAAGAAAAATACAGCTGGAAGATATGTTTTTAATATCTGCACACTTGCTCAGTTTGTGAACAGCAGAACAGTGTGAGAGCATTGGAGTGAAACACAGACACAACAGGCAGCATGAAGGAGCCTCTGTGACAGAGTGTGTATGTGTGTGTGTGTGTGTGTGTGTGTGTGTGTGTGTGTGTGTGTGTGTGTGTGTGTGTGTGTGTGTGTGTGTGTTCGTAACAGGGTCTCCAGTGTAGCGAGCACTAAGGGGATCAAACAGTGTAAGAAGCTCATTATTATAATCATGGATCTCATTCGTTAGGAGGCTGAATTCCTCATTCATGGTGATGTAATTAGCGATCATCAGCTGTTGCTCGTCATGTGATCAGACAGATGTGAAACACGGGAAGAGAGAGTGCGGGGTTTGCAGGCGCTGGCCTGGGAATCTTCCGGAATCTCAAAACTCCATTCAAATCAATTGAATCAAATTTAGATTTGATGAACACAGATTAGATTTGATTGAAATACACGGTTTAATGGTTCTTGAAGAAAACTTAATTAGGATTAAACTTGTTTTGTATTATAAATATATATGCATTATGTGTGTGTGAGTGTCAGAGTGTGTGTGTGTGTGTGTGTGTGTGATGAGGTTACATCACACACAGGATGCTGTTAGTGGTTTGTTCTAAATTGTCATTCCACCCACACACCAACAGAGAGACAGATAATAAGAGAGAGACAGGAAAATGACAGCATTGTCAGACAGTGATTGTTTTCTCAAGCCAAAGAAAAACACAGAGAGAGGGGGGGGGGGGGGGGGGCGGGCGCTTACCTATCAAGTAATGGCAATGGTTTTCAGTATCTGGACACTTTAAGTCACACTTAAAAATATATGAATGTTACTGCATTAGAAATATAATAATAATAAATTTTATGTGTTTAAATAGTATCATTATATCAATAAATAAATAATATTATATAATTGTTATATTAGCGCTGTCAATCTATTAAAAAATATAATCAAAATAATTACATAATGTGACGATTAATGTGACAAGGAATTAAAATATAAAAATGTAAAGTCATTATTGTGTTATAAATGAGAAAAGCACCAAATATACATTTAAAAAATTGCTTCTGAATTTGTTAAGATATATTTACAGACCAAACATTCTTCAAAATATAATATTTTATTTTCCACAAAAGAAAAAAAGTTGTAAAGGGTTGAAGCAACATGAGGGCGAATAAACGGATCGCTTTATGAGCGAGTCATTGAATCAGTCATTCACTTGAATCTTTCAAAACAGCTGCTTCATTCAACAGTGAAGTAAACGGCTCTCTTTATGAGCGAGTCATTAAATCATTGATTCATTCAATTCTTTCAAACGACTGATTCATTCAGGAATGAAGTGAACAGATCTCTTTATGAGTGAGTCATTGAATCATTCAGTAATTTGATTCTTTCAAACAGGTGACTCATCCAGAAATGAAGTGAACGGCTCTCTTTATGAGCGAGTCATTTAATCATTCATTCATTTGATTCTTTCAAACGGCTGATTCATTCAGGAATGAAGTAAACGGCTCTCTTTAAGCGCGAGTCATTGAATCATTGGTTCACCCGATTGATTCATTCAGAAACGAAACACCGCTGTGTGTCTGTTTTTGCTCATTTTTGCCAACTAAAGTATCACCTATAAAACAAGAGTTGAGTATCTGTGAGGAACACACAGTGCTGTTTCGTTTCTGAAAGAATCCTCGTTTTGAGTGAATATACAATATTAACTTATTATTTATGGAACTGTTGTATAAAATCAATATCACATTTGCAGTCCTGCTGTTCCATAACTAATGTGTTAAATCGACAGCCCTAATACATAAAGCATTAAATAAACAGTGAATACAGTTATAGAGACTTTATTTGATTTTTAATATCTAATGCAGTGACATTCAGATGTTTTAAGACCATAATCGGCTCACTTTTAAAACTGGAGCGGAGACCTGAAACTGCGAACTCTAAAGCTCAGAGATTTACCAGAGAACACAGACGCAGTCTTGTGACCGGCAGAGGTCAAAGGTCAACATGAGCAATATTCACCTCTCAACAACAGGCCGTTTAAAGCAACAGCTCACCTCAAAATACAGCTATTATTTACTCACGGACAATGACAAATGGGGTTTGGTGACAAAAACAAGAGATTTTTTTAGCTCTAGATCATTAAAACCTTTGGCTTTTTACTGACAGATGGTCGTAAATAATTCATGGCTGATTAAGATTAGTTTCACAAGAAATATTTCAAATATTAAAAACTCACTTTTTAAATGCGTTTGATCCATCAGTGGAATTTCAACTAAAACGAAACGTTGCATTATCAATCCATAAGGAAAGATAAAGACATTATTAACCCTAGAGTTGCATGTTTCATGTCATTTTTATCAAGTATTTTAGTGTAACTGTAGAAACGTCCTCCTTCAGCTCGAGCTTTGCAAATCATAAAACTAAGCTTTGAAAACAAGACGTGTTATTGGCAGATATTTATATTTATATGTAAGTGTCTGCTATACTGTTATAAACTCGGATTTACATTACAAGCGTCAGAATTTCATCCTTTTTTAACATTTAAACATCAGCATTTGCACTAAATTGCATATTTTTGCTCGGTTTAAGTGTCTGATTTAGAGAAAAACAGAAAAAAAAAGTTTATTCAGACAATAGGAGCAAATATGACACTCAACTATAAACACAAAAGTAAACTATTTATCATGTTAATATTTAACAGCATATGGGTTTTGAATGACAGAAACGTGAGCGAATGATGAAAGGAAAGATTTCCTCTGCGTTTACACACCATAGTTCCTTTAAAAGGCACTCTGTCATTATGGGATGTTAAAATATTCAACCGAATGTAGGTCAGAGAAAAGATTCTTCCCAGATACGAAAGCATCTGCAATCACAGTTCAGATGTGTATACTTTAAAAACAGCTTCCGTCTTTTTTGTCCTGTAATTTCACACTCATTTCATCAGAAGCAGAAGCGACTCCATATTCCCCCGTTAAACACGGATTAGCTGGGATTCCTCACGATTAGATCAGACGCACAAATAACATATATAGTCTGTGCGATTCGTCGGAATTAATTTTGGATTCTGATTTTGGCTTGAAATGATTATGGAAACAAGATAATGGATGATTGAGTTAAAAGCTTCCTCCCTAACAGCACAGACTCAACGTCCAAACCAGCCGCGCTCGCACTGAAGAAATTACATTAAACGCATTTATTAAAAGCACATTCCTCTGTAAAAAAGAGACACTGCGACTCGAACACAAACAGCAGGTTGTTTTCAGTGAACGTTAACATTTGAGAAAGAAAACATGCGTGTTGTGTCTCAAACAGTAGAGAGCAGTGCTTGCAACATCAAGGTCATGGGTTTGATCCCCAGGGAAAGCAAGAACTGATTAGAATGTCAATGTGTTTCTTGAATGCGATGATAAAAGCAGCTGATAAATGCATGAATGTGAATGTAAATTTAAGATGACTCGTATTGTGAAATAAGACGTTGATCACCGATAACTGACTCACATGTTGACGAGGAAGAATGGAGCTCACAAGCGACTGCAGGAAACTCACCTTCTTTAAGAGCTTTATCCACATTGAGCGACACGACGACCCGCCGCGTCTGAACCGAATCCAGCAGAGGAACAGAGAACCGGCCCTGCAGAACAACACACACACGTGAGAACCCGCGGAACAACACACACTCGTGAGAACCCGCGGAACAACACACACTCGTGAGAACCCGCGGAACAACACACACTCGTGAGAACCCGCGGAACAACACACACTCGTGAGAACCCGCGGAACAACACACACTCGTGAGAACCCGCGGAACAACACACACTCGTGAGAACCCGCGGAACAACACACACTCGTGAGAACCCGCGGAACAACACACCCTCGTGAGAACACGCGGAACAACACACACTCGTGAGAACACGGAGAACACACACTCGTGAGAACACGCAGAATAACACACACTCATGAGAACAACAACACTCATGAGAACAACAACACTCATGAGAACAACAACACTCATGAGAACACGCAGAACAACACACACTCATGAGAACAACAACACTCATGAGAACACGCGGAACAACACACACTCGTGAGAACACGCGGAACAACACACACTCGTGAGAACACGCGGAACAACACACACTCGTGAGAACACGCGGAACAACACACACTCGTGAGAACACGCGGAACAACACACACTCGTGAGAACACGCGGAACAACACACACTCGTGAGAACAAGCGGAACAACACACACTCGTGAGAACACGCGGAACAACACACACTCGTGAGAACACGCGGAACAACACACACTCGTGAGAACACGCGGAACAACACACACTTCTGAGAACACGCGGAACAACACACACTCGTGAGAACACGCGGAACAACACACACTCCTGAGAACACGCGGAACAACACACACTCATGAGAACAACAACACTCATGAGAACAACAACACTCATGAGAACAACAACACTCATGAGAACAACAACACTCATGAGAACAACAACACTCATGAGAACACGCAGAACACACACTCATGAGAACACGCAGAATACACACTCATGAGAACACGCAGAACAACACACACTCGTGAGAACACGCAGA
>JAWRVZ010000342.1:175000-295000 GCA_037043235.1 Rhodeus uyekii | reverse complement strand
ACTTGACCGGACGCTGGCGGAGGGTTACCAAGCAACGTCAGCATTATCTGATTAATATTCATGAGATGAGTGTTTGCCGTAGTGGGAAAGGAATGAAAACAGAGACTATGGAGCGTCGAGAAGGCCATAAATCAACGTAACGGATAAAAACGACATTGAAACGGCGATCTTTTTCACCCAGCCTTTTTAAAATGACTTTGTGTCGCGGACATGCAGGAATCATTAATCATTTATTTTAAATATTATTACGGTATGAGTGCACATAAATATAAAATGCTTATTTAGTTAATACTTTAGTGAAAATGTTGTATTAATAATAATAGCAATGATACACAATATTAAAATTACGAATAATATAATAAAATAATGGTATAAAAAAGAGAACTGGTACTTTTTACTGTGTTTTTTTTGTAATATTTTTTATCAAGTATAATTATGTAAAGTAGGCATAATTACATGATGCTGGTAGTGAAACCAACTCTAAGTGCATGCTGTTAATTAATATTGGCCTGCTGTGGAAAATCACACCACAGTATGTTTGCAACAAGATTTTTGTAAATAAATGGCGCCACCTACCAACCATCTTGAACATTATCCTTCACCTTGTGAACTCAAAACAAGTCTTTCTGTCAGAGTTGAGGAATGATACTTTGAAAAGTAATGCAGCACTCCCTTAAAAAGTAACTAATTGCATTAGTTAGTAGTGTTGTAGCACTGAAGATCTTAAGACCATTTTTTATAAGTCTCGTTCTCAGTCTAAGAGGATCCTGGAGTCTCAAGCCCACAAAGTCTTGGTCTTGTATAAATATATATATTTTTTCATAATCGAAAATGATCTGTGTTCAACTAAACCTTCAAGAGAAACTCATCATTAAAAGTATTTTATAAATAAATACCTAAGATAAAAAATAGGCAAAAATAAAGTTGAATATTTTGTGAATTGAATGAAGTTCACAGACCAACCAGCAGGTGGCGAGAAAGTGCCGCAAAAGCACATAATACAGAATAAGAGTCCCTTGTAAATTACAGTAAAAATACACGGAGAAGAATCTGAATGAACAAATGTTGAAACGAAATAACAAAAACTTTTGAGTGTTGACAAAATATTTTATTGTGAAAGAAATTAGTACAAACCCTGTACTAAAGGAAATGGATAATCTATGGTTATAGAAATTTAAAAATAATAATAATACAATGCCTTACATTCAGAACACCACATATGTTTACATAGAGGACACACTCGTGATTGTACAGCAATCAGTAAATAAAATAAATCTGCTCTATGTGTTAAGACTGATGGAAAAGGCCAACAAAAGAAGTTACATAATAAAATATCATTTTTACTAAAATATAAATCTTTGACTCAGGTCAAATTTCAGTGAAAATGTGCAAATTGGTTCATCCAACACTATTTCTTCAACTCAAAAAATAGAGGCAGTGCAGCAAAAACGGTTTTCTTGGCATTTATTTGAGCCCATGGCACACGCTTATGCTTCTTCCCTCTGAAGTTTTGTTTGCAGAGCGCCGGTGGAATATTCTAGCAGGCGATGAAGAGCATCAGCATCAGCATCAGGCAGCCGGAGGGCGAAGCGGCTCGTACGGCCACAGCCGTACTGCTCATCATGCACTCCGCCCGCGACCACGAGCCGTTGTTCGGCAGCGCTTCGATCCCCAGCGTCTTGCACAAGACATTATACACATCCACTGTTCGGAGGGGACCGGCGCGGAAGTTTGTCTTGAAGTCTGGAGACAGAGAGAGAGGTTATAATAATACAATTTATTATGTTTATGAGTCCAATATCCTTGTCACAATAAATAAAAAAATAATTGAAATATAAAAATACACACTACCTGACTTTAAAAGTCTCTTCTGCTTAACAGGGAATTTATTAGATGATAAATACAGTAAAACAGTGTAATATTATATCAGTGTAAAACAGCTGTTTTCTATGTGAATATATAGTAAAGTGTCATTTATTCCTGTGATTAAAGCTGAATTTATTAGATGATAAATACAGTAAAACAGTATAATATTATATCAGTGTAAAACAGCTGTTTTCTATGTGAAAGTATAGTAAAGTGTCATTTATTCCTGTGATTAAAGCTGAATTTATTAGATGATAAATACAGTAAAACAGTATAATATTATATCAGTGTAAAACAGCTGTTTTCTATGTGAAAGTATAGTAAAGTGTCATTTATTCCTGTGATTAAAGCTGAATTTATTAGATGATAAATACAGTAAAACAGTGTAATATTATATCAGTGTAAAACAGCTGTTTTCTATGTGAATATATAGTAAAGTGTCTTTTATTCCTGTGATTAAAGCTGAATTTATTAGATGATAAATACAGTAAAACAGTATAATATTATATCAGTGTAAAACAGCTGTTTTCTATGTGAATATATAGTAAAGTGTCATTTATTCCTGTGATTAAAGCTGAATTTATTAGATGATACAGTAAAACAGTGTAATATTATATCAGTGTAAAACAGCTGTTTTCTATGTGAATATATAGTAAAGTGTAATTTATTCCTGTGATTAAAGCTGAATTTATTAGATGATAAATACAGTAAAACAGTGTAATATTATATCAGTGTAAAACAGCTGTTTTCTATGTGAATATATAGTAAAGTGTCTTTTATTCCTGTGATTAAAGCTGAATTTATTAGATGATAAATACAGTAAAACAGTGTAATATTATATCAGTGTAAAACAGCTGTTTTCTATGTGAATATATAGTAAAGTGTCATTTATTCCTGTGATTAAAGCTGAATTTATTAGATGATAAATACAGTAAAACAGTGTAATATTATATCAGTGTAAAACAGCTGTTTTCTATGTGAATATATAGTAAAGTGTCATTTATTCCTGTGATTAAAGCTGAATTTATTAGATGATAAATACAGTAAAACAGTGTAATATTATATCAGTGTAAAACAGCTGTTTTCTATGTGAATATATAGTAAAGTGTCATTTATTCCTGTGATTAAAGCTGAATTTATTAGATGATAAATACAGTAAACCAGTGTAATATTATATCAGTGTAAAACAGCTGTTTTGTAACATTATAAATGTCTTCACTGTCACTTTTGATCAATTTAATGCGTCCTTGGTGAATGAAAAAAACATTCATTTAAAGTGATAATGGTTAAATAATGATGTAAAAAGGTTAATATTTTAAATAAAATAAAATATTAAAAAGTATCTAAAATAAATAATTCAATCTTATATTTTATTTAAAATATGTTTTTATTAAAATAAAATTATATTTTAATTAAAAACGTTTAATAACACATTTTATGATGATTTATTTTATTAACAACAATACATTTATACTAGTCTCTGTTACTTAATTTAATGCATCCCTTGCTAAATAAAAGTTAGAATTTTTCCCCCAAAATAGTAGTGTATATTATTTTAATTTAAAATAACATTATTGCTGTCAAATCAATTATATATGTTTATAAACACACATATATAAATAATATAATTAAATATAATTATATTTATAATTAAAATATATTTATAATTTTATATTTATAAAAGAAATCTAATTATTTTTTAATATAAATATTTTTATATTGTACCTTTTTTTATTTGAATGAAATGCATTAGTTATTATGTATTGATTATGACCAATATAATTACGGCGAGTGATTGATGGGCTGAACTTCACCTGGTCCCTGCGCCAGGAAAAACCCCCTCATGTCCACAAACTCGTTGTCGTATCCGTGCCAGCCGTGCTGCCACCCCTCCGCCTCTCCCGTGCCGTTCTTCCAGAAGGGCAGCTTGGCTTTATTCTGCAAAGACATGCAGGAGTCAGAAGCCTTTGTGCTTTTCACGGAGGGGAGGAGATGTTTTTGTAGCGACCGAATGAGATAATCTGTTATATCAGGCGAGCACACAAGAGGAACACTGTGGTTTTTGTGGAAAACGGGGCTTTATATGCAAGACTGAAGCGATTCCTTGAGGAAAATCCCACATGCTGCTGGAACGGAGGGTGAAAGGTTGAACTGCGCAGTAAAAAATAAGTTGCACAATAGCGATCTAGATTCGTTGATTATTGCAGTCATAAACAGGCGCTGTCTGACCTCCGTGATGAACCATCCCGGCTCCGCCACGAGCGTCAGCGTGGAGACGAACCTCCCGTCCCGGTAGTGGAAGCGCTCCGGGATCTCCGGCCGCTTGTAAACCTTCATGTTCTCCGCTCGGCTCAGGTTCTGATAGATCTGAATCAACACATACACAAACAACGGATTCAACTATTGATTTTCCAGCGTTTAAACATAAGAATTATATTATATTATATAAATGAAATACCACTTTGTATAAATATTTTACAATTTAAATGAAATATTATTTTTTCACTTCACATCGTAGAGAATTAGATCGAGTTTTATAATATAATGTAATATGTTTTATATTAGATCCAGTTCAACAAATGCCAAAACGTATAAATATTTTACAATTTAAATAATATTTTTTTCATGGTTTAGAACTGAGAACAAGACTTTGTAATATAGTAATAATTATATTTTATTAATTTAAATTATATATGGTTAATATATATATTAACCATAATATATATTAGTGTATATATATATATATAAATTAAAAATAATTATAAAATAATATTAAACCATAATATATATATTAGTGTATATATATATATATATATATATATATATATATATATATATATATATAAATTAAAAATAAATTATTATTTAAATTATATATACCTTTAATTTATAAATGATATCATCTTATACATATATATATTATGATTTAAATAATATTTTTTTCAGACTTTTGAGTTTTGCAAACTAATTTTTTATATTATACTTTTAATTTATAAATTAAACATTTCAACAAATACCATAATGTATAAATATTTTACAATTTAAGTGATTTTATTTTAAATATTGTTTCACAGTATAGAAATGAGAACGAGACTTTTGTGAGAGTTTAGTGATATAATAATAATAACAATAATATTTTATTACTTTAAATTATATATCATTTTAATGCAGTTCAATAAATCATATATACATTTTTTACAACTTAAATTTAATTTTCAATAAAGGAATAAAACAAGAATTCATTTCAAAATGCCAAACATGTTTTTGCTCATTCTACTAGGCTTTATTTTTACTTTAGCAAAATATAATCTCTTCCTCGAGCTGAAACGTGATGCACAGGTTTCATGAGATTCGGTTTCTCTGCTTCATCAGCATCAATGTTTACACACTGTAAAAGCTCGACAGCTGCTGACACGTGTGTTTTCCAGCTCACCTCCTCAAACTTGTCTTGTTTGGGCCACAGACTGACCACCGGCCCCCTGTCCATCATCTTAATGACCTGCGCCATGTCAATGAACCGGTCCAGCTCGATGACCTTCTCCATCCACTCCAGCTCCGTCATGCCGTGATCCGAGAACAGCACCACGTTTACGTCATCCCTCATATTCCTCTCCTGACACACACACACACACACACACGTTTCAGACGGACAGGCAACAAATACTTCTCTTTCTTTCTTTCACCTGTGTAAAACAATACCTTGATTTTCTGGTTGAGGGTCTGGAAGGCCTGATCCAGTGAGAGAACGGCACGCTGTATTTCTGGAGAGAGCGGCCCGAAGTGATGCCCTTCCACATCAATCTTCTCATAATAAATAGCAGCCATGTCTGCTTTATTGCTCCTATTTGAAACATCCAAACAAATAACACAAAACACGCTTCAAGAGGAACTATTATGTCTTTTCCCCCTATTCTCGTCTCTTCCCAGTCTGTGAGAAACGCTCTGTTTAGTTCCTGTCTCTATGAAGCTCCTCCTTCTGAAAGCACACTGTGCTCTGATTGGTCGGCTGGATCGGTGTGTTGTGATTGGTCGAGAGCTTCCAGTGTGTTTGGGAAATGTCCCGCCCCTTCCCATAACCACCAGTTTCAACACACGACTCACTCACTCAAGCCCCGCCCCTTTATTCTGCACATGAATTATGATAATTAGGAATATTGTGAGTGTTTGTTCTGGAAGAAACTCAAGCCCCGCCCCTTTATTCTGCATATTATTTATTATAATGAGGAATATTGTGAGTGTTTGGACTCAATGGAGGCGTTTCAGGAGTTCAGAAACACTGAATCTGATAGAGAAGAACTGCAGCTTTTTCATGAGCAAACAGCAACAATCACACACTGAAGAGATGAAGATGGAGGAAATGCATGATGGGTAAGTTTGGCTCTTACTGTAAGGCATTGAGCGCGCTCTCCATGGAGTCGGTCAGGTTCTTCTCTGAAGGATTGTACACATATTCCTCACAGAATGCAGGTCTGACTCCAAGAATCGTCACTTCACAGCCTGAGACACAGAAACACACGGGAGAGGAAGTTCTGTGAGAAACGGATACTTTTATATATACACTACAAGTGTGGGTTCAGAAACATAAAAGACACGTATTAAAGTGATCAAAAGTGGGATTGATAATCTTACAAAATATTCTATTACAAATAAATGCTGTTCTTTATATCTTTGTGTTCATCAAAGAATCCAAGGACCAGGACTTTACGTTGTGTGTGTGTGTGTGTGTGTGTGTGTACATGATGATTATTGTAGTTCTAGATTAAATGGGAGCACTAATTAATCTCTCTTGCATTAAATACAATCAATTTTCCTCAAAATGAATTAAAACTATTTCAGTTTAAGTTTGTTATTTCAATACATTAAGTAAAATTAAATGAAAATGAGATTTCTTACTCAAATAAAATAAGATGAAGGGTTTTATAAAGAATATTTTAACAAAATGTCCCTATGTAACAGATGTGACTCACAGGCAGAGATCCAATTGCTTTGTCTTTATTAAGAGTGGTCGTACGGGCAGAAGGTCAGGGCAAACAGAGATCATACACAGACGGTAATACAGGCAGGGGTCACAAAGGCAGGCAGACGGAATCAGGATCGTGGTACAGGCGGTAGTCAAGACAGGCAGTTATCAATCATCAACGTTATTCCAGGCACAGGTCAGGGCAGGCAGAACAGGATCAAAACACGGGCAAACAGGCAGAATCAGAAACAGCATAAACAGGCAGGAATAGTAACACTCAGAAATGACAACCGCCCGTACAACTTCTGCCCGTACGACCACTCTTAATAAAGACAAAGCAATTGGATCTCTGCCTGTGAGTCCCTCTGTTACAGAAGACTTCGCCATCACAAGATCCAGCTGTCTTTTTCCTCCGGTGTGCAAATATGTTTGCCCGAAAATCTGGGGAAGATCCAACCAGAGCCAGAGCCTGCATCAACCCGTCAACCAGAGCCAGAGCCTGCACCGACCCGTCAACCAGAGCCAGAGCCTGCACCGACCCGTCAACCAGAGCCAGAGCCTGCACCGACCCGTCAACCAGAGCCAGAGCCTGCACCGACCCGTCAACCAGAGCCAGAGCCTGCACCGACCCGTCAACCAGAGCCAGAGCCTGCATCGACCCGTCAACCAGAGCCAGAGCCTGCATCGACCCGTCAGCCAGAGCCAGAGCCTGCACCGACCCGTCAACCAGAGCCAGAGCCTGCACCGACCCGTCAACCAGAGCCAGAGCCTGCATCGACCCGTCAACCAGAGCCAGAGCCTGCATCGACCCGTCAACCAGAGCCAGAGCCTGCACCGACCCGTCAACCAGAGCCAGAGCCTGCATCGACCCGTCAACCAGAGCCAGAGCCTGCATCGACCCGTCAACCAGAGCCAGAGCCTGCATCGACCCGTCAGCCAGAGCCTGCATCGACCCGTCAGCCAGAGCCAGAGCCTGCACCGACCCGTCAACCAGAGCCAGAGCCTGCACCGACCCGTCAACCAGAGCCAGAGCCTGCACCGACCCGTCAACCAGAGCCAGAGCCTGCATCGACCCGTCAACCAGAGCCTGCATCGACCCGTCAGCCAGAGCCAGAGCCTGCACCGACCCGTCAACCAGAGCCAGAGCCTGCACCGACCCGTCAACCAGAGCCAGAGCCTGCATCGACCCGTCAACCAGAGCCTGCATCGACCCGTCAGCCAGAGCCAGAGCCTGCATCGACCCGTCAGCCAGAGCCAGAGCCTGCATCGACCCGTCAGCCAGAGCCAGAGCCAGAATCGACCCGTCAGCCAGAGCCTGCATCGACCCGTCAGCCAGAGCCAGAGCCTGCATCGACCCGTCAGCCAGAGCCAGAGCCTGCACCGACCCGTCAACCAGAACCTGAGGTACCGCTTCCCACCCTATCCCACCCATTATCATCTCTGTCCCTGTCTGTGTCTGCCAGCCCTCCTGCCCTGTCTCCGCCGGAGATCGTCAGTCATGCGCCGTCGCTGGATGCATCCTGCTGGATGGTACCGCCGCAGGTCCTACCGCCTCCAGGCTGGTCAGCAGTCGGGGAATCCCTAACTTCACCTCCAGCCTCAGACCCCTTCTCTCCACCTCGGCCCATCGACCTACCGGCTTCGTCCTGGCTCCTCCCACCCTCGGCTTCATCCGTGACCCTCGACCTGGTAGCTCCACCGGGTTCCCTCATCCCAACGGCTCCTCCTCAGTCAGTCATCACCTCACCTCCACCACGGACTTACGGCACCCACACTACACCCCTGTACCTCCACCCCTTCGGCTTCAGTGGGCTCTTCCATCCCTACGTCGTCACCTCGGTCTTCACTCACACCGGCTCCGCACCAGTCCTCGGGCACACTGGCTCAACCTCGGGAGGTCGTCACCACGCCTACGCCTCGGTCTCCTGAACCTACGGCATCGATCAGGTCCATCGGCTCGTCGGCTACGTCCTGGGACCTTACAGACCTGCCAGACCTCCCAGACCCACCAGCCTTGCCTGAACCAGCCTGGTCTGTTCCCCCAGCACCACCCTGGAACTTTGGACTTTGGGTGCCATCATGGTGGTGCGCGGCGCCTTTTAGCTTCCTCACGTCAGGAGGCGCTCGTAAGGGGGGGGGGGGCTCTGTTATGAATATGAGCTCTGTGCTCCCCTCCACGGCCACCAGGGGGAGCTCACACATAAACTGACACTACACTACACACTACATTTCCCATCATGCAGTACATTGGACTGATTACACACACCAGCTGAACACCATCATGACTGTTTGTTCACACCAGCTGTTGTTCATCTCGTGAACTATAAAATACTCCTTCACCCATGCACTCACCGCAAAGTCTTGTTTAGCCCCGGGTTGACATTCTGAGCGCTCATATCCTGTTTTATTACCCGTTACCGATTCTGCCTGTTTGCCCGTTTTTTGATTCTGTTCTGCCTGCCCTGACCTGTGCCTGGATATACGTTTGAGATTGTTTTCTGCCTGTCTTGACCACTCGCCTGGATTACTGTTTATATATGATCTCGGTTTTCCCTGACCTTCTGCCCATACGACCACTCTTAATAAAGACAAATCAATTGGATCCCTGCCTGTCAGTCCCCTTTTGTTACACCCTAATAATTAATATAATAATAATAATAATAAATATAATTATAGGTAATAATGATAGTTAATAATAATAATAAATATAACAACAACAATAATGATGATAATAATATAGTTAATAATAATAATAATAAATATAATTAACTATACTAATCCTAATATAATTAATTATATTAATGCTAATATAACACACACTGACCCGGCCAGTAGTACATGTAGACTCTCTTCCCGAGTTTCTGCATGGTGACCCACAGCGGCTCCGATCCATCCCACCACATCGGCAGACGGCTGTCCGGATTGGTTCCGATCAGGAACTCCTTCATGCTGTCCTTATCCCACATGTAATTCCCAGTCATCTGGTGCACCTCGCAGTGCCGTCCTGGAAATGAGGAGTGACTTCATGAGTATTTACAAGGGAGGATTCCCAAAAATCTTTACATGAACTGCCTTTTAATCAACTCTAATGGAACTTTTAGTACGTACTTACTTTTTAATCCTTATCTTTAGAACTAGACAAGCTTATCAGAAACTAAACTTTGTGTTTGTGCTGCACAGAGAACAGCACACGTCTATCTGCCCTAGAAACAGTGAGAACAGGATGCTTTCTTCCCCAGCAGGCGTAACGACCTGACCCGAGGACAGGATATGCCGAGGTGCGGGTCCAAGAAACACACTGACATTCTAATCAGTTCTTAGAAATAAAGCTAAAGACCGTCTAAACCTTTCGAGAATCTCACTTGTTCTTTACTGATAAACGTTCAGGAATGAACTTCCACGACACAATGTGTGTGTTGCCCTTTAAGGAAAACAACTTTCTAATAATATGCTTTATTTTGGTTTACACTAATTCTTAGGAAAGTTCTTTACTTATCTTTCTGTTTTTCATCCTCATTTGTAAAAATGAATATAATTCGTTAAGTGATGATGTCACTTCTAGTTAGTGATTTTCTGGTTATAATAAACTACCTTTGATGAATTGTTGAAGATGAGCTAGCATCGATGCTAACAGCTATTATAACTGCCGCTACATTCTGAATAGCACTTATTGTTTATGTTATAGTTAAAGTTATGTTATAGTCCAAGATATGGACACTGAATGTTGTTGTATTGTTTTATTACAGTTTTCACCACACGCTACATGTGCAAGTTAAAGGGAAAGCAAGCTTTCCTGTAGCTCAAACAGTAAAGAGTGGCGCTAACAATGTCAAGGTCATGGGTTCGATTCCCAGGGAAAGCAAGAACTGATTAGAATAGCAATGTGTTTCTTGAATGCAATGCAAGTCACTTTGGATAAAAGTGTCTGACTAATGCATAAATGTAATGGAAATGTAAAAAAAGTAAGCGATCAACCTTGCTACGACCTTGTCTTCATTGGCTACGGTTTAACTTGGTGTTTAGTCAGAGTTTCGACACTTATGAGAACACAATGCATTACAGGTGAGGACTCTCCCAGTGGCTTATACACACAGTTTATCAAGCATCGCTCGGGCCACACTCTCTTGTCCGTGTGTTGTGTTGTTTCATGTGTCTTGTGTTGTTTAATGTGTCTGTCTTGTTTTGTGTGGACACGCGGCTCATGAATGTTCTCGTTAGCCGCTTGTTTGTGTTTGTCAATTGTGTAACCCGGCCCGTCTTGTTCCCTTGTTATTGTTTGATTTGCCCCACCTGTCCTCCATCATTCACCCTGCCTCATGCTCTCTGTTTATTCCCCTGTTTTTGTCGTCCTGTGCTGCGTCGTTGTCGTTTATTGGATTAGAGTGAATGTCTAGTCATGTCAAGTTAGTTACTTTTTCCCCCTCGGGGTAGTTTTTGTTGAGTTTTATTTTATATTAACCCTTCCTCTTGCACTTGAGTCCTCTCTTGTTCCCTTACTCCAACCTTGACATTCTCATTCTCTAGACTTAACAAAAAATAATCAGTGAAGGGTTGTAACTTCATGCCTCTCATGAAGTTCATGCCTTATATAACACTTTGCTGAAAACATTTTGAAAATCCCTATGGGACAAATGAATGGGAAAATAATAAGTGTCGAAAAAGTGTCAATTTTGGTTTTATTTTGATACTTTTACCTTCAAAGTGTCACTCGTTTTGCACCATTTATGCTAAAGATGTGTATGATTCCTCAAATCATGCAGATATTCAAGGAACATCAGATTGAAAAAGACCAAAACATCCCATAAACATTCATTAAAAGAAAGTCCAGATCACCCGAAACTCACTTGACGCCCCACAGCAACACTTGGCAAACACTCAGAGTTTTGCATGAACAAGCACCTTTACTCTGAACACAAGTGCCTATACAAATGTTGATTTCTAATTTGATTTTAAATGAGTTGTGGGCTGTTGATGGCACTGATCCTCGACTCCCTGCAGGACTGACCGATGTTTAAGTGTAATTTTAAATCGAAGTGCTGACTGTACAGATGTTCACAGTGCAAACCGCAGCGTCAGCGCTTCCAAGAAATGCAAACATTAAACAAACAAACGCACTCCTTTAATAACACCAGACCGCCTATGAAACCTCAAAAAAAGCTCAAGAACCTTTGACCGGCGCTGCAGATTACTGCACAAAGCACTTTAATTAAGATATTATGTTATAGTATTATATTATATGATCCTCAACAGATTTAAATAGGAATTATGAAATCTGTTCTGCTCATCAAGGATGCATTTATGTGATTAAAAATACAGTAAAACAATGTAATATTATATCGGTGTAAAACAGCTGTTTTCTATGTGAATATATAGTAAAGTGTCATTTATTCCTGTGATTAAAGCTGAATTTATTAGATGATAAATACAGTAATACATAGTGTAAAACAGCTGTTTTCTATGTGAATATATAGTAAAGTGTCATTTATTCCTGTGATTAAAGCTGAATTTATTAGATGATAAATACAGTAAAACAGTGTAATATTATATCAGTGTAAAACAGCTGTTTTCTATGTGAATATATAGTAAAGTGTCATTTATTCCTGTGATTAAAGCTGAATTTATTAGATGATAAATACAGTAAAACAGTGTAATATTATATCAGTGTAAAACAGCTGTTTTCTATGTGAATATATAGTAAAGTGTCATTTATTCCTGTGATTAAAGCTGAATTTATTAGATGATAAATACAGTAAAACAGTGTAATATTATATCAGTGTAAAACAGCTGTTTTCTATGTGAATATATAGTAAAGTGTCATTTATTCCTGTGATTAAAGCTGAATTTATTAGATGATAAATACAGTAAAACAGTGTAATATTATATCAGTGTAAAACAGCTGTTTTCTATGTGAATATATAGTAAAGTGTCATTTATTCCTGTGATTAAAGCTGAATTTATTAGATGATAAATACAGTAATACATATCAGTGTAAAACAGCTGTTTTCTATGTGAATATATAGTAAAGTGTCATTTATTCCGGTGATTAAAGCTGAATTTATTAGATGATAAATACAGTAAAACAGTGTAATATTATATCAGTGTAAAACAGCTGTTTTCTATGTGAATATATAGTAAAGTGTCATTTATTCCTGTGATTAAAGCTGAATTTATTAGATGATAAATACAGTAAAACAGTGTAATATTATATCAGTGTAAAACAGCTGTTTTCTATGTGAATATATAGTAAAGTGTAATTTATTCCTGTGATTAAAGTTGTATTTTCAGCATCATTACTTCAGTCTTCAGTCACATGATCTTCACTAATCTTTATCATATGATGATTTTTCATCTAGTTATTATCAGAGTTCATATTTTTGTGGAAATCACGTTTAATAGAAATCTTAACATTAACACACATCAGGTTAAAGCAACTAAATCTGACTCGTGTAACGGCTTTAATGAGTGTTGTTAAGACGGATCGGTTCATGATGTCGCAGCTTTGCTCTCATTGTTTGATGACGCTGTGAAAGCTGGAGGCAGACGGTCTTCCCAAGCTTTGTGGCAAGGGGAATGTTCCCAAACAAAACATCTGCCATCAGCAAAGCGTTAAAGCGTTGGCCGGATCAGAGTGGAGCGTGCGGCACATCAGGGTTGCCAGATCTGCACAACTAAACCACCCGATCAACTCAAAGACGCCACATCTTTACACTCACTGCATTAAATAAACTCATCTGTTTTCATAAAGGAGCTTCCTCGTTCCTCAGGCCCCTGTGAGAGAGAGGAGGGGCCCCTGTGTGTGAGAGAGAGAGAGAGAGAGAGAGAGAGAGGAGGGCCCCCTGAGAGAGAGAGAGAGGGAGACAGGAGGGGCTCTGAAAGAGAGAGAGAGAGAGAGAGAGAGGAGGGCCCCCTGAGAGAGAGAGAGAGAGAGAGAGAGAGAGAGAGGAGGGCCCCCTGAGAGAGAGAGAGAGGGAGACAGGAGGGGCTCTGAAAGAGAGAGAGAGAGAGAGAGGAGGGGCCCCTGTGTGTGTGTGTGTGTGAGAGAGAGAGAGAGAGAGAGGAGGGCCCCCTGAGAGAGAGAGAGGGAGACAGGAGGGGCCCTGAAAGAGAGAGAGAGAGAGAGAGAGAGGCGGGATGGGCCCCTGTGTGTGTGAGAGAGAGAGAGAGAGAGAGAGAGAGAGAGAGGAGGGCCCCCTGAGAGAGAGAGAGGGAGACAGGAGGGGCCCCTGAAAGAGAGAGAGAGAGACAGGAGGGGCCCCTGAAAGAGAGAGAGATAGGAGGGGCCCCTGTCAGAGAGAGAGAGAGGAGGGCCCCCTGAGAGAGAGATAGAGAGAGAGAGAGAGAGGAGGGGCCCCTGAAAGAGAGAGAGAGAGAGAGAAAGAGGAGGGTCCCTGAAAGAGAGAGAGAGAGAGAGAGAGAGAGAGGAGGGGCCCCTGAGAGAGAGATAGAGAGAGAGAGAGAGAGGAGGGTCCCTGAAAGAGAGAGATAGAGAGAGAGAGAGAGAGAGAGAGAGAGGAGGGTCCCTGAAAGAGAGAGAGAGAGAGAGAGAGAGGAGGGGCCCCTGAAAGAGAGAGAGAGAGAGAGAAAGAGGAGGGTCCCTGAAAGAGAGAGAGAGAGAGAGAGAGAGAGAGAGGAGGGGCCCCTGAGAGAGAGATAGAGAGAGAGAGAGAGGAGGGTCCCTGAAAGAGAGAGAGAGAGGAGGGCCCCCTGAGAGAGAGATAGAGAGAGAGAGAGAGAGAGAGAGAGAGGAGGGTCCCTGAAAGAGAGAGAGAGAGAGAGAGAGAGGAGGGGCCCCTGAAAGAGAGAGAGACAGAGAGAGAGGAGGGGCCCCTGAGAGAGAGATAGAGAGAGAGAGAGAGAGAGAGAGAGGAGGGTCCCTGAAAGAGAGAGAGAGAGAGAGAGAGGAGGGTCCCTGAAAGAGAGAGAGAGAGAGAGAGAGGAGGGCCCCCTGAGAGAGAGATAGAGAGAGAGAGAGAGAGAGAGAGGAGGGTCCCTGAAAGAGAGAGAGAGAGAGAGAGAGAGAGAGAGAGAGAGAGGAGGGTCCCTGAAAGAGAGAGAGAGAGAGAGAGAGGAGGGGCCCCTGAAAGAGAGAGAGACAGAGAGAGAGGAGGGTCCCTGTAATCAATAACCCCATTCAGACAATGATCCACCAGCAGATCTCAGATCAGATCCTCAATGACCTTTACACTGTTTTATATGCAATAAAATGTCACATAAGGAAAGCATTACGCTGTGTTGTATAATAAAGCTTCCATGATTATGGCTTCACATGCATCTGGGAATCATTACAAACAAACAAACAAACAAACAGATCAACTCACTAATAACTTCCCTGGGAAAACATGCCTGACACGAAACTTCAGTCTGAAGCTCTTGATCAGGACAGCATTGGTTGTGTGGGACGCACCTGTCATCAGAGAGTAGTAGTTCGGGTAGGACAGACTGGGGAAATCCGGAGTCAGATAATCCGCTTTCACTCCGTTCTCCACGATCTCTCTGAATCCGGGCAGGTTCGGTAGATCCCGCATGTAATCGTGCCGGAACCCGTCGATGAGGAACAGCAGGAGTTTGCGCTGAGCGCCGAGGCTGCGGGACACAAGCAGGAGAATCCCGAGGAGAGTCTGGAGCTGCGCGCGACCCATGATCAACTGATCTCACTCATCCTGCGGGATCCGGGGAAACTCGGGCCCCGTGCGCGTGCATGCGCGTGCGCTGCCGGACGCTCGTGCTCGCTGTGTTATTGCTCAGCTTTATAAAGCCGCTGTTACTGAAGCCACAGATGGGGAAAGATGTTTAACATGCAAAATAAAAAAAGAAATAATTTTCATGTAAGAAAATATACATGAAATATACATGAAAAAATATTATGTCGCTCAGGTAAAGTAGTTTCTCACTCATCCAGACGATCAGTGATTCAGAACAGCAGCAAAGCATGACGTCATCGGGATTATACTTTGTCACAATATTACAGTGAAGTTCACTTATCTCGACTCACGGTTAACTCGCCAATACTATTATGTCGATGTTTTTGAAGTGGAACCGCCAAACTCCCTATTTGTCTAAGTATTTTCTTGTGGGTTATGTAGATTCTTTTATGTTGCCGAAATCTAATATCTAGAGCACAAAAGAGGGACAAAATCTCCACTTCACATGGTTAACTCATGACTAATTAGCTTACCTGCGCATGCGCTGAGTTTGCGTTGCACGTGGATCGCGGTCGGCTCTCGGTTCACTCCCTGTCGTTGATCTCATCTGAGGGAAAACACGCTGTAGCATCCGCACGTTTGTTGTGATTTTGTGAGCAATCTTTGTGTTTGCATTGTTGGAGAATATAATTAAAGGTTTGTATCAAGAATCGAAGGTGGTTTTTATTGTGGTGGTATTACATATGCCTTTTGTTGTTAGCAAACACACACACAGAAGGCCTACAATGCAGATCGCTTCATCAAACAAATCGCGGCAACACTGTTGTGTAAAAGGACACCAAAAACTCGAGCATGTACATTCTCATTTAATAACTCACATCATGTACATCAAAACATTTTCATTTTTCTTTCTTGCAAGGGTTGTTGTCTTTGGTGCTCTGACAGCTGCACTTCCACTGTCACTCTGACACCTGGCGCTGATAGGCTGTCTAACCTGTCAATCATGCAAGAAGACGTGATTGGCTGTGCTGCATGAGGGCGGGCTCTTCTCATCTCATCCGACACCTTCTTAAAGTGAAGAGCAGCTGCACGACACGAGACACTGCTCTTTCTTTTTCTTCTGATTCTGACTTGTGTTAATCTTCTTATTGTTTGAATTTCAGGCACAAGCACTGTGTACCGATCTTGAACAGTTATGATAATTGACGTCATGCGAGCAACATTTGAAATTTACACAAAAAAGTTCATCAATCTATGGGTGCGGGTTATGCCAACGATTTTTTACACAAAACCCACTGGCTATATGAGTGTGCAGATTATCTGCGTCTGCGGGTTATATGTGGAAAAATCGGTAATATATGTTATATGTGTTATCTTGAGAAACGGTTATCTCGACGCTTTTTTGCAATCCACGAGGGCGTCGACATAACCAAACTCTGTATTTCATTGTTATGTAAATATGGTGTTGTGTATTGTGTAAAAAAGTGTATGTACACATTTATTATGTACACAAACTCTTTTTCCTTCTCACTCACACACACTCTCCCTCTTTCTCTCTCTCTCACACACACACACACACACACTCTCCCTCTTTCTCTCTCTCTCACACACACACACACACACAAAAACGCACACTCTCACTCACTCACTCACTCACTCACGTTCACAGACAGAAAGTAAGACTGACGCTAGTTGATGATTCTAGAGGTCAGTTTTTTTCTAGTTTTATAATGAAACTCTTGAAATGAATGATTCTCTTGTTTCTCTCACAGATTAACACACACAGATTCCTGATTTCTGAAGGTCATGTGACGAGCGTTTCAACTCAAACCAACCCAGAAGAGTTGCGTAAACCCAGTCACACTGTTGCCCAATATGTTTTCCCTGTTTCTCTCCTGACATCATGAGCAGAAACTCTGGAAACAGCAGGTCTGTGCTGACCTCTGGCGTCGGGAGTCAGACTGAAGCGTGTGTGAAGTGTGTTTCCACCACTAGGTTGTGCAATAACCTCATCTTTACGCCTCAATGAGTGTGAAACCTGAGGAATCAGAAGATTTTAATCACACCTGTTAAAACACACACGTGATCCTCAGATGTATCTGTTCAGAGACATTATGGGATGTAGAACTGCACTGAAGAAGAGACCCATGTTTTCTCATATAACTCATACTTTCTTCTTTAAAAGATAGTTTTACATTGTTTCTGTGATCATGCGGGTCAATCCGGGAAAGATCAGGATCGCGATCACTGCCATAATGTTGAAGAAGGAAAACGTGTTACTCATAATAACATTATCTGAACTCTCAGTCACTGAAGGAGAGAAAAAAACAATCATTTAAAAACATTTTGAATCCAAAAAATATCACCATTTTCACCATAAACACTTTATTTACATTAATGGATTTATCAGTAATTATTCTCTCTGGTGAATTTATTAATTATTATATTTGAACAGCTATTTTCCATCCATCCATCCATCCATCCATCTATCTATCTATCCATTTATCCATCCATCTTTTCATCAGTCCACCCTTTCATCCATCCTTCCATCTATCTATCCATCCATCCACCCATCCATCCTTTCATCCATTTATCCATCCTTCCATCTATCCATCCACCCATCCATCCATTTATCCATCCATCCTTCCATCTATCTATCCATCCATCCTTTCATCCATTTATCCATCCTTCCATCTATCCATCCATCCATCCATCCATTCATCCATTTATCTATCCATCCATCCTTCCATCTATCTATCCATCCATCCACCCTTTCATCCATCCATCCATCTATCTATCTATATATCCATCCACCCATCCATCCTTTCATCCATCCATCCATCCTTTATATAACCACACTTATATTGTTCATCCTGTTAAGCAGTTTGTTTTTACACAATTTTATAAAATCAACACACAAAAGATATACTAACAATTCAATCACTGAGGGGTGGTTTCCCGGACCAAGATTAAATTAAGACAGGAGTAGGCCTTAATCTAGAATAGTTAATCATGCCTAAAAAAATGTTTTTCTGAAACACAGATTAAGTACAGATTACTAAAACCTGGACTATGGAGTCCTGAACTAAAATACACTCGATTAATTTAATACCACTTGTGCAAATAAGGAGGATTGAGGTTGCCTATAAAACATGGAATGAACTAAGAAAAGGTTAAATTTGTATGCAAATGAGAAGCAAATGGCAATGAAAGTTGAAAAGAGAGTGCAATCAAAGAACTTTTCTGAACATGAGAAAAGTATTTTAAAGCAAATAGTTTTTAGACATCCTGTTATCGAAGACAAACTGCAGACATTAGCTGTTGAATCAAAGAAAAGGAATGCCTGAACATCGATTTGTAATGAATTTAACACAAATGAACACACATCTACAAGAACAATACAAGAACTTCGGGTAAGAATCATTAGTTTTATTATGGCTTTTTAAAATCACTGTTATATTTATAATAGTTATTTAATACCTATTTGGCTTTTGTTTCTCTTCTCTCAAACTTCTATTTGCTTCTGTCTTATGCTGTGAAACATTTTCCAGTTTAATCTGTATTTACTTGACCATATATGAACTGTTCATGTTTCAAGGAGAAGGTCAAAACAGAATGGACGAATTTGAAAGCAGCTCACCCTCCACATCCTCAGAAGCAAGGGTGGCAATGTCTGTCAGTACTGGTGACCAGAAGAAAAGACTGACTGTTCATGAAAAGTTGGCTAATGATTTTCATGAACATAAATTGAAGTATCTTAAGGAGGAGCATGAAATGAAGATGAAGATACTACAAGTGGAACTGGAGATGAAGGAGAGAGAGATGCAAATGTCAAAGATGCAAAGGCTCAAATGTCACATCAGTACGTGAATTTGTGAAATAAGTATTGTTTTATTAAGAAAAGATGGATGTTGTGGTGGTTTCAGTAACATACCAGACCGAAAGGTTGTACACTTTTAACAAAATTTGTTTTTATTATTTCATGTATCAGATCTGAACAGAGGGTTGAAAGTTAAATAATATCTATCTAAAGTGGCTCAATACAAACGCATCCCTGTATGCAAGTCCTTCTCTGTGGTTTGTTGTAAACAGTGGCACATCTGGATTGTCATCTTCTTCTATTGGGGGATCTGGTCATCCCTGCTTTTTTAGGTAGTTGTGAAGAACAGTGGTTTCCTAAGTCACTGAAAACAACTCTTCCAAACAAGCGCTCGACTAAACCCCTTGTGTGCATATCAGCCTGGTTGTAGCGCGGTTGTTCAGCTGTTGTTGGGTGCAAGTATGGCGTAAACAAGAAATCCTTCTGAGTATACCCACTGTCACCAAGCAAAATTCCATTATGCTCTCTTCTTTCTAAATGAGTTGAGAAAAATTCGGAAATCATGAGTTGCACCTTTCCACCGTGCAACAATGTTTGAAAACTCTAACTGGGGAGTGCATACACTTTGAACATTTATGGTGGTGGAATCATCATTGACATAGTCAAAGTAATCCATGTGTCCTCCAAATGAAATTAATCTGAAGTTAAACCTGCCTCCTGGTAGGTTTAATTTAAGTTCCGATTTAGTCCTGAAGTTGCTCTAGTCTTTCTCCAGGAAATTAGCCTATTAAATTCTGGACTAGACTAAGTCTTAGACTTTTTTAAACCATGACAGAGAAATCACATTTCTGTTAATCTGATTTAAATGGCCATTTTTGTCTAGGACTAGGCTTAATCTTGGTCCTGGAAACCGCCCCTGAAAGTACAGGTGTATCAATAATGTAGTGCTAGTAAAAGTACACAAAAAAACTAGCAAGCAATATAACCAAACAAATAAAGAAATGTAAAGTGTTATGCATTTGCATCCGTCACTAACAGGTGAACATTTCTGATCCTTCCTTTCACTCATTCATCGACCAGAATATGTTTCAAACGTTTCACGTCAATATCGTTATTCCACCGAAACGTCTGCTAGATCTTCAACATGTTATGATCCCGAATACCAGGAATGACGGGCATTTATAACGCACAGGATGTGTGTATCGCGTGTTAATGACAGATCTCAATACTGATGAGTTTAACATCCGTCTCTTTTACGCTCTGTGAGATAGAAAAGAAGCGAGAGACACGGGAAAATAATTCAATGGCTTTCCAACATCTAAACCAGTGAAACGAGTAAAAACAGAGAAACGACTGGAACACACAAACACAAACAGATGAAGCGAGTCTTCAAACAGCAGACGACGCAGACAGTGCAGTCCGTCATTTATTCTTATGATCACATGATTATCATACACCAGAAATCAATACAGAAGCCCTCGCGTGCGGATAAACACCTCACACACATCATCCGGGACTCGAAAACAGCCGTCAGACACGAGACAAGCAGGACAAATATAATATACACATCTTTACGTTCACATACAGTAGAAAGAGACACGATAAAAGGTTACATTATTCTCTCCTTTAAAAAACAAAATCGTTAAAACAAGTGCTTTGCTTTGTCATAAAACCACAATTTTTTCACACACAGGATTTTCTTACATCATCACAGGACCTATAATGTAAAACGCCGTTGCATAAAGGTATAAAAATATATCGTCTGGCTCGCACTGAAGGTCTTAAGTTAAGATTGCGTGCTTTCTCTGGGCCGGCTCATTAAAGTCCCGGGTCTCTGAGCCAGCGCTCGTCCATAAGGTGCTCGGGCGGCGAAAGGCAATTAGGCAACGGTTCCTCCTTATATACACATTCAGAATGGCTTGCGTTCACGTCGCTGTGCTCAAAATCTCCCTGAATTGCAGCTCACGGGTCACTTCCTGTCGGGATGGTCCGTGTCGTCCCGTGAGCTCGGCGGTCCTTTATTAAGGCGATGATAGTGTCGTCCACGTCTCCGGCGGTCCTCCTCGTCATCAGCAGCTCTTGACGGAGGATTTGGACACGTCGGAGGTCTTCATGATGACGCTGGCGCGGCTCTCGGGCGCCGCCGGCTGGTTCGAGGGTCCGGGGGGGAGGGGGGATGGGGGGAACGGGGTGTTCAGGAGGGTCCAGGACGTGCCGCCGGGGAAGGGGGGGGAGTCTCGGACGGTGGTGATCTTGAAGTTGGGCTTGTCGGGGGAGATGAAGGAGGACATGCCGGGAAGGGACATCCGCGACTTCTTGTCCTCCGGGCCGAATAGCGAGGCTTGAATGCGCTGGAGGGAAAAGCAAAGGATCAGCGCGTGGAAAACGACACTAGAAGAGTCAGAACATGCTGCTAATGTCATGCATTTTTAATCTTTTACATCACAGACTCCCAAACATTATTCTTTTAAATATAATTAAATAATTTTAATCTACTTGCATTCATTATTTACATTTTTTAATATTTTTTTATTGTATATCATTATAATTAAGGCATTTTGATTTATTTTAATAATAATTTTAATATTGATTTTGTTTTTATTAAAATATCTATTTATTTATTATAAACAAATATATACTTTATTGTTTTATTATTTATTTAAATATAATAGAATTATATTACTTAAATCTATTTCCATTCATTATTAAAAATTTTTTTTATAAAAGGCATTTGTATTTATTTTAATAATAATTTTAATATTGATTTTGTTTTTATTAAAATATCTATATATTTATTATAAGACATTTATTGTATACTTTACATTATTGCTGCTATTATTTATTTAAATATAATTTAATTATTTAAATCTATTTGCATTCATTATTATAATTTTACATTTTAATTAAAGTTTTTTTAAGAATTAAGGCATTTTTATTCATTTTCATAATTTTAATATTGTATTATAAATTATAAAATATTATTTATTATAAAAAAATATTTTAGTAAGGTATTTATTTTAATTTTATTTGTACTATGTGTTTTTACACAATTTTAATTTATTAAACTCTTAAATAAAAGATGTTTCATCTTTTATAATTATTTATTTAAGCCATTTTTATTCATTTATTCTCAACAAATTAATTACGATTAAACTATTTATTTATTATAATAAAATATTTTAGTTATGCATTTACTTACATTTTATTTGGATCACTTTTTTATTAACAGTTTTAAATAGCATTAAAATAGTCAATCAAAATGGTTTAATCTATTATAATTATTTTATATTTAATTATGATTATAATTATCTTAATTATTTTGCATTAATTTATTTTAATAAAATATTAAATATTATATATATATATATATATATATATATATTATATTATATTTATAAATATTCTCTATTTATTTATTCATTCATTCATTTATTTATTATAATAAAATGTTTTTAGTTATGCATTTACTTAATTTTTTTATTTTTAATTATTTTATCCGTTTTACTGTATTTAAAATTTATACAACACTATAAAAAAATCTGCACAAAATTGTACAGGCTTAATCTCTCTTAGTCGCTCAGGGTTTCCCAAATTGGTGTTTCTAAAAAGCTGATAATTAATAAAACAACAAAAAAGTACAAATAAAATGAATAAATAATAATCAAATTAATGACTATTAACTAACATCAGAGAACTTTGCAAACAATGATGTAAATGATGTAAATCTGCGGCAGATGCGAGAGAAAGAGTTTTGTTGGGGATCGTGAGCAGAAAGGTGACGCTTTGCACCTGCAGTCTGTCAACATCCCGACCAGGAAACATGGGTAGGCCTATATTTTCATGAATTACAGCCTGAGGCCGTTTCACAACACACACACTTCCTGCTGCTGATAATCGGCAGCACACACTCCGTTTCCTGTCCGACACACAACGCATGTGAACGTTTCTAACACAACCTCAAATCAATGATTATTTATCGCTTGCATTGTTTTACTGACGAGTTGCGACGGCAGAACGGCTATCATCAGATCCACCGGCTTCCTGACGCCACACACACACACACACACACACACACACACACACACTGCAGAGATGAGAAACTGAGGACAAAAGATTAAAAATCCTCCATATACAGTCAAACATTCAGTCAGAGAGTTAAAGTTGTTTAAGAGGGAAACATAGACAAATAACAGCTATTATTATAAACATCTGCTATATATACATATATGATATACATATGTGTGTGTCTGTACAGGTCATATTTGTTTATTATTATTTATTTATGAAATAAAATATTCTGTACATTTATTATTAATATATAAAAAAATTTAAATCAATTTGTATTTATTGTATTATTTTTGTTTATACATACACATATACATACAAACACACACACACATATATATATATATATATATATATATATATATATATATATATATATATATATATATATATATATATATATATATATATATATATTATTTTTTCTCTTTATAATAATTGTATTATTGATTTAGTTTTTATTAAAATATCTATTTATTATAAACAAATATATGATATAGTTTACATTATTGCTTTTATTATTTATTTAAATATATTTACATCTATTTCCATTCATTACATTTTTTTTAAATATTTTACTTCAACAATTTAATTTTTTATAATATTATAATTATAATATAAATATATAATAATACATGCTTGGCAACTTTACTCTTTTATATATATATATTTTTATTTAATTTAAGTACTTTTATTTCTCAATTTACTTAAGTTACACTGCTAATAAACTGTACAAAAAAAGTGCAATTTGATTTAAAGCTTATATATTAGTATGATTTCGGTCAGGTGTTCAGTCTGATGATCTGTGCAGTTCTGCATGTTTCATCCGTGAAGTTTGTGCTTTTGGCAGCAAAAATCCCCTTTCCTCCAAACCTGAACGACACTTTCCTCCGCTGTGAAAACGTGAATCACATATTCTATCTCTCTCTATTTCACACTCTCTCTCTCAAAGGTTTTCTAACAAGCCGCAGTACATTTGCGGGAATCAGAGAGACGCCTCGCGTCATCACTCGCTCTTTCTCTTTTTCCACGCTCGTCTTGTTTTGCATCAGATTTGTGAGGTTCAGGAACCGAAAACAGGGGGTTGAGCGCGTCAGCCGTGCGAGAGAACCCAGATGCATTCTGGGACGCGTGTGTGGACACACTCTGCAAACAGGAACTAGGAAAAGCCACAATCTTTCAGGCATGAAACGTCCAAAAACAATCACATGACCATCTATATTCCACTCAAAACTGTCTGTTAGCAGATCTACTGCAAATGCATTTAAAACAGACCAAAATATTGCACTTAAATGCGTTTAAAACGTCCCTCCCCGAATTCCCAAAGCAAATAACGTTAAAAGAAATGAGAAATGCATGTGATGTCCAGCCCAGAAACACCAATCCTTCATTCAAACGCTAGTAAAAATGCTTTATTGTGCAGAATTGTTTAATTGGTGAAAAACAGGCCAAAATGTGAACAATTTGTGGCCAGAAATGATGAACACGTGCAAAAATAAGAGAGATTCGAATAAATATTCATAATTGAATGTTAAAGTCGATTTTTTAGTTTTTTTGCATAGTGAAATAAAAGTTTTTAAATTAAAATCATTAATAATTTAGACCAATAAAGGTTTTGTTCTTCCCTCATATTTTAAATATTTAAAAAGATAAAGTATTTTCCTAATTTTTTTTGTGGCTTTGTCATTAACAACAAATATCCCTCGTATATTTTATATACAACACTGCATAATTAATGATTTTTTTAATGCATTCGCAATGCAACACATTGTAAAGTTCGTAAATACATTCATCAAGTATGTTATGCACTTTTACATTATGTTTTTATTATATGTTTATATAATATTATAATATTTTATTATATTATAATATTTTATTATATTTTTATTAACATCTGATATAACATCATCTTTTTTGCATCATCTTTCAATCCTTAACCTAAAAAAAGTCAAGGTTAAAATGCTTGTTTATCTTCTGTTTGTTAGTAAAGCACTAAAGCAGATCCCTATATTAAGCTAGAGTTGATTTATACGGATCTGCAATGCTTGAACAAGACTAATTACAAAACATTATCCTCAGGAAATGAGTGGTTTACTCAAACCCAGCTGTGACTTCGTTCAGAGAACATCTCAGGCCAGCAGCGATCCTCTTACTAGTGCGAGAACAAGACTGGAACCAGTTGCAAACAGCCGGGGAAATCTTTGCACACATATGCAAAGAGGGAGAGACGGGTCTGTGCAATCAAACCCATCAGAGAGAAACACGTTTACTAGATTCGTTGAACTGACAGATAAAGTTTAGTGACAGCGCCTCGTGTGGCGAAGCCGAGAATGCAATTACGTTTTGTTTTAAGGAATTATTCATCCATGCACATTTTCGTTAAATTCAGTTTCCTGGGAATGTTGCGTGAGATTAACCACATCTTCTCTGATGATGAGGGCGGGACAATAACCTGTCAATCACACGAGATCCACCAATAGCAAACCACAACCATCCAATCACAATCAAGCCCTGCCCACATGTGTTCTTGTTTGCTAAGCGATTCACTCCATATATGGCAAATAAAGGAAGAAAAGTTGAAAATTAAGTAATATTGTGAATATAACTATGATTTTAATGCACTTTTTAAATGTCCAAATAAGTTTCCTGAAGGATGATTTACTTTACTTCATTTGCATTAAAGTTTTAAAATCAAAATAGGCCATTCTTATGTTTTTATTGAATATTGCAGTGTTTATTATAAATGATTTATCATGATTGTGTTAATAATCTTGAATGAGAATAACAGCATCTTCTCTGATGATGAGGGCGGGGCAATAACCTGTCAATCACACGAGATCCACCAATCACAATCAAGCCCCGCCCACATTTGTTCTTGTTTGCGATGCGATTCACTCCATATATGGCACAAGATTATCGTAACTCTCAGACTTTGAGTGCATTCTGACATTGTGTGAAATCAAAGCATTTAAACACAATTCAGTTCTTCACACCCATGAAACCGTTGCAATAAACAAACGAGCTGGTTCTGGCACACTTGCACACACCCATGACAAGCACTCTTCCAGGTAAAGCTCAGTCTATTGTGTGTCTAAACCTGTTCTCCGCTCAAAGGGAAGTGGTTTGGATGGGTTTTGCACGTACCTCTTTGGAGTCTTCCTCGCTGGCGCTGTCCGTATCGCTCTCTGCTGGAAGACAAAGCAAAGCGTCAGACGGATTCACCAGGCACTTCCTGACAGACAGGTTTGTGCGTTTGGGTGGATGAAACAAAGCATGGGATCGTTGGATGAAAATAATAATACTTGACTGTGCCGATATTTAACCCTAACAGGTTTGAATGATTTAACTGATGAGATATACAGTATCCTCAGGGCCAGTCCTTATTTCTAACATTTTAGATGAGGAAATATAGTTTTAAACGCATTTTTAAAAGGGGCGGGGCTTGAGTTTCTTCCAGAACACTCACAATATTCCTCATTATAATAATTAATGCGCAGAATAAAGGGGCGGGGCTTGAGTTTCTTCCAGAACAAACACTCACAATATTCCTCATTATCATAATTCATGCGCAGAATAAAGGGGCGGGGCTTGAGTGAGTGAGTCGTGTGTTGAAACTGGTGGTTATGGGAAGGGGCGGGACATTTCCCAAACACACTGGAAGCTCTCGACCAATCACAACACACCGATCCAGCCGACCAATCAGAGCACAGTGTGCTTTCAGAAGGAGGAGCTTCATAGAGACAGGAACTAAACAGAGCGTTTCTGACAGACTGGGAAGAGATGAGAATATGGGGAAAATAATCAACATTCAAGCAGGAAAACCTGTTCAAGTAGAGACAGAAACAACAGCAAGAGTTTGAAACAGGCAGAATATGGTCCGTTTAATTTGCATCAAAGGTTGTGGAGATGCTGCACAACATACATCAGAAATACCAGGAGAAAGAAGGAATGGTCTGGCATTGTGTTTGCTGTCATGAACACTCGAGCAAGACATTTCATGCTGTAAAACCACACGCTTTCAGCCTCAGGCATATCTGAGAGAAAAAAAGGATTGTTGACTGGAAAACACGGAACAACAGGACATGAGTCAACATTCCCGTCCGTGTGCAAACACATTGACAAGTACAGTAAACTTCACGCAACAAGTTTTTATAAGCCAAGCCCACAATTCCAACAATGCTCAGAGTTCATCTCACGCTCAACACACAGATAAAGTGTGTGTGATCCAGTGTTTTCCAGCGACTCCAGGAAGTCTTTTGCATTCTGCACTCTTAACCAGCTCCCATTGGGAAAGGACAAAACAGCAACACTTGTAGAAGGACATTCGGTAACTGTAATCTTGGATCTAGTATTACTGGTATTTACAGTTAGAGATACAAGTGTTAAAGTCACCATGAAATCAAACTTTACAGGTCTTGTTTTATTGAATATTGCAGAGTTTATTATACATGATTTATGGTGCACATCATGATTGTCAATAATCCTGAATGAGAATAACAGCATCTTCTCTGATGATGAGGGCGGGGCTATAACCTGTCAATCACACCAGATCCACCAATAGCAAAAGACAACCATCCAATCACAATCAAGCCCCGCCCACATTTGTTCTTGTTTGCGATGCAATTTGAGAAAAAAAACTCTCAAACTCATTTTTATTAAACTTTTAATAACTTTATTTAACTTTTATTAAACTAGTTGTTAAATTATATTATTACTTTATGATTTAAATTAACTATACATGCTTTTTAATGACTACATTTCAATTTAACCATTAAATTTAAATGTAAATTCAACTGAATTTACAGAAATTATACCAATTTTGCAGGCTCTACGTAAACATTTAATGGCATTACACAATGCAACGCACTGAATGCAGAAATACAAAGAACACTTTGGCAAGTGCAAAGCATAAGCAAATCCCACTCACAAAATAGAAGTTTGCAATGGAAGTGAATTAACTTGCAAATCTTGTGCATTACTGCATGAAGTGGAGATTCGGGTCACACGACTGATTTAATGAGAGACGAGCACAAGTTTGAGCGTTACACATTAACTCAGGTACAGTACAGAGGGACGGCGCGTCCTTGAGGAAATCTGATGGACATTGAACAACACGAAACACACACATGATTCAAGACGAACGGCAAATGCATTGGGAGAACATTCTGCAATGCCATTAAAAACCAACGCATTTCTCAAATGAAGAGAGCAATAAGCATTTTCTTACTTTTCTTGTATAAATATATCAACGTTGTTAAAAATCAGGATACGTTTAATTAGGAAAAGATATTAAAAATAGATGATAAATACTTCAAATGTTAAAAAGGATATTAAAGTTACATCTGCCTATGGGTCAGAAAAATAAACTTCAAAATTCAAAGGGAAAATGTAATTATTTATTATGTTTTTATGATATTTTTTGTCAAAACTCACATAATTCTGATAGATTTTTCAGGAAACAAGACTAAATATATTATGTAATTTTGCTTTTAAAGTATATGCGTCTTGATTTAACGTTGATTTAATTCATTTCATAACTAGTTATTTCGTTTAGTTCATAAATTAAAACCTTAAAATTATGTTTTTCCAGAGTATTTCTGTCTTGTTTTCCAGTACAAATATCTGAAACGCTCTTAAATCAAGATACATTTACTTGTACAATTTAAAAGTACAGTGACTGAAGATATTACATCTTGCTTTCTGAAATATGCATTAAAATTAAGAGTTCATGCCTTAAACTAAATCAAACATCTACCGACTGGGTCAGAAAATTAAAGCATAAACTCGCTTAACTTTTTATCAGACTTAATATCCTAAGTCAATTACATGATTAAATCTCTCAAATATGAGAAAGTCAAAATCAAGAGTTTAAATCTCTTAAATCTGAGAAAACATCAGTATTGTGAGATAAACAGTGTGTGTGTGTGTGTATCCCGCGGCAGAGCAACTGGAGGGAAGCGAGGGAACGCACCTCCGTACGAGGAGACGGGGGAGATCTGTAAGGGATAGAGGTCGCTGGAGGTCACGGGCTCGTTCTCCGTCGTCACCTCGATGGTCTGGCACACGTCCGGCAGGTCGCTGATGATCAGGTGGTCGTCTGCAGGGCTCCGCCCCTCCGCCTCTGAGGAAGGAGAACAGGGAAGAGAGAGTGAGGATGGAGAAGTGCTGCCGCTCTGACTGACGCAGGGAAACCAGGAAAACACTAATTGAGGCTTTTGTAAATTAATTATGTTGCTTTGTGGATTCAATGTGCGTCTCAAACGCTAAGCTCAACTTTGACCCCAATAGTGTGTGTGTTACAGAGAACAGAGGACGCGAATAAACAAACAGAAACAGGGAGATCTGGATGAACAGGTCTGTGTCAGAATGGAAGGTGTCGAGTGATCAGATCCCGTCCCAAACGCCGGAAGAGCAGAAATCTTGTGAAAACGATCAGATCATATTTCACCTCAAACACAGAGAGAGAGAGAAACACGTTTTGCATTAATTGCATGTGTATTTATGTCTTTTTTTAAATATGTTTTGCATTAATTGCATTTGTATTTATGTTGTTTTTTTTGCATTAATTGCATGTGTATCTGTCTTTTTTTAAATATGTTTTAGATTAATTGCATGTGTATTTGTCTTCTTTTTTAAAATATGTTTTGCATTTATTAAATGTGTATTTATGTCTTTTTTATGTTTTGCATTAATTGCATGTGTATCTGTCTTTTTTTAAATATGTTTTAGATTAATTGCATGTGTATTTGTCTTCTTTTTTTAAATATGTTTTGCATTTATTAAATGTGTATTTATGTCTTTTTTATGTTTTGCATTAATTGCATGTGTATCTGTCTTTTTTTAAATATGTTTTAGATTAATTGCATGTGTATTTGTCTTTTTAAAAAATATATGTGTATTTATATTTCATTTTTCTGAAAACATGTTTTGCTATGTGTATGTAATTGTTTTGTTTTGAACATACTTTATGTTGACTTTAAATTAAAAATATTTGGATCAGGGTTATTAACTATTAAAAACCATTAAAACTATATAACCATTAAAAAATATAATGCTGAAATATATATAAATTTAGTTTTTTTTAACAGAATGTAATGTCCTTTTTTCCTTTTGATTATGGGGTGAAATATGAGTCAGACATTGACTTTTTAATAATGTGCGTGAACTAAGACAGAATAGACACGCCGAATCTGCAGAAGCCTGAAGCATTCTGGGTAAATTCTGGGTCTTGCTAAAACACATTTAACAGAACTATTATAACAGTAATAATGATATATTTTACTAAAATGCTTTAAATTATATTTGATACACATTTGATCAATATATAAAATATATAATAAATAAAAATATAAAATACACATCAAGCAACATCAAATGTTTTGTTTCAGGATTGTTTTAAGTTTCTAATTGAAAGGGTAATATTATATTATATTACATTATATTATAATATTGATAACAGTGATATTATATTATAAAAATTCATGTTTTTTAAAGGGGTTATTTGTATTATTGTTGTTGTTAATTTAATAATAATATTTAATAGTAATAGTTATTTTAATTGAATTATAATAATTGCTTACATTTCTATATCAAAACATTCACACAAAAAATCACTATTATTTTAATAATAATAATAATAATTATTATAATTATTTTTATTATTATTATGAAATATATTTGTATTTGATTAAAAAAAGAAATTAATACACATCAAGCAATTCACAAGTGTTTCATGGATATTTTAAGTGTCTTTCTTTAAAAAGCCTGACTTTTAAAACTCACTTGAATAGCATTTAAAGGGACAGTTCACCCAAAAAAATCCTCAAATCATTTACTCGCCCTCACCCGTTTCCAAACCTGTACGAGTACGTTTCTCCTGCTGAACACAAGAGCAGATATTCTGAAGAAACTTAGTAACCAAATGCTTTATGGTTTATTTTGAGCATCCTTCAAAAACTCTTGAATAAACTCACACAGGTTTGGAAACGCGTGAGGGTGAGTACAGATGATTTTTAGGTGCACTGTCCCTTTAAGGACAATTTAGTTGAATTGTTGTCCTGTTCTTCAGACACTCGTCATAACGGCACCATTTCTCGGTCAATTCAGTACCTGGTTGTGTAGAAATGTGAGAATATGACTATCGTAACGCATAAAATATGAAAGGAGTGCACAGATAAAAACCAATCAGAGCGAGGCGGTTTCCACTCCCGCAGAGAACCGGTTCCTCCTGAACGCCTCACATGAGCGCAGGCGCAGCGGATATTCACCTGTGCCGTAATAATCCTCCTCCTGCTTCACTGTCACTGGGGTTTTGCAGGCCGAGGAGCCGTTGCTGTTTTCCCAGCTGGACGGCACGGGGCTGGATCGCACCTGGAAACACACACAACACACTGATGAACAACGCTCTATACTCCAGATGCACGATACATCAACACATATGTGCTCATTTGTGATGCTTTATTATAATTGTGTGCATTGCTTTTAATGCTGAGGATTTTGTTTTTGTTATCAGACTCTAAAGAATTACATATACAAATGTTGATTTATATTTATCAGACAATATATTGTTTATTGGCCTTCAAATATTAAGAATTATAGGCCAAAATCATCATATCGGTGCATCCCTACAAAAATGGTCCATACCTTTATCTTTTCTTCTTTTTCAGCTGCTCTCTTTTTTCCTTTGAGAAACAGACACACAAATTCAGATCAATGTATGCAAACAAATAACATTTTATAATTATATATATATATATATATATACACAGTAATACCTCGGTTTACGAGTTTAATTCGTTCCAAGAGCGAGCTCGTAAACCAAAACTCTCGTACACCAAAACAAATGTCCCCATAAGAATGCACTAAAAATCAATTAATTCGTTCCACACGACCACAAATGCCCATTTTAAATATTTTTTTGGTTTTAACCTATTAATTGCAGTTAAAATTGTAACCATTAAGATCTCATATAAATACTAACTAATAATTGACAATTAAACTCTAAAAATACTTGACAATTTACTGTAATGCACTTCAGGTTTGAGCAGCCTGCTTGGAGGAGAGAGTGGAGGGGGAAGCGGGGAAAGCAAATGAGTGAATTTATTATAATAGTGCAGAAAACAAACAAAGTGATAATCCAGAGTGAAAGTCGTGGAACATGGGACGAATGAATTTGCGGGAGCCGCGAGAGAACGAATTCGCGGGAGCCTCGAAAGCGGGGAGATAGGCAGACATTTTTTCTCGTACACTGATACAATGCTCGTACACCGATTTGCTCGTATACCAAGTCGCTCGTAAACTGAGGTATTACTGTGTGTATATATATATATATATATATATATATATATATAAAGTGTATAAGTATATATAATATACTACATATAATAATATATATAAGTGTTTGCATTGCAGTGATAAGTTGCACTTAATTGATGTAGAAAATACATCAATGCATACATTTTATTTCTTTCTAACGGACGGTGTTGGAGGCAGAGCGGACGGTGCTGGAGGCAGAGCGGACGGTGCTGGAGGCAGAGCGGACGGTGCTGGAGGCAGAGCGGACGGTGCTGGAGGCAGAACGGACGGTGCGAGAGGCAGAGCGGACGGTGCAGAGCGGACGGTGTGAGAGGCAGAGCGGACGGTGCAAAGCGGACGGTGCTGGAGGCAGAGTGGACGGTGCTGGAGGCAGAGCGGACGGTGCAGAGCGGACGATGTGAGAGGCAGAGCGGACGGTGCAAAGCGGACGGTGCGAGAGGCAGAGCGGACGGTGCAGAGCGGACGGTGCTGGAGGCAGAGTGGACGGTGCTGGAGGCAGAGCGGACGGTGCTGGAGGCAGAGCGGACGGTGCAGAGCGGACGGTGTGAGAGGCAGAGTGGACGGTGCTGGAGGCAGAGTGGACGGTGCTGGAGGCAGAGCGGACGGTGCAGAGCGGACGGTGCTGGAGGCAGAGTGGACGGTGCTGGAGGCAGAGCGGACGGTGCAGAGCGGACGGTGTGAGAGGCAGAGCGGACGGTGCTGGAGGCAGAGCGGACGGTGCTGGAGGCAGAGCGGACGGTGCTGGAGGCAGAGCGGACGGTGCTGGAGGCAGAGCGGACGGTGTGAGAAGGAGAACGGATGGTGCGTGAGGCAGAGCGGACGGTGTGAGAGGCAGAGCGGACGGTGTGAGAGGCAGAGCGGACGGTGTGAGAGGCAGAGCGGACGGTGTGAGAGGCAGAACGGACGGTGTGAGAGGCAGAGCGGACGGTGTGAGAAGGAGAACGGATGGTGCGTGAGGCAGAGCGGACGGTGTGAGAGGCAGAGCGGACGGTGTGAGAGGCAGAGCGGACGTGTTGGAGGCAGAGCGGACGGTGTGAGAGGCAGAGCGGACGGTGTGAGAGGCAGAGCGGACGGTGTGAGAGGCAGAGCGGACGGTGTTGGAGGCAGAGCGGACGGTGCTGGAGGCAGAGCGGACGGTGTGAGAGGCAGAGCGGACGGTGTTGGAGGCAGAGCGGACGGTGTTGGAGGCAGAGCGGACGGTGTTGGAGGCAGAGCGGACGGTGCTGGAGGCAGAGCGGACGGTGTGAGAGGCAGAGCGGACGGTGTGAGAGGCAGAGCGGACGGTGTGAGAGGCAGAGCGGACGGTGTGAGAGGCAGAGCGGACGGTGTGAGAGGCAGAGCGGACGGTGTTGGAGGCAGAGCGGACGGTGTGAGAGGCAGAGCGGACGGTGTGAGAGGCAGAGCGGACGGTGTGAGAGGCAGAGCGGACGGTGTGAGAGGCAGAGCGGACGGTGTTGGAGGCAGAGCGGACGGTGTTGGAGGCAGAGCGGACGGTGTGAGAGGCAGAGCGGACGGTGCTGGAGGCAGAGCGGACGGTGTGAGAGGCAGAGCGGACGGTGTTGGAGGCAGAGCGGACGGTGTGAGAGGCAGAGCGGACGGTGCTGGAGGCAGAGCGGACGGTGCTGGAGGCAGAGCGGACGGTGTGAGAGGCAGAGCGGACGGTGTGAGAGGCAGAGCGGACGGTGTTGGAGGCAGAGCGGACGGTGTGAGAGGCAGAGCGGACGGTGTGAGAGGCAGAGCGGACGGTGTTGGAGGCAGAGCGGACGGTGTGAGAGGCAGAGCGGACAGTGTGAGAGGCAGAGCGGACGGTGTGAGAGGCAGAGCGGACGGTGTGAGAGGCAGAGCGGACGGTGTGAGAGGCAGAGCGGACGGTGTTGGAGGCAGAGCGGACGGTGCTGGAGGCGGAACGGACGGTGTGAGAGGCTGAGCGGACGGTGTTGGAGGCAGAGCGGACGGTGCTGGAGGCAGAGCGGACGGTGCTGGAGGCAGAGCGGACGGTGCTGGAGGCGGAACGGACGGTGCTGGAGGCAGAGCGGATGGTGCTGGAGGCAGAGCGGACGGTGCTGGAGGCAGAGCGGACGGTGTTGGAGGCAGAGCGGACGGTGCTGGAGGCAGAGCGGACGGTGTGAGAGGCAGAGCGGACGGTGTTGGAGGCAGAGCGGACGGTGCTGGAGGCAGAGCGGACGGTGCTGGAGGCAGAGCGGACGGTGCTGGAGGCGGAACGGACGGTGCTGGAGGCAGAGCGGATGGTGTTGGAGGCAGAACAGATGGTGTTACCTCGCTTCGAGTGCCGCTCCGACGCCGACAGCATCTTGTAAACTCTGAAGGCGTTTGTTCCCTTTTTGATGCTCTTGTCCTTCACCTCTTCTATGTCCGGCAGGGAGTTCATGGCACAGCGGAAGTTCGCCTTCCAGGTTTTAGGATCCGGTTTGTCACCTGGTTGATATTTTCCTACAAAGATGGAAGAGATTCACTTATAATACACTTCATATTGCGTCATCATTTCAGGTTATGTTTATATTACCAAAATTCTTATTCATTATGATTCTAATTATACATAAACATGAGAACAACAAATATTATTTCAAATAGTGTTTAAAACAACAACAAAAACAAAAACAACTAGTAAAGCCACAGCATCCACCCACAACACACCGTCAACCGACTAGTAAATACACAGCATCCACCAACTAGTAAAGACACAGCATCCACCCACAACACACCATAAACCAACTAGTAAATACACAGCATCCATCAACTAGTAAAGACACAGCATCCACCCACAACACACCATAAACCAACTAGTAAATACACAGCATCCATCAACTAGTAAAGACACAGCATCCACCCACAACACACCGTCAACCGACTAGTAAATACACAGCATCCACCAACTAGTAAAGCCACAGCATCCACCCACAACACACCGTCAACCGACTAGTAAATACACAGCATCCACCAACTAGTAAAGACACAGCATCCACCCACAACACACCATAAACCAACTAGTAAATACACAGCATCCATCAACTAGTAAAGACACAGCATCCACCCACAACACACCATCAACCGACTAGTAAATACACAGCATCCACCAACTAGTAAAGACACAGCATCCACCCACAACACACCATCAACCAACTAGTAAATACACAGCATCCACCCACAACACACCATCAACCGACTAGTAAATACACAGCATCCACCAACTAGTAAAGACACAGCATCCACCCACAACACACCATCAACCAACTAGTAAAGACACAGCATCCACCCACAACACACCATCAACCAGCTAGTAAATACACAGCATCCACCCACAACACACCATCAACCAACTAGTAAATACACAGCATCCACCAACTAGTAAAGACACAGCATCCAACCACAACACATCATCAACCAGCTAGTAAATACACAGCATCCACCCACAACACACCATCAACCAACTAGTAAATACACAGCATCCACCAACTAGTAAAGACACAGCATCCACCCACAACACACCATCAACCAGCTAGTAAATACAAAGCATCCACCCACAACACACCATCAACCAACTAGTAAATACACAGCATCCACCAACTAGTAAAGACACAGCATCCACCCACAACACACCATCAACCAACTAGTAAATACACAGCATCCACCAAATAGTAAAGACACAGCATCCACCCACAACACACCATCAACCAACTAGTAAAGCGACAGCATCCAACAACTAGTAAAGACACAGCATCCACCCACAACACACCATCAACCGACTAGTAAAGCCACAGCATCCACCCACAACACACCATCAACCAACTAGTAAAGACACAGCATCCACCCACAACACACCATCAACCAACTAGTCAAGACGCAGCATCCACCCACAACACACCATCAACCAACTAGTAAAGACACAGCATCCACCCACAACACACCATCAACCAACTAGTAAATACACAGCATCCACCAACTAGTAAAGACACAGCATCCACCCACAACACACCATCAACCAGCTAGTAAATACAAAGCATCCACCCACAACACACCATCAACCAACTAGTAAATACACAGCATCCACCAACTAGTAAAGACACAGCATCCACCCACAACACACCATCAACCAACTAGTAAATACACAGCATCCACCAACTAGTAAAGACACAGCATCCACCCACAACACACCATCAACCAACTAGTAAAGCGACAGCATCCAACAACTAGTAAAGACACAGCATCCACCCACAACACACCATCAACCGACTAGTAAAGCCACAGCATCCACCCACAACACACCATCAACTAACTAGTAAAGACACAGCATCCACCAACTAGTAAAGACGCAGCATCCACCCACAACACACCATCAACCAACTAGTAAAGACACAGCATCCACCCACAACACACCATCAACCAACTAGTCAAGACGCAGCATCCACCCACAACACACCATCAACCAACTAGTAGACACAGCATCCACCCACAACACACCATCAACCAACTAGTAAATACACAGCATCCACCCACAACACACCATCAACCAACTAGTAAATACACAGCATCCACCAACTAGTAAAGACACAGCATCCACCCACAACACACCATCAACCAACTAGTAAATACACAGCATCCACCCACAACACACCATCAACCGACTAGTAAATACACAGCATCCACCAACTAGTAAAGACACAGCATCCACACACAACACACCATCAACCAACTAGTAAAGACACAGCATCCACCCACAACACACCATCAACCAGCTAGTAAATACACAGCATCCACCAACTAGTAAAGACACAGCATCCAACCACAACACATCATCAACCAGCTAGTAAATACACAGCATCCACCCACAACACACCATCAACCAACTAGTAAATACACAGCATCCACCAACTAGTAAAGACACAGCATCCACCCACAACACACCATCAACCAGCTAGTAAATACAAAGCATCCACCCACAACACACCATCAACCAACTAGTAAATACACAGCATCCACCAACTAGTAAAGACACAGCATCCACCCACAACACACCATCAACCAACTAGTAAATACACAGCATCCACCAACTAGTAAAGACACAGCATCCACCCACAACACACCATCAACCAACTAGTAAAGCGACAGCATCCAACAACTAGTAAAGACACAGCATCCACCCACAACACACCATCAACCGACTAGTAAAGCCACAGCATCCACCCACAACACACCATCAACTAACTAGTAAAGACACAGCATCCACCAACTAGTAAAGACGCAGCATCCACCCACAACACACCATCAACCAACTAGTAAAGACACAGCATCCACCCACAACACACCATCAACCAACTAGTCAAGACGCAGCATCCACCCACAACACACCATCAACCAACTAGTAAAGACACAGCATCCACCCACAACACACCATCAACCAACTAGTAAATACACAGCATCCACCAACTAGTAAAGACACAGCATCCACCCACAACACACCATCAACCAGCTAGTAAATACAAAGCATCCACCCACAACACACCATCAACCAACTAGTAAATACACAGCATCCACCAACTAGTAAAGCCACAGCATCCACCCACAACACACCATCAACCGACTAGTAAATACACAGCATCCACCAACTAGTAAAGACACAGCATCCACCCACAACACACCATAAACCAACTAGTAAATACACAGCATCCATCAACTAGTAAAGACACAGCATCCACCCACAACACACCATCAACCGACTAGTAAATACACAGCATCCATCAACTAGTAAAGACACAGCATCCACCCACAACACACCATAAACCAACTAGTAAATACACAGCATCCATCAACTAGTAAAGACACAGCATTCACCCACAACACACCGTCAACCGACTAGTAAATACACAGCATCCACCAACTAGTAAAGCCACAGCATCCACCCACAACACACCGTCAACCGACTAGTAAATACACAGCATCCACCAACTAGTAAAGACACAGCATCCACCCACAACACACCATAAACCAACTAGTAAACACACAGCATCCATCAACTAGTAAAGACACAGCATCCACCCACAACACACCATCAACCGACTAGTAAATACACAGCATCCACCAACTAGTAAAGACACAGCATCCACCCACAACACACCATCAACCAACTAGTAAATACACAGCATCCACCCACAACACACCATCAACCGACTAGTAAATACACAGCATCCACCAACTAGTAAAGACACAGCATCCACCCACAACACACCATCAACCGACTAGTAAATACACAGCATCCACCCACAACACACCATCAACCGACTAGTAAATACACAGCATCCACCAACTAGTAAAGACACAGCATCCACCCACAACACACCATCAACCAACTAGTAAATACACAGCATCCACCCACAACACACCATCAACCGACTAGTAAATACACAGCATCCACCAACTAGTAAATACACAGCATCCACCCACAACACACCATCAACCGACTAGTAAATACACAGCATCCACCAACTAGTAAAGACACAGCATCCACCCACAACACACCATCAACCAGCTAGTAAATACACAGCATCCACCCACAACACACCATCAACCAACTAGTAAATACACAGCATCCACCAACTAGTAAAGACACAGCATCCAACCACAACACATCATCAACCAGCTAGTAAATACACAGCATCCACCCACAACACACCATCAACCAACTAGTAAATACACAGCATCCACCAACTAGTAAAGACACAGCATCCACCCACAACACACCATCAACCAGCTAGTAAATACAAAGCATCCACCCACAACACACCATCAACCAACTAGTAAATACACAGCATCCACCAACTAGTAAAGACACAGCATCCACCCACAACACACCATCAACCAACTAGTAAATACACAGCATCCACCAACTAGTAAAGACACAGCATCCACCCACAACACACCATCAACCAACTAGTAAAGCGACAGCATCCAACAACTAGTAAAGACACAGCATCCACCCACAACACACCATCAACCGACTAGTAAAGCCACAGCATCCACCCACAACACACCATCAACCAACTAGTAAAGACACAGCATCCACCCACAACACACCATCAACCAACTAGTCAAGACGCAGCATCCACCCACAACACACCATCAACCAACTAGTAAAGACACAGCATCCACCCACAACACACCATCAACCAACTAGTAAATACACAGCATCCACCAACTAGTAAAGACACAGCATCCACCCACAACACACCATCAACCAGCTAGTAAATACAAAGCATCCACCCACAACACACCATCAACCAACTAGTAAATACACAGCATCCATCAACTAGTAAAGACACAGCATCCACCCACAACACACCATCAACCAACTAGTAAATACACAGCATCCACCAACTAGTAAAGACACAGCATCCACCCACAACACACCATCAACCAACTAGTAAAGCGACAGCATCCAACAACTAGTAAAGACACAGCATCCACCCACAACACACCATCAACCGACTAGTAAAGCCACAGCATCCACCCACAACACACCATCAACTAACTAGTAAAGACACAGCATCCACCAACTAGTAAAGACGCAGCATCCACCCACAACACACCATCAACCAACTAGTAAAGACACAGCATCCACCCACAACACACCATCAACCAACTAGTCAAGACGCAGCATCCACCCACAACACACCATCAACCAACTAGTAAAGACACAGCATCCACCCACAACACACCATCAACCAACTAGTAAAGACACAGCATCCACCCACAACACACCATCAACCAACTAGTAAATACACAGCATCCACCAACTAGTAAAGACACAGCATCCACCCACAACACACCATCAACCAACTAGTAAATACACAGCATCCACCCACAACACACCATCAACCGACTAGTAAATACACAGCATCCACCAACTAGTAAAGACACAGCATCCACACACAACACACCATCAACCAACTAGTAAAGACACAGCATCCACCCACAACACACCATCAACCAGCTAGTAAATACACAGCATCCACCCACAACACACCATCAACCAACTAGTAAATACACAGCATCCACCAACTAGTAAAGACACAGCATCCAACCACAACACATCATCAACCAGCTAGTAAATACACAGCATCCACCCACAACACACCATCAACCAACTAGTAAATACACAGCATCCACCAACTAGTAAAGACACAGCATCCACCCACAACACACCATCAACCAGCTAGTAAATACAAAGCATCCACCCACAACACACCATCAACCAACTAGTAAATACACAGCATCCACCAACTAGTAAAGACACAGCATCCACCCACAACACACCATCAACCAACTAGTAAATACACAGCATCCACCAACTAGTAAAGACACAGCATCCACCCACAACACACCATCAACCAACTAGTAAAGCGACAGCATCCAACAACTAGTAAAGACACAGCATCCACCCACAACACACCATCAACCGACTAGTAAAGCCACAGCATCCACCCACAACACACCATCAACTAACTAGTAAAGACACAGCATCCACCAACTAGTAAAGACGCAGCATCCACCCACAACACACCATCAACCAACTAGTAAAGACACAGCATCCACCCACAACACACCATCAACCAACTAGTCAAGACGCAGCATCCACCCACAACACACCATCAACCAACTAGTAAAGACACAGCATCCACCCACAACACACCATCAACCAACTAGTAAATACACAGCATCCACCCACAACACACCATCAACTAACTAGTAAAGACACAGCATCCACCCACAACACACTATCAACTAACTAGTAAAGCCACAGCATCCACCCACAACACACCATCCACCAACTAGTAAAGACACAGCATCCACCCACAACACACCATCAACCAACTAGTAAAGACACAGCATCCATCCACAACACACCATCAACCAACTAGTAAATACACAGCATCCATCCACAACACACCATCAACCAACTAGTAAAGACACAGCATCCATCCACAACACACCATCAACCAACTAGTAAATACACAGCATCCATCCACAACACACCATCAACCAACTAGTAAATACACAGCATCCATCCACAACACACCATCAACCGACTAGTAAATACACAGCATCCACCAACTAGTAAAGACACAGCATCCACCCACAACACACTATCAACCGACTAGTAAATACACAGCATCCACCCACAACACACCATCAACCGACTAGTAAATACACAGCATCCACCCACAACACACTATCAACCGACTAGTAAATACACAGCATCCACCCTCAACACACCATCAACCAACTAGTAAATACACAGCATCCACCAACTAGTAAAGACACATCATCCACCCTCAACACACCATCAACCAACTAGTAAATACACAGCATCCACCAACTAGTAAAGACACAGCATCCACCCTCAACACACCATCAACCAACTAGTAAATACACAGCATCCACCAACTAGTAAAGACACATCATCCACCCACAACACACCATCAACCAGCTAGTAAATACACAGCATCCACCCACAACACACCATCAACCAGCTAGTAAATACACAGCATCCACCAACTAGTAAAGACACAGCATCCAACCACAACACACCATCAACCAACTAGTAAATACACAGCATCCACCCACAACACACCATCAACCAGCTAGTAAATACACAGCATCCACCCACAACACACCATCAACCAACTAGTAAATACGCAGCATCCACCAACTAGTAAAGACACAGCATCCACCCACAACACACCATCAACCAACTAGTAAATACGCAGCATCCACCAACTAGTAAAGACACAGCATCCACCCACAACACACCATCAACCGACTAGTAAATACGCAGCATCCACCAACTAGTAAAGACACAGTATCCACCCACACACAACTATAACAAGTGAAGTAACTACCCATAATGCTCTAGAAACTCCCAAACAATCACAATGCAAACAACGACTCAGATCGTCTTGGCAAATGCAAAGCAGATTCCTCGCCACACAATATCTTGTTCAGAAAACTAGATGTTGTGAATATTCACGTGATCGTTCTGCCTGTATCTGTGTGTTTATGTCGTACGACAGTGTTTCACGCTGACCGCACCTGTATGTATGGCCCAGTTTCGGAAGAGAGGAGCATCTTTCTCCACGTCCCATCCGTGTCGCGCTGCATGCATCCATGGAATCTGGAATATTCTCTTCTCCTGCAGGCAAAGAACATGCAAAACATGTCACAGGCAGAGACACACCCTGCGTGTGCGACACTCAAACGACTGAATGCTGCACTAATAACAGCATCTCACTCGCAGCGATTGAAGCAATGCAGTCAAAAGACGAGTACCTTGTTGACCCATTTGAGCCCCGGTATTTTACACGAGTTTATCTGCTCTTCCAACCATGGCCTCATACGCATTCTCTCTACCGGCATGCTGGCCTAAAGAGAGAGAGAGAGAGAGAGAGAGAGTGAGATCTGGAATGTGTCAAAGTTTGACAGCAACTTTTCCTCCTTCAACAGGTTGAACATTTCTCCATGACGATGCAGGAAGAAAGATGACAAACTTTAACCCCATTTCTAAAAACAAACCACCCGGGGAGCCCATCTGAATCACAATTTACTGAAAGTTACGGCAAACTAAATTATTTTAAGATGATTGGTTTTCCTGAAACAAAAGCAATGAGTCAGGCTCTGAATGCATGTTCGTGAGAGAGAGACACACACAGAGAGAGAGAGAGAGTTGATCTAAGAACGAGTGACTAAATCTGTAATATTGATCATGCATGATGACAGACATCAAAACTGCTTTATTCTTCAATGTGCAAATCACAAGTTACCGATTAACCAATCTGAGCTCGTAAAAAAGGTTTATAGTTAATCACAAAGAAATCTAACGCTTTAAAACCATCCGTTTGTCGCTCAGACCTTTGAGCTTTTATGGTTCATGAAGTGAATAAAGGCATGAACCAACAATATGCATGAAAAACAAGGCAGAAAAACCGAATTATCAAGTAATGCATGAATCTAATAAACCAGATAACTAGCCATAATAACACCTGTATTATCAATACCTAGTTTTTGGCTAAGTAAAAGGTTAGGAATAGTTTATAAGCTGTTTTTTATTTTAAAGAAATACCTTTTAGTGTGTTTGTATTAGCATGTGATGATGTTATGAGCGTATCAAGCAATATTTATCAGCTTAGACAGAATTTGGTTACAGATATTGTTATTTTCCATTGCGGTGTCCACGCGACACCCAGTAATTATCCATGTAAGTCAATAACAATATTCACAAATCCATGCAAACTTCTCAACGACATATGTTGCACATAAAACACACGTTATGCATTGGTTCTGCACAGTACTTACAGTGAAATGACATTGCGGGCCGATCATTCTGACAGTGCATTGAATCTGATGAGCTCAACCTCCCTAAATAAGTGTGTTAGTGTTGACAAGTCAACTCAAAAGTGAAAATAAACATTCCTTGATTCCTATTGGATCCAAACACACCATGACTTTCGATTTTACACTCATCCGAGCAACTCTACGTGGCCTACGGCATAAACAACCACTTATATTCATAGCAGCCCCATAAATGCATGCGATTTATTACCTGCGATCACTCCGGGAATAAAAGCACACAGTCTCGTGGAGAGTCTTGACAATTTGTAGTTCTCGATAACAAAACGAAAAGTCAAATGGGTTTGATTTCGCTCTTCAGATCGAAAGCAAAACAAGTGAAGGAAACAAGCGCTTGGGTGGAAATCCCCAGTGTGTGTGTGTGAGTGTGTGTGAGTGTGTGTGTGTGTGTGTGTGTTGTGCGCTCACTTCGTGTTTTTAAATCATACTATGGCGAAGGAGCGCCTCATTAATATTAACAACATGGCGAGCTGATTGGATGACGCACTGACAGGACCTTTACGCTAGAAAGAACGCTGACTCATGAATATTAATGAGGAATAGAGACATTCACGCACTGATTGGCTGGAAGCAAGACCTGTTTGTAAACGGGTTTTTCCGTCAAACATTAACTTGAAAGATTATTACCATATACTAGTCTCAGCACACAAGGAAAACACATATTATATCCCACGTCAATGTTACATATATAGCAAGAAAAACAATTTAATTTTTTTTTATTTGTTTATGTTATTAGTATTTATTTTTTTATTCGTCACGCGCTTGATTGAGTGTATTTTCTGTAGTTTCATGCAATTAAATACTTTGATGTTCACATTCACTAGACGTTGCAGAGAGTTGGACTGCTTAATATTCATGAGCTCCGCCTTCGTTATAGTAGGGTTCGAGCTCGTCTGCTGATTGGCTGCTGGCTGAAATGCGAAAGTCGATTTCATTTTCACTTCCTCGTTGTTTCGTTATTGCTTCTTAAAGGAGAAGCGAGAAGAAAAGAAACTCAAGCTGCAAAGTGCAGATGTGACAGACTTTGGTGCTGCTTGTGTGTGAATAGAAAATTGCCCGAAGTTTCGTGTTTCTGAGAGTTCAGTTGTGGTACATCACATTTATTTGCATGCATAGGTTGTGTGTTGCTGCATTCAACATGACATTGATGTTTTGCAGTGTTTTTAAGTGCACACATTAGTTCAGCGCATCACTGCAATTACATTTGCAGAAAATCTTGAGCTGTAGAGATACGAGAGAGAATGCAAGTTAAAGGCAATCCTATCCTTACTGTGTCTGTTCATGCAAACACACACATATACTCACACACACACACACACACACACACACATACATAAACACACACACTGTCTGTCTCTCTCTAACACACACACACACTAACACTCTCTCTCTCTGTCTCATACTCACACACACACTCCCCCCCCCCCCCCCCCCCCCTTATCTTATCTGCCAAGCCCAGTAACTCCCAGCATATGATGCAACACAGTCTCTAGCAACACAACCCCCATTTAAATAATACATTGGACTCGCATATTATTTCCTCGACTTCTATAATTTCAGACAGCTTTTCCAAAACATAATGTTCTTTCCTAAATCATTTTTCCCCTGCAAGTATTTTTGAACTAAACGACACGAACAGGAAACAGCTTGCCGAACCGACACTGAAACAGAAATAAGGTGAAGTTTCAGGGAGTTGTTCTGCTTTCTGTTGCATTTCTCAGAAACACACCTTGTTTTTAAGCACTCAGCTGATCTGAGAACAGCGCCACCTGCTGTCCAACACACACTTCTGTTTTCTGCTCGCAACACAAACTGCGACAGTCTGAGAGGAGCAAACTACAATCCTTTCAAAAATAATGGCATGAAAAGACTTTAAAAATATATATAATGTCGAAAATTCACTTGAATATGTATTTCTCTACATATTTAGACTTCATAAACTAACTTTCAAAAGTTGTTTTTTGAAAGAAACACTTCACTTTTTTACTGACTTTTGATCAGTATTGAAAGATTTAAGTAATTAAAAATATTTTAATAGAGTCTCTTCTGCTTAGCAAAGCTGAATTTATTAGATGATAAATACAGTAAAACAGTGTAATATTATATCAGTGTAAAACAGCTGTTTTCTATGTGAATATATAGTAAAGTGTCATTTATTCCTGTGATTAAAGCTGAATTTATTAGATGATAAATACAGTAAAACAGTGTAATATTATATCAGTGTAAAACAGCTGTTTTCTATGTGAATATATAGTAAAGTGTCATTTATTCCTGTGATTAAAGCTGAATTTATTAGATGATAAATACAGTAAAACAGTGTAATATTATATCAGTGTAAAACAGCTGTTTTCTATGTGAATATATAGTAAAGTGTCATTTATTCCTGTGATTAAAGCTGAATTTATTAGATGATAAATACAGTAAAACAGTGTAATATTATAGTGTAAAACAGCTGTTTTCTATGTGAATATATAGTAAAGTGTCATTTATTCCTGTGATTAAAGCTGAATTTATTAGATGATAAATACAGTAAAACAGTGTAATATTATATCAGTGTAAAACAGCTGTTTTCTATGTGAATATATAGTAAAGTGTCATTTATTCCTGTGATTAAAGCTGAATTTATTAGATGATAAATACAGTAAATCAGTGTAATATTATATCAGTGTAAAACAGCTGTTTTCTATGTGAATATATAGTAAAGTGTCATTTATTCCTGTGATTAAAGCTGAATTTATTAGATGATAAATACAGTAAAATAGTGTAATATTATATCATTACTCCAGCCTTCAGTGTCACATAATCTTCACAAATAATTCAAATATATATAAGCCAAATTAAATACCAAAGTAAAATGTTTATTTGTCATAATACAGTTTGTGCTAATATTTATATTCAGATCCTCCTCTTGCAAAATAATCTTTAGTTAATGCTGAAGGTAAAACTCTGAACTGTGAGTTTCCATAAACTCGTGTGCAAGAAATAAACAACACAAACATTCATGAGGCTCAATGATGACAGACAGAAAATGTGCATATAAAGATGATAAAAGAACAGTTTGTCAACACAAACATTGTAAACATTTCACACAACGTCGTTAATAATTAGAGACATTAAAATCCAGCATTTCCCTTAAATTCCCTGATATGTTCTTTCACCCTGTTTTGACTATAAATGGCACGTAAAAAATATTTAAAAGTGTTCTTATCCCATTGCACCTTAATCAGTAAAACAGAAGAGAGTTATTTAGGGAAATAGAGTTCTTTGGTCAGCATATAGACAATACATGGGATCTGTTTCATGCCATCAAACCCTGGCATACTGGAGGAGGACTGGAAGTCCAGCGCCACCTTGTGGTTGACGCGCGTCATGACCTGCATGATCTCCAGCTGATTGCCGTATCTGGACAGCATCTCACAGAGCGAGGAGATGAACCAGGATCCATTAGACACGTTCCTCCAGGAGTAATAGCCTGAGAACAGACGGAAATCCCCCTGTGAGACTCGTGTTCACGGTTCTCTGAGATTATTCCACTTATCTCTTAATTAATTATACCTGGTACAGTGGAGTACGCATACAGGAAATCTGCTTCCACAGGAATCCTCGCCGTTTCCTCGCCATCCGGCCCAGCATCCGTCTCAATCCCAGGGTCCAGAGCTGTGCCTCGGCAAGCCTGGAGAAACACAGGATAAACACATATTCTCGTCTCTTCTCAGTCTGTGAGAATCGCTCTGTTTAGTTCCTGTCTCTATGAAGCTCCTCCTTCTGAAAGCACACTGTGTTCTGATTGGTCGGCTAGATCGGTGTGTTGTGATTGGTCGAGAGCTTCCAGTGTGTTTGGGAAATGTCCCCATAATTTAATCTACTTATTCTATTTGTATTAAATATATATATAAAATTAAAAAAAAAACATTTTATAATATCTCACCAAGAAGAATTAGTGTGTGTGAGAGTGTATTCTAATAATTTTTAGAACAGAGAATATAAAAATAAAGTCTAATTCAAAACATTAACAAAAACTATAAAAGAGTGTGTGTTCATCCATGATTTGATGTGTCGCTCACCTGAATGAAGAACAGCTTGGGTTTCCCCACCAGTGTAGCGCAGCGATCTCCTCTGAAGAGCTCGAACAGCTTCTTCAGCTCCATCGCTCTATCAGTGCCGTAGATCAAGCCATCGTCTCCGTGACTCAACAACACACACACAAACATGGCCGACTTACTGTGATCCTCCTTAGACACTGAGGAAAGAAGATTTCATGAGTGATGACCAATCAATCTCTGCTGCAAAACAGTGTGTGAGTGAGTGTGTGAGTGAGAGTGAGAGAGTGAGAGACTGAGTGACTGAGTGAGTAGGAGCTAGTGTGAGAGAGGGTGAAAGAGTGAGTGAGTGAGAGAGTGAGTGAGAGAGTGAGAGAGAGTGTGCAAGTGTGAGTGAGTGAGTGTGAGGGTTGTGCAAGTGTGAGAGAGTGAGAGAGACGGTGAGAGGGTGAGAGAGTGACTGAGTGAGAGAGAGAATGAGAGGGTGAGAGAGTGAGAGAGTGAGAGTGAGTGTGCGCGAGTGTGAGAGGGTGAGAGTGAGTGCAAGTGTGAGTGAGAGTGTGTGCGTGAGTAAGTGAGTGAGAGGGTGAGAGAGAGTGCAAGTGTGAGTGAGTGAGAGTGAGAGCAAGTGTGAGTGAGTGAGAGGGTGAGTGAGTGCAAGTGTGAGTGAGTGAGAGAGTGAGAGTGTGTGCGTGAGTGAGAGTGAGAGCAAGTGAGAGAGTGAGTGAGTGCAAGTGTGAGTGAGTGAGAGGGTGAGAGAGAGTGCAAGTGTGAGTGAGTGAGAGAGTGAGAGTGAGTGAGAGCAAGTGTGAGTGAGTGAGAGGGTGAGTGAGTGAGAGAGAGTGCAAGTGTGAGTGAGAGAGTGAGAGTGAGTGTGTGTGAGTGTGAGAGGGTGAGAGTGAGAGTGTGTGCGTGAGTGTAAGTGAGTGAGAGGGTGAGAGAGAGTGCAAGTGTGAGTGAGTGAGAGAGTGAGTGTGTGCGTGAGTGAGAGGGTGAGAGAGAGTGCAAGTGTGAGTGAGTGAGAGAGTGAGAGTGAGTGTGAGTGAGTGAGAGAGTGAGAGTGAGTGTGCGCGAGTGTGAGAGGGTGAGAGTGAGAGTGTGTGCGTGAGTGTAAGTGAGTGAGAGGGTGAGAGAGAGTGCAAGTGTGAGTGAGTGAGAGAGTGAGAGTGTGTGCGTGAGTGAGAGGGTGAGAGAGAGTGCAAGTGTGAGTGAGTGAGAGAGTGAGAGTGAGTGTGAGTGAGTGAGAGTGAGAGCAAGTGTGAGTGAGTGAGAGGGTGAGAGAGAGTGCAAGTGTGAGTGAGTGAGAGAGTGAGAGTGAGTGTGAGGGTGAGAGAGTGCAAGTGTGAGTGAGAGGGTGAGTGAGTGAGAGGGTGAGAGAGTGCAAGTGTGAGTGAGTGAGAGGGTGAGTGAGTGCAAGTGTGAGTGAGTGAGGGAGAGTGTGTGCGTGAGTGTAAGTGAGTGAGAGGGTGAGAGAGAGTGCGAGTGAGTGAGAGAGTGAGAGTGAGTGTGAGGGTGAGAGAGAGTGCAAGTGTGAGTGAGTGAGAGGGTGAGTGAGTGAGAGGGTGAGAGAGAGTGCAAGTGTGAGTGAGTGAGAGGGTGAGTGAGTGCAAGTGTGAGTGAGTGAGGGAGAGTGTGTGCGTGAGTGTAAGTGAGTGAGAGGGTGAGAGAGAGTGCAAGTGTGAGTGAGTGAGAGAGTGAGTGAGAGTGAGTGTGAGGGTGAGAGAGAGTGCGAGGGTGAGTGAGTGAGAGGGTGAGAGAGAGTGCAAGTGTGAGTGAGTGAGAGGGTGAGTGAGTGAGAGGGTGAGAGAGAGTGCAAGTGTGAGTGAGTGAGAGGGTGAGTGAGTGCAAGTGTGAGTGAGTGAGGGAGAGTGTGTGCGTGAGTGTAAGTGAGTGAGAGGGTGAGAGAGAGTGCAAGTGTGAGTGAGTGAGAGAGTGAGAGTGAGTGTGAGGGTGAGAGAGAGTGCGAGGGTGAGTGAGTGAGAGGGTGAGTGAGTGAGAGGGTGAGAGAGAGTGCAAGTGTGAGTGAGTGAGAGGGTGAGTGAGTGCAAGTGTGAGTGAGTGAGGGAGAGTGTGTGCATGAGTGTAAGTGAGTGAGAGGGTGAGAGAGAGTGCAAGTGTGAGTGAGTGAGAGTGACAGCAAGTGTGAGTGAGTGAGAGTGACAGCAAGTGTGAGTGAGTGAGAGTGAGAGCAAGTGTGAGTGAGTGAGAGTGAGAGCAAGTGTGAGTGAGAGGGTGAGTGAGAGCAAGTGTGAGTGAGTGAGAGGGTGAGAGAGTGTGCGCGAGTGTGAGAGGGTGAGAGAGTGAGAGTGAGTGCAAGTGTGAGTGCGCGAGTGTAAGTGAGTGAGAGGGCGAGAGAGTGCGAGTGTGAGAAAGAGTGCAAGTGTGAGTGAATGAGAGTGAGTGAGAGCTGAGAGTGAGAGGGTGAGAGAGTGAGTGTGTGTGAGTGACAGAGAGTGAGAAAGTGAGATTGAGAGGGTGTGAGAGGAAGTGTGTGTGTGTGTGTGTGAGTGAGTGAGTGCAAAACATACCTTTAGTTAACAAATCCATCATCTGAGAGACAGTTTGATCATTGCTGACTTTGACTTTGAAGCCCAGCTTTGAGAAGGTCGCCATCACATTCTTCGCATCCTCGTCTGTCCCGTTACGAACTCCCATTCCTGTCCAAGAGAGAAACATGAGAACAAACGGCTCATCTGACCCCTGCCGCTCCGTGTTCTTCCCATCTCTCACCTGTTCCTCTGTGGAAGTTCTTGTTGTTGATGACGACACACTGTCCCAGACTGCCGTAGTTCATGTTGTATCTGAAAGCATCTGAACGAGGTTTGGCATCCGCCTGAACAACTCCGGGATCAGTGACCAACGAGCCACTGCCACTCGCTCTTAATTAATGTGGAAATGATTAACAGAACAAATCATCATTTAAAAGATAATTTAAAAGAACAAATTCAATAAATACTCTATAAAGATTCATACTATAATCAGGGAAGCAGATGAACTCAGAATATGAAAGCAAACATTTCTCGTTCTACAGGGAGTGCAGAATTATTAGGCAAATGAGTATTTTGACCACATCATCCTCGTTATGCATGTTGTCTTACTCCAAGCTGTATAGGCTGGAAAGCCTACTACCAATTAAGCATATTAGGTGATGTGCATCTCTGTAATGAGAAGGGGTGTGGTCTAATGACATCAACACCCTATATCAGGTGTGCATAATTATTAGGCAACTTCCTTTCCTTTGGCAAAATGGGTCAAAAGAAGGACTTGACAGGCTCAGAAAAGTCAAAAATAGTGAGATATATTGCAGAGGGATGCAGCAGTCTTAAAATAGCCAAGCTTCTGAAGCGTGACCATCGAACAATCAAGCGTTTCATTCAAAATAGTCAACAGGGTCGCAAGAAAGTGCCCAAAAGCACAAGGTGTGCAATACTCAGAGACATGGCCAAGGTAAGAAAGGCAGAAAGTCGACCACCACTGAACAAGACACACAAGCTGAAACGTCAAGACTGGGCCAAGAAATATCTCAAGACTGATTTTTCTAAGGTTTTATGGGCTGATGAAATGAGAGTGAGTCTTGATGGGGCCGTGGCTGGATTGGTAAAGGGCAGAGAGCTCCAGTCCGACTCAGACGCCAGCAAGGTGGAGGTGGAGTACTGGTTTGGGCTGGTATCATCAAAGATGAGCTTGTGGGGCCTTTTCGGGTTGAGGATGGAGTCAAGCTCAACTCCCAGTCCTACTGCCAGTTTCTGGAAGACACCTTCTTCAAGCAGTGGTACAGGAAGTCGTCTGCATCCTTCAAGAAAAACATGATTTTCATGCAGGACAATGCTCCATCACACGCGTCCAAGTACTCCACAGCGTGGCTGGCAAGAAAGGGTATAAAAGAAGAAAATCTAATGATATGGCCTCCTTGTTCACCTGATCTGAACCCCATTGAGAACCTGTGGTCCATCATCAAATGTGCGATTTACAAGGAGGGAAAACAGTACACCTCTCTGAACAGTGTCTGGGAGGCTGTGGTTGCTGCTGCACGCAATGTTGATGGTGAACAGATCAAAACACTGACAGAATCCATGGATGGCAGGCTTTTGAGTGTCCTTGCAAAGAAAGGTGGCTATATTGGTCACTGATTTGTTTTTGTTTGGTTTTTGAATGTCAGAAATGTATATTTGTGAATGTTGAGATGTTATATTGGTTTCACTGGTAAAAATAAATAATTGAAATGGGTATAAATTTGTTTTTTGTTAAGTTGCCTAATAATTATGCACAGTAATAGTCACCTGCACACACAGATATCCCCCTAAAATAGCTAAAACTAAAAACTACTTAAAATATTGATACAAAAATATTCAGCTTTGATATTAATGAGTTTGTGTTCAGTGAGAACATGGTTGTTCAATAATAAAATTAATCCTCAAAAATACAACTTGCCTAATAATTCTGCACTCCCTGTATTTTCCACAGAAAACTGTGTGTGTGAGATTGAGTGAGTGAGAGAGCGAGTTAGTGAGAGTGTGTGAGTGAGTGTGTGTGAGTGTGAAAGTGTGAGAGTGAGTGAGATTGAGTGAGTGAGAGTGAGAGAGAGTTAGTGAGTGAGAGTGTGTGAGCATGTGTGTGTGAGTGTGAAAGTGTGAGAGTGAGTGAGATTGAGTGAGTGAGAGTGAGAGAGAGTTAGTGAGTGAGAGTGTGTGAGCATGTGTGTGTGTGTGTGAAAGTGTGAGAGTGAGTGAGATTGAGTGAGTGAGAGTGAGAGAGAGTGAGTGAGTGAGAGTGTGTGAGCATGTGTGTGTGTGTGTGTGAAAGTGTGAGAGTGAGAGAGAGTGAGTGAGTGAGAGTGTGTGAGCATGTGTGTGTGTGTGTGAAAGTAATCACATAATCTCTTTTAAACATTAACTTATTTCTGTTTCGTTTTTGATCTTTTTTAGTTCTGCAGGTTTTCAATGTTTAATTGTAATAATTTTCCAACAACAGTTTCTTGTAAGTGTGTGTTTGTAAAGGATGAATCGCACATACTGTCCTCTGGCGTCCACAGTGTCTTCAGCTCTGCGTTTCCCGTCCGACATGATCACTAAACACACACACACACACACACACACACACACACACACACACACACACACACACACACACACACACACACACACACACACACACACAACGATCACACACACTGACGAACAATGCTCTATATTCCACATGCATGATACATCAACACATGTGCTAATTTTTTATGCTTTATTATAATTCTGTGAATTGCTTTTAATGCTGAGACTTTTGTTTTTGCAATCAGACTCTAAATAATTTACTAAAATTGGATTTTGAGTTAAAATATCGGTTATTGGAATAAAAATATCTTCACATAGGTGCATTTCTACTTTTAATTTCCAACAATCTTAATAAATAATAACTCATACATTTATAAAGCATCTGTTCTTTACATTTCTTTGCAATAACAAATAAACTCTTTTGTTTTTGGGGTTTATTTACAGGTCAGTTTGTGTAAATGTGTCACATTCTGCATTATTTCCTGAGTTTGACATTAAAACCTCAAGCAGTTTTAAGTTCCACAACAACACATTTATAAACTCTATAAATGAGTTTTATAATAATATTTTACATCTGATTTCTGATGTTACTGTGACTCTTCATTAAAAACTGGATTCATACACACTTCCTTTAAAACAACAGGTGTAACAAGTTTAAATCCCGAGATCTCTTGCTTCTTTGTTTCATGTTTTTGATGATCATGAATCCGTAATATCTGGATTATTATGAACATGTAGCAGCTTGACAGCAGAAGGTTTGAGTCGAACAGAAAGTAGGTCAGAGTTTCCCTTCATTGCGAATGACAGCAAATAATGAAAGAGGTTTAATCTCAATCTTCTGCTCATTTCATAGAGACTTTTAATATGTTCGACTCTCAGAAATGTCAAAATCAACACAGACTCTTTATAGTTTCTCTTTCTTTTACACACAGTCACATCTTGATCTAAATCCATCTAACAACATTTAAAAGGTTTGTAAAAGCTGATTTGGAGGAATAAAGTGAAGCACTTACAGAAGATGATCTTTATTCTCAGATGAAACAGTTTCACACCGAGTTTCTTCGGCAGGAAGGAAGTGTAGTTTCAAACTCTCCGAAGACGAAAGTTGCATCTCATTAAAGATGCAACTTTAATGAGAAAGACGTTAATATTCATTAGGAAAATCCTCCAATGACGAGAGCAGACACATGAATATTAAACACATTCCGCACGTTGTGGTTTATGAATATGTGGCCGCAATAATTCATCATGATAATGATTTCTGTGACTGTCGCTCCATCCACTGCTTTCTCTTTCACTGTCGTCAGATAAATCATTTCTGATTGCATGTGTTTATTTATGCTAATATTAATGAGTGATTAAGTTAGTGAGATCATACTGATAATCCTGTTGCTGTTGTGGATCAACCTTTCTTTTATCGCCAAAATATATATTATTTCCTCATATAAAAACCTTAACCAAACATAGTGTGTTGGCTTTCTCTCACATTTAAACTATTTAACACACAAGCGCACAAATAAATAAATAAATAAATAAATACACACTCACCTAAAGGATTATTGGGAACACACAATAATATGAACCCTGTCACTCCCCCGTCTGGCTCCAGAGGGAGCTCTCACACCTATACTGACCCACACACACACTACATTTCCCACAATGCTGTGCAGTGGACTGATTTCTGCACCAGCTGTACTGCATTGCATGAACTATAAAAGACTCACTCACACGAACCGCCCAGCGCGAAGTCTTGTTTGCACGAGTGAACTCATTGTCATGTTCAAGAAACCAATTTGAAATGATTCGAGCTTTGTGACATGGTGCATTATCCTGCTGGAAGCATCAGAGGATGGGTACATGGTGGGCATGAAGGGATGGACATGGGCAGAAACAATGCTCAGGCAGGCCATGGCATTTAAACGATGCCCAATTGGCACTAAAGGGCCTAAAGTGTGCCAAAAAACATCCCCACACCATTACACCACCACCACCAGCCTGCACAGTGGTAACAAGACATGATGATCCATGTTCTCATTCTGTTTACGCCAAATTCTGACTCTACCATCTGAATGTCTCAACAGAAATCTCGACTCATCAGACCAGCAACATTTTTCCAGTCTTCAACTGTCCAATTTTGGTGATCTGGTGCAAATTGTGCTTCTTTTTCCTATTTGTAGTGGAGATGAGTGGCACCCGGTGGGTGTTCTGATGTTGTAGCCCATCTGCCTCAAGGTTGTGTGTGTTGTGCTTCACAAATGCTTTACTGCAAACCTCGGTTGTAACGAGTGGTTATTTCAGTCAATGTTGCTCTTCTATCAGCTTGAATCAGTCGGCCATGACCTCTGACCTCTAGCATCAACAAGGCATTTTCAGCCACAGGACTGCCGTATACTGGATGCTTTTCCCTTTTCACTCCATTCTTTGTAAACCCTAGAAATGGTTGTGTGTGAAAATCCCAGAAACAGCAGATTGTGAAACACTCAGACCGGCCCGTCTGGCAGCAACAACCATGCCACGCTCAAAACTGCTTAAATCACCTTTCTTTCCCATTCTGACATTCAGTTTGGAGGTCAGGAGATTGTCTTGAGCAGGATCAACCCCTAAATGCATTGAAGCAGCTGCCGTGTGATTGATTGATTAGATAATTGCATTAATGAGAAATTGAACAGCTGTTCCTAATAATCCTTCAGGCTAGAGTATATCATTGCAACTGAACTTCTGCGTTCTGCTGAAATCAACAACTCTATTAAAACACAATTAGGTTCCTCAACTAATAACTTGCACAGTCATTTTGATCCTCTTCTTCAATTTGACAAACATGTAAATACAGCTGTAAAGCGCAGCTTTTTTCAACTCAAAAATTAAACACTTTCTCCCGAGAAAAGACCTAGAAATTGTGGTTCATGCACTCGTCACTTCACACACACACACACACACACACTCCAACACTGACTCCAGTATAATGAATGCAGTGGCCAAACAACAAAGTCATTAATGACTCTGATTAATGGAGATAGTGGTTAATCATTATGAACAGCTTGTCATCAACCGTTTGCTCACAATCAAAGGAAACACCTGATATTGAAACTTGCAAATTCATTATTACAACGGAAAAAAGTCATGTTGGATGTCTTTATTTCACACAAATCAAGTCATCTGAGAAACTGTACATATATGTTTCAAATATGCTTTCCTGTGTGTCTATCAATAGAGGGCAAAGCTTGCAACATCAAGGTCATGGGTTTGATTCCCAGGGAAAGCAAGAACTGATTAGAATGTCAATGTGTTTCTTGCGGGTTTCACAAATCTGAGGCATTATCAAACATAAAGCGTGACAATACAGTTCTGCACTCATTTTGAAAAACATAACTTTGCTTTGCAAACGCTTACCACTAACAAAACAAACACGTGTCAGTGCATTACAGTCACGCACATAAAGCTGTGGTGTTTCATAGCAGGATCTTGTATTAAATGCATTGTAATGCGTGTGAGATTGGGACTGGAGGAAAGGTGAGCAACTTGAAACACAAGAACCGTGACTTTGCACTGAATCTGCCACATTGTGCATTGTGTTTAAGAAGCCTTTAGCAAACATTGTTTATCATACGGGTGTCATTATAAAACGCCCACATTGCTCTCAGAGCGCTTATAAAAGGCGAGATTCGAGACTCCAGCTCCTGTCACACACCTCTGTGCTCACAAACTCACACACCTCTGTGCTCACAAGCGCAAACATGATTCTCATTCTGTTTATCGTGGCTTTATTAGCCGCATATTTTATTGGTCACAGGATTTTTGTTCAGAGGAAGAAGTTCACCGGCACTGCCAAACTCCACGGGAAAACAGTCATCGTGACGGGTGAGTGATCTTGAGCTTCATCAAAAGTTCAGGTTCTCAAAGCTCATCGTCCTCATGTTCATCCCTCAGAAGAGCTGGAGATTATCCTGAGATCTCCGAGCAAACCTGAGACGGTTTCAGACTCTACTGACAGAAGAGACACAAGGATTTATTGGAAACTTCCTGCATTTAATCCTTTCATTGATATTAAAGTGATAAGATGTGATTTGTATTTCCTGAACTGAGAGTAAACGAGAGTTAAAGTGTCTTTAAAACTTTAGTTTTCTTCAAAAGCAAGCAGGGCTATTATTATTATCAGATAAATATTTAACATTAAAATCAGTGACTGAATTAAAGCTGAAATAAATCATAAAAATTAGACTAATTCAACCAAATCGAAAAAAAAAAATCAACTAAATCGCTAAAATGACTAACTGGAAATGACTAAAAACTGAACAAAAGAAAGTAATTAAAATAACTGAAAACGAAATAGTTTTTTTTTCTTTCTTAGTATACATACATATATATATATATATAATATAAAAATAATACAAAATTTGATCTAGACTCGAAGGAGTCTTGATCTAGACTTCAAGTCTCTCAAGGAGTTCGTAGGCCGCCTCACTTACAATTACATTGTTACAGCAATTATACTCTAACAGAGACTACTAACTACTTCTTTTTCTGAAGGTTAAATGATTCTGATTGGCTAAGAAAGAAAAAAAGAAAGGTAATTTTCCACAGAAGAGCAGACAGTCTGAAGCAGATCTTCAGACAGAATCACTTCCACGTGACAGAAATGCGTTTCTAGGCGTCAGATTGTCGAGAACAAAAAGTAATTCCGTTTCCTTATGGTGCCAGTTAATCACCTCACCAATACAGACCATAATAACACACACACAGATACATACACCCACACACACACACAGCTTCTCAAAAGGCTGAACTACTCAGACTCCAACTATCAACAGAGAGACTAACAAAACATTCTGATAACATGTTATAACTGGTAAGGAGTGCAGACAATATTCATCCTTACTCTATGGAAAAATAGAGTAAAGCAAAGAAAGGCTTTAACTAATAATAGGTGATAGACTGAAGCGTACACAAATTAAAAATCCCTTACTTGATTATAAATCACTTAAAATACAAATCATTAAAATAAGAAAAAGAAAAGAATATTACATTAGTATACGAGCAGATCGGTGTACGAGCATTGTATTGGTGTGCAAGAAAAATATTCCCTTGACCACGCACATTTTTGTGTGGAAAAGATCTAATGCTCAGTATCGTCACGCACATTTTTACTGGAAATATCCTAATGACAGCCTCTCATAACACAGTCATGCGGTTCCGACTACTTTATCACCCCTTAACTCCTTCATTCTCTCAGCGTCGCTCGGTTTAGTTGCATCATTCACCAAAGTGATACTTTTATAAGTTGTTGTTCATTCCGTTAATCATCACAACGACTGTTAGATGTGAATATGATGAAACTTTATTAACGGAGCATGTGTTTCCAACACGACACATTGCAAACTAATGAGGCTCACGTGTGTTCTCAGTCGGGGGGTGATGACGTTCTTAAAGGGTCATACACTTTTAGAGAACAGCATTTGTCCCAATGATCTACATAAGTCATTTACAGCGGTTTTACCTCGTGTTGTTGCATTAATTTTGATCGCTATTCTTCACGTTGTCATATCGTTACAAATATTGAAGGAACTAGTTAATCTGATGTGTGTTAAGTTAACAGTCTTGTCACTTTAAGAGGGCGGGGTTTCAGGGGGGCGAGAGAGAGAGAGAGTTGAGTGTGAGGGATGAGAGAGGGCTCAGAAGCAGAGGTATAGTTTTGATTCTTCTGTTATGTACGGCGTGGGTTGCAGTCAGAACAGCAATCTGTTCATTCTCAATAAAATCTCTGAACGAGAAGGAACCTGTCTGGTTATTAAAAGTAGCAATGCTACAATGTAGTGAAATATATACGTACAGTACAGCATATAGAAAGAAGGTACACAATTCTCCCTGTAAGCTGTAACACTGGTCGTGTGGAACGAATCAAGTGATTTTTAGTGCATTCTTATGGGGAAAATTGTTTTGGTGTACAAGCATTTTGGTTTACGAGCTCGCTCTTGGAACGAATTAAACTCGTAAACCGAGGTATTACTGTATATATATATATATATATATATATATATATATAAAAGCGGCAATGGATTTCTGAATCGTTCCTAGCAAGTGCAAACGTGAAGCTTTGAGTGCGTGCCGAACACGTGTCATGATTCCTGCTTCTGCTGCGTCTCACAGGCGGCAACACTGGCATCGGGAAGGCAACGGCAGCGGGCATGGCCGCGAGAGGAGGCCGGGTGATTCTGGCCTGCTACATCAAACAGAGAGGAGAAGAAGCAGCACAAGAAATCAGGAAGGTGAGTGTGAGGAACACCGGGGCTAGTCGTCACAGAGAAGGCTTATGTGTGTTAGTATTGACTGGGGCAAGTTGTCACAAAAGAGCCTTCCATTGAACAGGACATTTGAGGCTGTTGCAAATAATGAACAATTAATTATAACGGCTTTCCTGTGGCTCAAACAGTAGAAAATGGCGCTGTCAAGGTCATGGGTTTGAATCGCAGGGAAAGTAAGAACTGATTAGAATATCAATGTGTTTCTTGAATGCAATGCAAGTCGTTTTGGATAAAAGCATCCGCATCCAATGCAAAATACAATGCCTCTTGCCTTCTCTCTTCTGTGCTCTTGTGAAACCATGACAGGATCATTTGTTCAATAAATGATAGAACATTATATTATTTTCCTTATAGGAAACTGGAAATGAGAACGTGATCTTCATGCAACTGGATCTTTCTAGTCAAAAATCCATCCGCTCTTTTGCGGAGAACTTCCTGAAGTCCGAGGCCAGACTGGACCTGCTCATCAATAACGCCGGTAAATCCATCCAAACAAACATAATCAAGCCTTAAACACAAGAATAAAACTGATGAATCTTTAAAGTCACATGATCCTTCAAAATCATTCTAAAATGCTGCTCAATTTTTAATGAAGGATATTGTTAAATTTAATACAACCTTTTCATTGATAATAATCATGAATGTTTGTTGAGCATCAAAACATCATATAATAATGATCTGTGAAGGTCATGTGTAACGAATGGACACTCAGGCAGGGATCCAATTGCATGTTTTTTAATAAGAGTAGTCATACAGGCGGGGAAGTCAGGACAGGCAGAGAACATTCACGAGCAAAATACCAGGCAAAGATCAGGGCAGGCAGACAGGATCGGCAGCGGGAAATAACAGGGTCGGTAACGGGAAATCAGACACAGGTATTAACACTCAGAAATGTTAGCAGCAGCAAAACAAGACTTCGGTGGAGTCGCCAGGTTGAGGGTCGCAGGGTAGAGCCGAGGGTGGGAGGAGCCAGGACAGAGCCGACAGGTCGATGGGCCGAGGTCAAGTGAAGGGATCCAAGGCTAGAGGCGGAGCCAAGGGATCCCCAACTGCCGACGCGGTACCTAGGGTGATGACTGACAGGTCGTTGTGGGCTCTGGGGCGACAGTTCTCTGGGTCCTTCAGGCATGCAAGGCTGCCAAAACAAAAAAAGGTCCACAGACTTCTTGGCCATGGATGGGGTGACAGGCGCTGACTTGTCTGACTGCTCGACACGGGGCTCGGGAGCGCTGACTCAGTAGCAGGGCTTGGGAGCGTGGACTCGGCCGGAGGCTCTTGAACGGGACTAGCGAAATCCACAGCAGGACCGACGGTAAACAGGGACCTGTTGCTCGACAACACACACATCACATGAGCTGAGAAATCCTTTGTTGGACCGCCCGCTGGAATCTGCACTTTGGTCGACACGTTCAACCCGGTGTGGTAGAAGGTGCAAAGCGCCTACTCCGGCTAGTGCGTCAGGTATGCCAGGTTGATGAACTCTTGGGTGTATAGTTCGGGAAATAACAGGGTCAGTAACTGGAAATCAGACACAGGTATAAACAATCTGAAATGTTAGCAACAGCAAAACCAGACTTAACAATCAGAGGGTGCAAGATGGAGTCCTAATAATAGTTCGGGTGATGGGTGTCAGTTGGAGCGATGATTAGTCCAATGTACAGGTTTCTGGGAAATGTAATGTGTGTGTGTGTGTGTCAGTGTATGTACGATCATTATTAACCTATATATTAATACATTAATCACAGGAATAAATGACACTTTACTACCTGGATTCGCCGGAAGCAATGTCACCCTGTAGCCTACGACTGGTTGCCCACTAAAGTTAAGCAGGGCTGAGGCTGATTATTTCCTGGATGGGAGACTGACTTGGTTGCTGCTGCAAGTGTTGTTAGGAGGCCAGCAGGGGGTGCTCACCCTGCGGTCTATGTGGGTCCTAATGCCCCAGTATAGTGACGGGGACACTGTACTGCAACAAGCACCGTCTTTCGGATGAGACGTTAAACCGAGCTCCTGACTCTCTGTGCTCATTAAAATTTGTCCATCATGGCTTCCTAACCCTCTCCATAATCTAATTGGCTTCATCACTCTGTCTCTTCTCCACCAATAAGCTGGTGTGTGGTGAGCGTTCTGGTGCAATATGGCTGCCATCGCATCATCCAGGTGGATGCTGCACTCTAGTGGCGGTTGAGGAGATTCCCCCGTCCATATAAAGCAACTTTGAGTGTCTATGAGAAACGCTATATAAATGTAATGAAATTATTGTTATTACTATATATTCACATAGAAAACTGATATAATATTATGGTTTTACTGTATTTCTGATCAGCTTAGGTGAGCTGAAGAGCTTCTCTATTTCAAGTTTCTGATCACCAATGATACTTCTGTGTGTGTGTTGTCCAGGACTGGGCACTCTAGGACGCACTGAAGATGGTCTCGGGATGATCCTTGGTGTCAATCACATTGGTCCGTTCCTGCTGACCAACCTCCTGCTGGAGCGACTCAAGGATTGCGCGCCGAGCCGAGTGATCAACGTGTCGTCCTGTGGTCATGATCTGGGAACCATCGACTTCGACTGCATCAACAAACACAAGCGGCTCGCTCTGGGATCATCCGACTGGGATATATTCAGGGCCTACGCTAACAGCAAGCTGTGTAACGTTCTCTTCACACACGAACTGGCCAAGAGACTGAAGGGAACCAACGTCACCTGCTTCAGCCTCCATCCAGGTCAGTGATCCAACAGAACGTGCAATATGCGAATAACTCAATCATTTACTAATAAACATTGTTTTTCCGTGCATTATTTGGCATGTGAATGCACGTCACGGGTCAGTGACGTCATGAACCAGGTCATGAAAAGGCGCCGGAACCCGGAAGCGACAGCTTTGCTTGTCTTCATCTAAGCCAGGGGTCGGGAACCTATGGCTCGTGAGCCATATATGGCTCTTTTGATGGCTGCATATGGCTCTTTTGACGCATATGGCTCTTTTGACGAAAAATTATGACTGCCGAGACCAGGGATGCTATTCCTAATAAATGCATTTGGATGACCGTCTCCTGCGCGATTCCGTCCCAGCGTCGGAGGTAAATTCCTGGGTGCGGGTCACTTTACTCTGGTGGGCAGAGCATATTCTGTTCCAACCTGGCAGTGGTAGGCTTGAAAACCCTACTTCTATTGCAGGCTTTACAGCAGGGTTGCTCGGGGACCTCGATGAGGGTGAGGGCTCTCTCTCCAGGCCGCTAGGGAGTCGGTCTCTTTGAGAAGTTGGCCACTCCAAGATTATGGCCCTGGCGGCTACGGAGGGTTTTAAAAAAGAACGATCCTGACATCCCTCTGTCACCTTCAGGCCTTTTCGGCGACTAGGTAGAGGATCTGTCGTCGAAAGGTTTCAGGGGGTTTTGTACAGCAGGTGGCGTTCAGGAAGTTTGCTCTGCTGCCCTCAAGCTGAAGCTTTCTTGAGAGATGCTGCGGCTCTCTAGGGAGAGATGGGCCGCTCAAGTGGGGTGTCGCCACCCGTTACCCCCTCAGGAGAACCGAGTGGTTGGGCTGACGCTCTCAGGATCAGCCTCTGGCATGAGGACGGATCTGAGGACCATCCTCGCCGCTAGCAGGCTAAGAGCATGAGATTCTGACGCTTGCTCCAGGCCTCACTTCGGCGATCTTCCCCAACTGCCGCCCCTGAGTTGGGTTGCTCTGGGGGAGTCGTCCCCTCTGAGGAGGGTCCTGGAGCATTCAACCCAGGCGGGTCCTGGGGTGGATGTTTTTTTTGTACCCGAGGCCAGTCTCGAGAGGTTGGTTCCCTTAGTAAAGTTTCTGGCCGCGTGGTTGCATCTGCCAAGTATCTCTCGCGGGGGCCTGCGCATAATATTCACAGGATACGCCACTCAGTTTGGGGCTCCTCCGCCCTGTAGTTTGCCCACCCCTGGTCTACAGTACGTTTTTGTGCAATGGAAATATTCCATGCATGTTACTGTTTCTTTATTGAACCATCAATTATTGCAATCTCTTTATATCACATCTAGCTTTAACAGTCCAGTGTGGTTTCCCATCTTCTGACAGTGTTTTGCATGTTCAGGGTCAGTGCGGTCCGAGCTTGCCCGTCACCTCAACCAATGGCACACGCGCATCATCAAAGCCTTCATTAGCAAGTTCTGGGCGACTGACCCGGTGTCCGGCGCCCAAACCTCGCTGTTCTGCGCCCTGCAGGAGGGCATCGAGCACCTGAGCGGACGATACTTCTCTGACAGTCAGCTGGTGCAGGTGAAGCCCGAGGCCAGAGACGACGGAGTCGCCAAGAAACTCTGGGACGTTAGCGAGAAGTTGTGCGGCATGAGCTGAACACTGGGTTACTTTATTATCGAGATTGTGGCGTTTTTCGTTTGGTGTATTATGAGTCCTTCAAGTCATTTATGCATGTCGTAAATACTGTAAATTTGTGATAGTGAATGCATGACGTTCACATTTGACTCGGATTTATGCATATCAATATAAATGGCCAAAAAAAACAACAACCTGTATTTATATAAACTTTATAAGTTTATAAAGTTGCAAATATGAGTTCTATAAGAACATGAAATCTAAAAAATTACAATATGATATGTGTGTCATTCGAAACTCATCTATCAATAATATCTATAATCTATAGATCATTTACATTCATACATTTATCAGACACATTTCGGAATAAATCTGGAAAAATGTCAATTCTGTGTTTTTCTGTCAATATGGGGTGCTGTGTTTACATTCATGAGGAAAAAAATTAACTTAAATGATTTTATCAAATGGCTGCAATATAACAAAGAGTGAAAAATTTAAGGAAGTCTCAATACTTTCTGTACCCACTGTGTACCGTATTTTCCCACGGGTTATACCAGATTTTACAAACCCCGCAGGATTATATAAGGGTGCGGGCTATATCACAACTTTTTTACACGTAATAATATTTCAATATATTTGTTACATCCCTAAGGACGTAAGGATTTTTTTTGCTGTATTTTCTTTCTGTTTTTCTTTCTTGTGAGGGTTGTTGTCTCTGGCGCTTGTACTATCACTCTGACAGCTGGCGCTGATAGGCTGTCTGACCTGTCAATCATGCGGATCTGCGTCTGTGGGTTATATGCGGGAAAATACGGCGTGTATATATGTCTAATCCAAATTAAATACCAAAGTAAAATGTTTATTTGTCATAATACAATTTGTGCTAATATTCATATTTAGATCTTCCTCTTACAAAAAGCTGAATGTAAAACTGTTAGCTGAAGGTAAAACTCTGAACTGTGAGTTTCCATAAGCTTGTGTGCAAGAAATAAACAACACAAATATTCATATGAGGCTCAAATGATGACAGACAGAAAATGTGCATATAAAGATGATAAAAGAACAGTTTGTCAACACAAACATTGTAAACATTTCACACACCGTGAGAGAAACAGTCGTTAATAATTAAAAAACACTTGTGATCGGATAATTAAAATCCAGGATTTCCCTTAAATATAAATTCCCTGATATGTTCCTTCACCCTGTTTTGACAAAAAAATGTTACATAAAAAGTATTTAAAAGTGTTCTTATCCCATTGCACCTTAATCAGTAAAACAGAAGTGAGTTATTTAGGGAAATAGAGTTCTTTGGTCAGCATAGACACAATACATGGGATCTGTTTCATGCCATCAAACCCTGGTGTATTGGAGGAGGACTGGAAGTCCAGCGCCACCTTGTGGTTGACGCGCGTCATGACCTGCATGATCTCCAGCTGATTGCCGTATCTGGACAGCATCTCACAGAGCGAGGAGATGAACCAGGATCCATTAGACACGTTCCTCCAGGAGTAATAGCCTGAGGACAGACGGAAATCCCCCGGTGAGACTCGTGTTCACGGTTCTCTGAGATTATTCCACTTATCTCTTAATTAATTATACCTGGTACAGTGGAGTACGCATACAGGAAATCTGCTTCCACAGGAATCCTTGCCGTTTCCTCGCCATCCGGCCCAGCATCCGTCTCAATCCCAGGGTCCAGATCTATGCCTCGGCAAGCCTGGAGAAACACAGGATAAACACATATGTGCAAGAACAAGTAAATCTGCGCGACCTCTTACGCGCTTTCATACAACAACTCTAGTTGTTGTGTTTGTCTCTACTAGATCAGGTTTTCCTGTTTGAATGTTGATTATTTTCCCCATATTCTCGTCTCTTCCCAGTCTGTCAGAAACGCTCTGTTTAGTTCCTGTCTCTATGAAGCTCCTCCTTCTGAAAGCACACTGTGCTCTGATTGGTCGGCTAGATCGGTGTGTTGTGATTGGTCGAGAGCTTCCAGTGTGTTTGGGAAATGTCCCCATAATTTAATCTACTTATTCTATTTGTATTATTAAATATATATATAAAATTAAAAAAAAAACATTTTATAATATCTCACCAAGAAGAATTAGTGTGTGTGAGAGTGTATTCTAATAATTTTTAGAACAGAGAATATAAAAATAAAGTCTAATTCAAAACATTAACAAAAACTATAAAAGAGTGTGTGTTCATCCGTGATTTGATGTGTCGCTCACCTGAATGAAGAACAGCTTGGGTTTCCCCACCAGTGAAGCGCAGCGATCTCCTCTGAAGAGCTCGAACAGCTTCTTCAGCTCCATCGCTCTATCAGTGCCGTAGATCAAGCCATCGTCTCCGTGACTCAACAACACACACACAAACATGGCCGACTTACTGTGATCCTCCTTAGACACTGAGGAAAGAAGATTTCATGAGTGATGACCAATCAATCTCTGCTGCAAAACAGTGTGTGAGTGAGTGTGTGAGTGAGAGTGAGAGAGTGAGAGACTGAGTGACTGAGTGAGTAGGAGCTAGTGTGAGAGAGGGTGAAAGAGTGAGTGAGTGTGTGTGTATGTGAGAGAGAAGGTGTGTGTGTGTGTGAGTGAGTGAGAGAGAGAGAGAGAGAGAGAGAGAAGGTGTGTGTGTGTGTGTGAGAGAGAGAGTGAGTGAGAGGATGAGTGAAAGAGTGTGTGAGAGTGAGTGCGAGTAAGAGGGTGAGTGAGAATGAGAGTGAGTGAGAGGATGAGCGAGTGAGTGGGTGAGGGTGAGTGAAAGAGTGTGTGAGAGAGTGAGTGAGTGTGAGCAAGAGGGTGAGTGAGAATGAGAGTGAGAGAGTGCGTGAGAGGATGAGTGAGTGAGTGAGTGGGTGAGGGTGAGTGAAAGAGTGTGTGAGAGAGTGAGTGAGTGAGAGTGAGAGAGTGAGTGAGAGGATGAGTGAGAATGAGAGTGAGAGAGTGATTGAGAGGATGAGTGAGTGAGTGGGTGAGTGAAAGAGTGTGTGAGAGAGTGAGTGTGAGTAAGAGGGTGAGTGAGAATGAGAGTGAGAGAGTGAGTGAGAGGATGAGTGAGTGAGTGAGTGAGTGGGTGAGGGTGAGTGAAAGAGTGTGTGAGAGAGTGAGTGAGTGTGAGCAAGAGGGTGAGTGAGAATGAGAGTGAGAGAGTGAGTGAGAGGATGAGTGAGTGAGTGAGTGAGTGGGTGAGGGTGAGTGAAAGAGTGTGTGAGAGAGTGAGTGAGTGTGAGTAAGAGGGTGAGTGAGAATGAGAGTGAGAAAGTGAGTGAGAGGATGAGAGTGGGTGAGAGTGAGTGTGAGTGAGAGAGAGGGTGAGTGAGAGAATGAGTGGGTGAGAGAGTGAGTGTGAGTAAGAGAGTAAGTGTGAGAAAGTGAATGAGAGAATGAGAGTGAGAAAGTGAGTGAGAGGATGAGAGTGGGTGAGAGTGAGTGTGAGTGAGAGAGTAAGTGAGAATGAGAGTGAGAGAGTGAGTGAGAGGGTGGGTGAGTGAGTGGGTGATTGAAAGAGTGTGTGAGAGAGTGAGTGAGTGTGAGTAAGAGGGTGAGTGAGAATGAGAGTGAGAGAGTGAGTGTGAGTGAGTGAGAGGGTGAGTGAGTGGGTGATTGAAAGGGTGTGTGAGAGAGTGAGTGTGAGCAAGAGGGTGAGTGAGAGAGTTAGTGAGAGGATGAGTGAGTGAGAGTGAGTTAGTGAGAGTGAGTGTGATAGAGTGAGTGTGAGTGAGAGTGTGAGAGTGAGTTAGTGAGAGGGTGACAGTGAGTGAGTGAGTGAGAGGGTGAGAGTGAGTGCGAGGGTGAGTGAGTGGGTGAGTGAGTGGGTGAGTGAGTGGGTGAGTGAGTGGGTGAGTGAGTGGGTGAGAGGGTGAGAGTGAGTGAGTGGGTGAGTGCGAGGGTGAGTGAGTGGGTGAGTGAGTGGGTGAGTGAGTGGGTGAGTGAGTGGGTGAGTGAGTGGGTGAGTGAGTGGGTGAGAGGGTGAGAGTGAGGTAGTGAGAGAGTGAGTGAGAGTAAGAGGGTGAGTGAGAATGAGAGTGAGAGAGTGAGTGAGAGGATGAGAGTGAGTGTGATAGAGTGAGTGAGAGGGTGTGTGTGTGTGTGTGTGTGTGTGTGTGTGAGTGAGAGAGTGCAAAACACACCTTTAGTTAACAAATCCATCATCTGAGAGACAGTTTGATCATTGCTGACTTTGACTTTGAAGCCCAGCTTTGAGAAGGTCGCCATCACATTCTTCGCATCCTCGTCTGTCCCGTTACGAACTCCCATTCCTGTCCAAGAGAGAAACATGAGAACAAACGGCTCATCTGACCCCTGCCGCTCCGTGTTCTTCCCATCTCTCACCTGTTCCTCTGTGGAAGTTCTTGTTGTTGATGACGACACACTGTCCCAGACTGCCGTAGTTCATGTTGTATCTGAAAGCATCTGAACGAGGTTTGGCATCCGCCTGAACAACTCCGGGATCAGTGACCAACGAGCCACTGCCACTCGCTCTTAATTAATGTGGAAATGATTAACAGAACAAATCATCATTTAAAAGATAATTTAAAAGAACAAATTCAATAAATACTCTATAAAGATTCATACTATAATCAGGCCAGCAGATGAACTCAGAATATGAAAGCACACATTTCTCGTTCTATTTTCCACAGAAAACTAATATAAAGAAGACGGAAATGAAGAAAGTATTTTAGAAAATGTGTCTGTTGATTGAAACTGCAGCAGTTCTACTGATGTTTTGCCCTCCAGCCTTCTGTGCCAATCATGTGACCGAAAACTATGTATAGCTTGTGTGTGTGTGAGGGTGTGAGCGAAGACGTGTGTGTGTGCAAAAGTGTATGTGTGTGAATAAGGTGTGTGTGTGTGCGCGCGTGTGCAAAGGTGTATGTTTGAGAATAAGCGTGTCAGTAAGTGTGTGTGAGCGAGTCTGTCTGTAAATGTGTGTGTGTGTGTGTGTGAGTGTGTCTGTAAATGTGTGTGTGTGTGTCAGTGAGTATGTATGTGTGTGAGAGAGTGTGTATGTGTGTGTGTGTATTTCCTCCGGAATGTCAGTTGAATCACATAATCTCTTTTAAACATTAACTTATTTCTGTTTCGATTTTGATCTTTTATAGTTCTGCAGTTTTCAATGATTAATTATAATATGAACATTTCAGATGATTCAGTGATTCGTTAATCAATAATAGATTCTGATTTTCCAAAAACAGTTTCTTGTAAGTGTGTGTTTGTAAAGGATGAATCGCACATACTGTCCTCTGGCGTCCACAGTGTCTTCAGCTCTGCGTTTCCCGTCCGACATGATCACTAAACACACACACACACACACACACACACACACACACACACACACACACACACACACACACACACACACACGATCACACACACTGATGAACAATGCTCTATATGAGAGATGCAAGATATATCAACACATATGTGCTCATTTTTGATGCTTTATTATAATCGTGTGCATTACTTTTAATGCTGAGACTTTTGTTTTTGTTATCAGACTCTAAATAATTTACTAAAATTTGTATTTTGAGTTAAAATATCGGTTATTGGATTAAAAATATCTTCACATCGGTGCATCTCTACTTTTAATTTCCAACAATCTTAATAAATATTAATTCATACATTTATAAAGCATTCTGTTCTTTACATTTCTTAACAAGTAAACTCTGTTGTTTGTGTAAATGTGTCACATTCTGCTTTATTTCCTGAGTTTGACATCAAAACCTCAAGCAGTTGTAAGTTCCACAACAACACATTTATAAACTCTATAATCGTCCATTTCTCCCCATTACATGAAGTTTTATAATAAATGTTATAAATTATGTTATAAAGTGATGTTACTGTGACTCTTCATTAAAAACTGGTTTCATACACACTTCCTTTAAAACAACAGGTGTAACAAGTTTAAATCCCGAGATCTCTTGCTTCTTTGTTTCATGTTTTTGATGATCATGAATCCGTAATATCTGGATTATTATGAACATGTAGCAGCTTGACAGCAGAAGGTTTGAGTCGAACAGAAAGTAGGTCAGAGTTTCCCTTCATTGCGAATGACAGCAAATAATGAAAGAGGTTTAATCTCAATCTTCTGCTTATATTATAGAGACTTTTAGTTTGTCCGACTCTCAGAAATGTAAAAATCAACACAGACTCTTTATAGTTTCTCTTTCTTTTACACAGTCACATCTTGATCTAAATCAATCTAACAACATTTAAAAGGTTTGTAAAAGCTGATTTGGAGGAATAAAGTGAAGCACTTACAGAAGATTATCTTTATTCTCAGATGATCCTGAAACAGTTTCACACCGAGTTTCTTCAGCAGGAAGGAAGTTCAGTTTCAAACTCTCAGAAGACGAAAGTTGCATCTCATTAATATTCATTAGGCAAATCCTCCAATGACGAGAGCAGACTCTTGAATATTAAACACATTCCGCACACGTTGTGGTTTATGAATATGTGGCCGCAATAATTCATCATCATAATGATTTCTGTGATCCACTGCTTTCTCTTTCACTGTCGTCAGATAAGTCATTACTTTAATGCAGGAACAATGAAATATTAATACAAAGTTGTGGAATTCAATACCTGCCCCTGTCAGAAATGCAAACTCTGGATTGTTTTAAGCAGTGTCTCAAAACACATCTTTTTAGTCAAGTTTTTAATGTATAACCTGTGTATTTACTTTTTAATTGCATTTACATGTGTATTTTTTCTTTATTTGTTATTTTATTTTTTTCTTGTTGTTTTGCAATTTCGTAATTGCGCTTTGGGTTTAAGAAAGGCTCAATACAAATAATAATAATTATTATTATTATTAATGAGTGACTATGTTAGTCAGTGCATGAGCTCATCTGACCCTGTTGTACATCGACTTTTGTTGCCAAAATATTTTTTTCCTTCATATAAAAACCTTAACCAAACATAGTTTATTGTCTCTCTCTCATATTTAAACTATATATATATATATATACACACACACACACACATATGTACTCCCACACACTCCAGTGTAATGAATGCAGTGGTCAAACAGCTCAGTAAGCTCATTAGTGGGTCTGATTAATGGAGATAAGGGTTAATCATTCTGAGCAGCTGCTGGTCTGAAGCGTTTGCTCACAGTCGAGGGAAACTGACTCTGAAACCTGCAACATCATTATTACAAGGACAAGAGCAAACCTGGAGATCTTTACTCACGCAACTCTCAACTTACACACATTCACACATATCATCTGAGACATTCTGCATACGTTTCATATATGCTTTCAGTAGAAAGTGGTGCTTGCAACATCAAGGTCATGGGTTCGATTCCCAGGGAAAGCAAGAACTGATTACAATGTCAATGTGTTTCTTGAATGCGATGATAAAAGCGTCTGATAAATGCATGAATGTAAGTCTGAGGCTTTATCAAGCATAAAGTATGACAATACAATGCCTTCATTTTGAAAAACATAACTTTGCTTTGCCACAAACAGGACAAACGTGTGTCAGTGCATTACAGTCACACATAAAGCTGTGGTGTTGCGTGTAATGCGTGTGAGATTGGGACTGGAGGAAAGGTGAGGAACTTGAAACACAAGACCAGTGACTTTGCACTGAATCTGTGAGTGCATTGTGTTTAAGGGACCTTTAGCAAACATTGTTCATCATTATATAACGCCCACATTCCCCTCAGAGCGCTTATAAAAGGCGGGACTCGAGACTCCAGCTCCTGTCACACACCTCTGTGCTCACAAACTCACACACCTCTGTGCTCACAAACATGATTCTCATTCTGTTTATCGTGGCTTTATTAGCCGCATATTTTATTGCGCACAGGATTTTTGTTCAGAGGAAGAAGTTCACCGGCACTGCCAAACTCCACGGGAAAACAGTCATCGTGACGGGTGAGTGATCTTGAGCTTCATCAAACCTTCATGTTCATCCCTCAGAAGAGCTGGAGATTATCCTGAGATCTCTGAGCATACCTGAGACGGGTTCAGACTCTTTATTGGAAACTTCCTGCATTTAATCCTTTCGTTGATATTACAGTGATGACGTGATCTGTGTTTCCTGAACTAAACGAGAGTTCAGGCGTCTTTTCTTCGAAAGCAAGCAGGGTTATTATTATTAACTAAATATTTAACATTAAAATCAGGAACTGAATTAAAGATGGAATTATAAAATTTTGATCTAAAATCATCAACAAAAAAATAAAACTAAACTAAATCACTAAAATGACTGGAAATGAATAAAAACTGAACAAAATAAATTAAAATAATTGAAAACGAATTAGTATATATATAATATAGTATATTCCCGACCCCTGTTGTAGATTGTATTGCTACTATATATTGGGAATATATCTTTAAGACGGCGTATGCTGTTGTGCGCGCTGTTCTGGTGTGAGCGCGCGCGCGGGAGAGTGTGTTTGAGTGAGGAGAGAGATCGCTGCTCTACCGCTGTTATATAGCATAATCTTCCTTATTTTATTTGTGATGTTTGTCAGAATATTTTATTTTCCCTGGTTTGTACATGCGCCCTTTACATGTTTGAGAAGAGTGTGCTGGTACGAAACCCATCTATAACGCTCGTGTGACCCGTTTATTTAATATCTGGGCAGTCGTCAACCACTCTGACAGCCGGTGCAAGATATACCAGTATAGAATAAAAAACACCTTCGATTCTTGATACAAACCTTTAATTATTTTCTCCAACATTGCAAACTCAATTTCGCTCACAGCGTAAACACAGTCACAACCCACATAAACACGTTCGCACATAACACAGTCATTTTGCTCTGACACAGTTCTGAAAGTATTGCACACGCGGTTAATATGGTTTCGCGTCTGTATGGCTCTGCTCCGCAAGAGTGAGTGAAGCATCATTGGAGTGAGAGACTATACAGACCATAATGCTCGTGCAACACGAACTCCGCGCATGCGCAGTGAACTTGCAACGATCATTAGTCAAGGGATCGAGATAACCGATGTGAAGTGGCGACTTTGTCCTTCTTTTGTGCTTGAGGTACCAGAATTCGGCAACATAAAAAGAATCGACATAACCGATAAGAAAATGCCAAGAAAAATAGGTTATTTGGCAGTAACCAAGCTCGAGGTAAGTGAGTTCCAATGTAGTGTATATACATACTATTGAGTTTTCAATTATTTTAATAATTATTTATATTTTGGGCGTTTTAATAAAATTATAAAAAAATCTATTGTGTGCTTGACATTTTTCTCAGCTTTTATATATACACATAAAAATATTAAATAAAAATTAATCACTAAAATGACTAACTGGAAATGAATAAAAACTAAAACTGAACAAAAGATATTAATTAAAATAATTGCAAACTAAATGGTATGTACACATACACTAAGTTAATTAATTTAAGAATTCTTTTAAATTTGAGTAATGTCTTATATTTTTTATTATGGGCTTGACATTTCTCAAATTTTATATATACTGTATATATTTAGATAAATGACAAGCACATAAATTATATAAGAAATTATTCAAATTTAAATGAATAAAAGTTTACTCAATATGTTAATAAAACTATACTAGTGTTACATAGAAAACTAAAAAATATCACTGAAACAAATGTAAGCATTGCATAAAATACTAGATGATACAAGAATTATTAGGAACCTAAAGACTTGAATGACTTTTGTGCAGTGTGATTTACAGATTGTGTGAATTAATGAAAATCATGCATTTGAATAACAAATACAGTAATACCTCGGTTTACGAGCGACTTGGTATACGAGCATGGAGGGTCGAATCGGTGTACGAGAAAAAAATGTCCCTCACCCATGCGCAGTTTTGTGTGGAAAAAGTCCTAACGCTCAGCATCCTTGTGCGCATTTTTACATGAAATATCCTAATGACAGCCTCTCATAACAGTCAGGAGGTTCCAACCCCTTTATCACCCCTTAACTCATTCATTGGCTGCATCATTCACCACAGTGATACTTTTATAAGTGATTTACAGAAGTTTTTACCTCATATTCTAAACATTAATTAATTGTGATCGCTATTGTTCACGTAGTGAAATATACACGATTTTAGCCAAATAATAAACAAAGTAATAGGGTTAGACAAACCATATTTTTATACAAACAACATATAAGCCTCTCCAACAAATGAGCACTGTTTTCATGTTCGTCGGACCTGTTGCGTCTTGATGATCATAAGCATAACTTATAAATTAAATATATATTTTTCCTTTATTTTTTACATTTGTTGTGTTTTGAACAATGTAATGACATGAACAACGTTTTAATAGGTTAATACAATGCAAAATATATGATTATTGATGCAACTTGTTCAATGCGGCTTAGTGTTACAACTAACCCCGCGCTGTCTTGTTTACTTCAGGACCGGATAGCAGCCACTATGTGTTTTTCACGTCTTTCAAAATGGTACCATCTTTTAGCCAAGAAGATGGTAATCATTACAATATAAGATTAGACTAACAATCTTTCACACATTCTTTGAAAATCGAAAAACAACTACAATAACAAAAAATATTTACATGCTGCCAAAAGGGTTTTTCATCTGGTTCTCATCCAAACTTCGATGAAATGTCTCGAAAAATGGCCAGAAGACGTGTGCAAACAGTGTGATGAAAAGCCCTTTAGCACGTCACATTCATGCCCGTGCAACCATCTAAAAAAAAAAATCACTGTTACTATTTACCCCGAGTTACTTTGTGCCTCGCGCTCCACTAGTTCTCTCGCGGCTCCCGCAAATTCGTTCTCTCCCGGCTCCCGCGAATTCCTTCGTTTGCGGCTCCCATGAATTCGTTCTTTCGCAACTCCCATGTTCCACGACTTTCACTCTGGATTATCACTTCGTTTGGTTTCTGCACTATTATAATAAATTCACAAATTTGCTTTCATCCTTGCTTTCCCTGCTCCCCCCTCCTCTCTCTCCCCTCCAAGCAGGCTGCTCAAACCTGAAGTGCATTACAGTAAATTGTCAAGTATTTTTAGAGTTTAATTGTCAATTATTAATTAGTATTTATATGAGATCTTAATGGTTACAATTTTTACTGCAATTAATAGGGTAAAACAAAAAAAATATTTAAAATGGGCATTTGTGGTCATGTGGAACGAATTAATTAATTTTTAGTGCATTCTTATGGGGAAATTTGTTTTGGTGTACGAGCATTTTGGTTTACGAGCTCGCTCTTGGAACGAATTAAACTCGTAAACCGAGGTATTCCTGTACAGATTTTTTTAGTTTCTGTGGTGGATTGAAGTCAAAAGGTTGAGAACTGTGGATCTCAATGAGGATCAGCAAGTGCAGACGCCTCCAATGAAACTGAGTCTTTCAGCTTTTGTGCTGAACACGTGTCATGATCCCTCCTTCTGCTGCGTCTCACAGGCGGCAACACTGGCATCGGGAAGACGACGGCAGCGGGCATGGCTGCGAGAGGAGGCCGGGTGATTCTGGCCTGCCGCAGCAAACAGAGAGGAGAAGAAGCAGCACGAGAAATCAGGAAGGTGAGTGTGAGGAACACCGGGGCTAGTTGTCACAGAGGATTATGTGTGTTAGTATTGACTGGGGCAAGTTGTCACAATAGAGCCCCTCCATTGAACAGGACATTTGAGGCTGTTGCAAATAATGAACAATTAATTATAACGGCTTTCCTGTGGCTCAAACAGTAGAGTGAATTTTTCTGCATTTATCAGACACTTATTACATTCAAGAAACACATTGACATTCTAATCAGTTCTTGCTTTTCCTGGGAATCGAACCCATGACCTTGATGTTGCAAGCACCGGTCTCTACTGTTAGACACACAGGAAATTTTAAATACACACAATCATTTAAATGACAAAGTGTGAGGTTATATTAACTAGTGGTTGCATCATAAAGCATGCATAAATTGGTTTACAATACAAAACACGCTATGCAAGACTATGACGCTATGAGTTTGGAGAAAAACTCTGCATTCTTTTCTAGTTGTTAAACCATTACAGGATCATTTGCTTGATAGATGACAGAACATTATATTATTTTCTTTATAGGAAACTGGAAATGAGAACGTGATTTTCATGCAACTGGATCTTTCTAGTCAGAAATCCATCCGCTCTTTTGCGGAGAACTTCCTGAAGTCCGAGGCCAGACTGGACCTGCTCATCAATAACGCCGGTAAATCCATCCAAACAAACATAATCAAGCCTTAAACACAAGAATAAAACTATGACGAACCTTCAGTTTCACATTATCCTTAAAAATCATTCAATCATTATGTGCTGCTCAGTTTATAATAACGGTTACAGTTCAATTTAATACAATCTTTTCACTGATAATAATCATAAATCTTTGTTGAACATCAAAACATGTATTACATTGATATTACAGTTCTACTGTATTTATCTAATAAATTCAGCTTTAATCACAGGAATAAATGACACTTTACTATATAATCACATAGAAAACAGCTGTTTTACACTGATATAATATTACACTGTTTTACTGTATTTATCATCTAATAAATTCAGCTTTAATCACAGGAATAAATGACACTTTACTATATAATCACATAGAAAACAGCTGTTTTACACTGATATAATATTACACTGTTTTACTGTATTTATCATCTAATAAATTCAGCTTTAATCACAGGAATAAATGACACTTTACTATATATTCACATAGAAAACAGCTGTTTTACACTGATATAATATTACACTGTTTTACTGTATTTATCATCTAATAAATTCAGCTTTAATCACAGGAATAAATGACACTTTACTATATATTCACATAGAAAACAGCTGTTTTACACTGATATAATATTACACTGTTTTACTGTATTTATCATCTAATAAATTCAGCTTTAATTACAGGAATAAATGACACTTTACTATATATTCACATAGAAAACAGCTGTTTTACACTGATATAATATTACACTGTTTTACTGTATTTATCATCTAATAAATTCAGCTTTAATTACAGGAATAAATGACACTTTACTATATATTCACATAGAAAACAGCTGTTTTACACTGATATAATATTACACTGTTTTACTGTATTTATCGTCTAATAAATTCAGCTTTAATCACAGGAATAAATGACACGTTACTATATATACACATAGAAAACAGCTGTTTTACACTGATATAATATTTCAAATTTTTACTGTATTTTTGACCAGCTTAGGTGAGCAGAAGAGCTTTTCTATTCCAAATGTTTGATCATCAATTTTACCTGTGTGTGTGTGTGTTGTCCAGGACTGGCCACTCCAGGACGAACTGAAGATGGTCTCGGGATGATCCTCGGCGTCAATCACATTGGTCCGTTCCTGCTGACCAATCTCCTGCTGGAGCGACTCAAGGATTGCGCACCGAGCCGAGTGATCAATGTGTCGTCCTGTGGTCATGATCTGGGAACCATCGACTTCGACTGCATCAACAAACACAAGCGGCTCGCTCTGGGATCATCCGACGGAGACTTGTTCAAGGCCTACACTCACAGCAAGCTGTGTAACGTGCTCTTCACACACGAACTGGCCAAGAGACTGAAGGGAACCAACGTCACCTGCTTCAGCCTCCATCCAGGTAAGTAATTCAACAGAATGTGCAATATGTAAATAACTCATTCATTTGGTTTTTCCATGTATTGATTCATTATCAGGCATTTAGCTTTTCATGTATTTCAGACCGTTACTAGTTGTAACTACAGTTCCCTGAGAACAGGGATCGAGAAGCTGCGACCCAAATGGGCTTTGGGGAATACCTCTGGTATGACAGGTGTCTGAAGAGTTAAACTTAATTAAACTTTAAAAGAACTGTCCTGTGACCTGCAGTGACCTCGGCCAGGGCTACAAGATAACGGAGGCCCTCAAGGCACTGGAGCCGAGGCCTAACCACACTCGTTCTAGAGTCCGAGGGAGTACAGGAGCCTTCCAGGTCAGGACTGGGGCCGCAAGGCAGAGATCTAGAGCACTTTGCAGCTGTTCTTCTAGTCCATAGAAGGGAACTGCACTCAATGCTTGTGGGATTTGGAGGAACCACTTTATTACAAGCAGAGCTCACCGGAGCAAGGGCCATACTCTTACAGCCAAGTCTAGCTCAGGAGTCAAGAGGTGACTCCACTATCCTTGCAACTACCAAAGTCACTTGGGTTCATGCAAGAACTGAGGTGTAGTGCTGCTTTGCTCAAGTAGTGGGGCCAACATCCCGAAGGGTACACTCTCGAGATGAGAGGGGCCTAAAACTCCTGTACTTCAGAGCACAGTGGGGGCTCTCAGGACAGAGGCCTGATCTTATCGGAGAAGGCTGACAACACCCTTATGCATCGGACGACAAGAGGAGGCAAGAACTGTTTTCCCTTGCCTACCACTTGCTAGGGTCACAGAGCGAAGACTCTCGTATTGAGAGGAAGCCTACCACGCCACGGCGAGGAGGCTTAGTCGTAGAGTGTGAAAAGTAGGAAAAGCGCTCTCAGACCCCAGGTAGCCACGAGGAGGCTAGTCCAAGCCAATGACTCGCAAGATCTTGTGCCGGGGGAGTGTAGGGAAGCGGAAGCACTACCTGAGCTAGGTGTAACTCTCTCGAGAGGACCTAACCGCTCTACCCATACCCCCTTTTCTACAACTACACTCCTCACAAGCTCAGGAGTCAACATGACTCTTGAACACTCAGGAGCAGCTACAGGGGGCTCTACTCAGAGAGCAACTGTCCCCTAGCTAACGAGTGCAGCTCAGGGGAGCAGGGTTAGAGTTTGCATTACCCTACTCCAGCTGCTTGCCCTATAGCTAGGGTCAAGTACAGGAAAGAGCAGGGTGCACCGAGTGCAGACCTTCCAGATTCTGAATGGCTGCTCCAATTCACTCGTGAACCAGGACAATGCACAGTGCGAGGGTACACACTCTCGAGGGAAGAGCCAGTGTGCTGACCGCTCTGTACTCTAGGCCGCTTGCAAGGAGACTCGGAGGGAGTCATGCCCCAGAGGAACAGTGGGTACCAGACACAGAAACACTTTTTTTTTTGTTGCTCAGCTCGCATAGACCTAGCAGGTTGGTAGCACAGCTTGATGGCACAGAGGGCCAGGTCTGTGGTGTGGCGCAGCTCAGTGACCGCCTCACTCAGGGAGCCCCTGGTTCAGGTCTTTCAGGAGGTCCGTCTGGTACACCCGCATCACCGTCGTGTTGTGCAAGGCTGGACCAGCTTGACCTGCTGCCACATATGCTCAGCCACGTGCTGCGCCTTCCATGCGAAAGCCTTACTCAGCGAGAGATAGCTAGCCAGCATCTCTTCCGCTGGAGGCAGCTTTGTGTAGCCATGCCCCACACATAAGCGTAATTCGGGGAGAGAGTGAAGGGTTGCATGAGGCTGGCATAGCATGACTCACAGGGGGAAGTGCTCATTCAGACGGCCAGGGGCAGTCGAATTCCTTGCACTTCCACGGCCGCTTCTTTCGTGGGAACGTAGTGCCAACCAGAACTGCCAGCATCTCGTTATACACGGGACAGGCAGGCTGTGAGTGATCAGAAATCTTCAACACAAACCCCTGCTCACCAAGGTTTATTGGGAGCGCGATCACCCACGATGAGGAGAGAAAAAACAAACTAGTTCGCTGGCAATGTAAACATTCCATAGTGTTAAAGTTTCTTTACTGAACCATAAATTATTGCAATCTCTTTATATCACAGTCCACTGTGGTTTCCCATCTTCTGACGGAGTGTTTTGCATGTTCAGGGTCGGTGCGGTCCGAGCTCGCACGCGACATCAACCAATGGCACACGCGCATCATCAAGGCCTTCGTGAACACGTTCTGGGCAATTGACCCGGTGTCCGGCGCTCAAACCACGCTGTTCTGCGCCCTGCAGGAGGGCATCGAGCACCTGAGCGGACGATACTTCTCTGACAGTCAGCTGGTGCAGGTCAAGCCCGAGGCCAGAGACGACGGAGTCGCCAAGAAACTCTGGGACGTTAGCGAGAAGTTGTGCGGCATGAGCTGAACACTGGGTTACTTTATTATCAAGATTGTGGCTTTTTCATTTGGTGTATTAAGAGTCCTTCAAGTCATTTATGCATGTCGTAACTACATTATTGAACGCATGATGTTTACACTTACGCAATATGAACGGCAAAATAAACCTGCATTGACAGATTCTGAGATTACAAAGTTGCAATTACGAGTTCTGAGGATGTGGAATCCCATAATTATGACATGATGCGCATTCAGCTTTACAAGAGAGAAACTCATCTATAGTATTTATAATATCTTGCATCTATATATCATCTACATTCATTATCAGCTGCTTTTATCATCGCATTCAAGAAACACATTGACATTCTAATCAGTTCTTGCTTTCCCTGGGAATCAAACCCATGACCATGATGTTGCAAGCACCGCTCTCTACAGTTAGAGCGACAGGGAAGTGGGTGAAAAGCAAGTATGTAGCGATTAAATAATTTACAAAGTTTGCTTCAAATTTAGTTATGATAGCGTAAGTGACAGGCATTAATATTTTCCACCATTAATCAGGTTTTACTGTTCAGAATCCAATTAGGAAAGCTTTACTTTAAAGCTGTTATATGTAATGCACTATAAAGGGATTCATAATGCATTACCTTTTCATAAATAATTGTAAGCAAAGATAAAACATGCTTTCTAATGGTGCAGCAATGAATAGATAAGCATTGTAATTATTCATGAGGTCATGCAATGCATTATATGGCATAATGATTACTGCATAAAATTTATAATGCATGACATATCGAGGCTTTAAGGGAACTTTAAGAGATCTCAATCTTATTTGTACTGTGCGTTGGAAAATAAAGCCGTTTGTAAACGCATTAAACAGCAAGTTTCTTTAAAGTGTTTTTACTGCACAGAACAAAATATCACACATTGATTTACTAATGAAAAAATCTGTTAGTTCGGGATTTAGTCTAATTTCATGACATAAAAAGATAAAGCAATAGACTACAGAATCACACAAGGCCCCGAAAAAAAAAAGTAGGAAAACCAGTTTCTCCCTTTTCTCTGGAGGGGCAGGCGTAGAGAACGAGATCAGATCCCGCAGGAGCAGGAAGAGATCGGTCGTGACACAGCAGTTTTCCTGCGGTTTCATGAAACACACAAACCTGAAATCCATGTTTCACCAGGATTATCCTGCGTTTAAAGCTTTCAGTTCATGTCCAAATGCTCTAAATAACTGAACAAAAACTGCTCATTATCTGTGTCTCTCTGTGTGTATCTGTCCATGCATGTTTATCTGTGTCTGCATCTCTGTGTGTCTCTCTCTGTGTGTGTGAGTGTAGCTGTGCATGCATGTACATCTGTGTGTGTGTATGTATTTCTCTCTCTCTCTCTCTCTATCTGTGTGTATCTGTGCATGTATGTCTATTTGTGTGTGTGTATATATATATATATGTACTTTATATATAAAGTACAACTCTTCATTTCCAAGAAGATGAAGGATAAAAACATCGACAGCCAATCAGAATCCATCCTGCTTTTCCGCCCAAAATATCTGATGTTTTAATTCTTCGTCTCAATGACAGTCACGCTCTACATTCCAGCTGGATAATATCTCCAGCATTTAATATTCCTCACTTTAGAGGATTTCATTGTACTAAATGATATTTATGGAACAGTTATGACCTGAAATTTCCAAATACTAGAACAACAATATCTGAGTAATAACGTATTATGGTCTGCAATTGCAAGCGTTTCCCATGTTTGTGTCTTGGCTTGAGTTTGGATCATCTCCCTCATTATCCCGTTTATTCTCCTGGATTTTGATCCCAGACTCCAAGAGTTATCCTTCTGAATCAAAAGCACTCAAACACATTTTCCGACGACTTTACGGATATATTCACAACACATTCCCCAAGCCAGCAGTCCACTGAAGTGTGTATTTGTGGAGTGTGTTGATTATTGGTTGTCTGTTTGATCTAAAACCTGCTGTAGATTGTCATTGACGGTCTTCAGCTGATGTTCAGTTCCCATGATGCATCTGGCTTCCATCAACATGGCAGGCATACAAGACGGGCCGTACTGTCAGACAGAAGAGAGCGATTAAACCAGAGCAAACCCCATGAATCACACAGCTGGACTCAGACAGAAGCCGGACTTCCTCACCGTTTCCTCTTCCTCGGGATGATCCGTGCGATGCTGCCGGTACTTCCTGCTGAGCTCCTGCAGGCCGGAGATCAAACACGACCCTTCCCTCAGCGACCGGAGTCTCAGCTCCATCCCATCATGCTCCTTCTGGAGGACACTGAGCTTCGTCTTTGCCCTGAGACCAGAAACCCATTGAAATGTGTGTCTAACAGTAGAGAGCAGTGCTTGCAACATCAAGGTCATGGGTTCGATTCCCAGGGAAAGCAAGAACTGATTAGAATGTCAATGTGATTCTTGAATGCGATGATAAAAGCATGAAACATGTAGATCTGACTGACCTGAAATCTCAAGCTGGTATAAAGAGTTGAAACTGGTTTACAAGGACCTGAAAGAGACACTCTATTGCACTCTACTGTTCCTTATTACACTATTCTAATGCATTATATTAAACTCTACTCTGTGCCATTCCACACTATTCTATTCATTATACTCTATTCCATTCCAATCTACTGTATTCCACACCCTTTTATTATACTCCATTCCATACTATTATATTACATTCCATTTTATTACACTCCATTCTATTCCACACTATTATATTCTATTGCGCCACGCAATTCTATTATATTATATTCCATACTATTCTATTATACTCCATTTCATTCCACACTATTATACTTTATTGCATTCTATTCCACACTATTATACCACATTCTATTCGATTGCACTCTATTCTATTATATTCCATTCTACTCTATTCTATTATACTCCATTTCATTCCACTCTATTCTATTGCATTCTATTCCACACTATTATACTTTATTCCATTCCACTCTATTCTATTCTATTGCATTCTATTCCACACTATTATACCACATTCTATTCGATTGCACTCTATTCTATTATACTCCATTTCATTCCACACTCTATTGCATTCTATTCTAATCCACACTATTCTATTATATTCCATTCTACTCTATTCTATTATACTCCATTTCATTCCACTCTATTCTATTGCATTCTATTCTATTCCACACTATTCTATTATATTCCATTCTACTCTATTCTATTATACTCCATTTCATTCCACTCTATTCTATTGCATTCTATTATATTCCATTCTACTCTATTCTATTATACTCCATTTCATTCCACTCTATTCTATTGCATTCTATTCCACACTATTATACTTTATTCCATTCCACTCTATTCTATTCTATTGCATTCTATTCCACACTATTATACCACATTCTATTCGATTGCACTCTATTCTATTATACTCCATTTCATTCCACACTCTATTGCATTCTATTCTAATCCACACTATTCTATTATATTCCATTCTACTCTATTCTATTATACTCCATTTCATTCCACTCTATTCTATTGCATTCTATTCCACACTATTCTATTATATTCCATTCTACTCTATTCTATTATACTCCATTTCATTCCACTCTATTCTATTGCATTCTATTATATTCCATTCTACTCTATTCTATTATACTCCATTTCATTCCACTCTATTCTATTGCATTCTATTCCACACTATTATACTTTATTCCATTCCACTCTATTCTATTCTATTGCATTCTATTCCACACTATTATACCACATTCTATTCGATTGCACTCTATTCTATTATACTCCATTTCATTCCACACTCTATTGCATTCTATTCTAATCCACACTATTCTATTATATTCCATTCTACTCTATTCTATTATACTCCATTTCATTCCACTCTATTCTATTGCATTCTATTCTATTCCACACTATTCTATTATATTCCATTCTACTCTATTCTATTATACTCCATTTCATTCCACTCTATTCTATTGCATTCTATTATATTCCATTCTACTCTATTCTATTATACTCCATTTCATTCCACTCTATTCTATTGCATTCTATTCCACACTATTATACTTTATTCCATTCCATTCCACTCTATTCTATTGCATTCTATTCCACACTATTATACTACATTCTATTCCACACTATTATACTTTATTCCATTCCACTCTATTCTATTATACTCCATTTCATTCCACTCTATTGCATTCTATTCCACACTATTATACTACATTCTATTCCACTCTATTCTATTATACTCCATTTCATTCCACACTCTTCTATTGCATTCTATTCTATTCCACACTACTCTATTATATTCCATTCTACTCTATTCTATTATACTACATTCTATTCTATTGCATTCTATTCCACTCTATTATACTCCATTCCACTCTATAGTTTATATTTAAGTTTCTCTTTATGTTTTTAGTGTTAGTGAACTATAATAACCCTGCTAACTACATGAATGGTTATGGTTTATTACGCTGAACTCCACACTGTGACATCGGAGTATAAACGAGCAAATAAAGGCCGGTGTAGTTCCTGTGAGCGATTACCTAATGATCTCGTTACTGGCGTCCACGAGCCTGCTCCTCTTCTGATTAACAGCTGTATTGATCTGAAACAGAACGACAGTCAATGCCTTCAAAACAAACAACGGTGAATATGATCAGTCCCATGATGAAGAAGCACCTTGCTATTTTCTTTCTTCACGTGCTGGAGCTCGTTAGTCGCTGTGATCTACAAACGAGCGGCACATTAGATCGCGCATGAAAGCAGCAGCACTTATTCTCTATGAATGACGTGTAAAAGTCTCACGATCTCCGAGAGCTGCTCCTCAAACGAGCGGCTGACCGCGTCGATGGAGCGCCGGACCGCGTCTGAGATGATGGTCTGCCTGCAGAGAAGCAGAGCTGATTTCTGTTCATCAGAGACACTGGGATCATGAGCTGAACGACATCGTTACATACGCACTTATACTGAGACACAAACTCCTGGAAAGAGTCGAGCACCACGTCCAGATCTGATGGACTTCCTGATCCTCGGGGTTTCTTCGCAGGTCCAGCTTTCTCTGGAGAAGCACGAGTTACGCATTTACAGATGCTTTTATCTAAAACAGTTTAGTTTAGGCAGATCATGCAGCAGCAGAGAGATAGTGTGTGATGTTGTGATTCGTCTCGGTGCCGTTTGCCTCGATTCATGGAAACCTGTACTTTTAAGATTTAACACACGCTAAATACATAATCTTGACTCAAACATGCTTGAAACTCATTTTCACAGAGTGTCTGAAAGCATGAAAGCCTCCCACTATATAATCCTGCACCTGCTGGTTCAGCGGCTGATGAAGATGAAGATTTCCTCTTGAGTTTGCGGCCGCTCTGCCGGCGACTGATAGATCTCCTCTTTCCTCCTCTGGATTTCTCCATGCTTGGGTGCTGAAACCAACAAACCAATTCATTTGAGGCAAATACAGCAATACAAATCATTCAAATATGGCTTTGAAACAGGCAAGTAGCAGCAGCTTTACAAGTCAACTCTCTCTAATGTGAACCTAGATCAATATAATCACTAAAAACATGAGACGTACAAAACTTTGGTCGTCATCCGTGAGCTCCTCTGAGGACAGCGATGACCTCTGACCTCTCTCAGCCACTCCTGCTTTCTGGAAAAATAAAAACATGGATTCAGCATAAACTTCTTTCCATAACCTCCATACACTAAAACCAGCATGAGAGGGAAGTTGCACTCGTCTTTTCTTCTCTATTGTGTCGTATGTTGAGTGAATCGCTTCACAAACAAGAGCAAATGTGGGCGGGGCTAGACTGAGTCGGTGGGGAATTGATTGGACTTTAACGACGTGTGATGTCATCAAGAAGGCGGGGCTACAGACCGACAGCTGCTGTGAGCGCAATCAAACAACAGCTATTATCGTCTCGTCATCAGAAAAGCCCCAAAAAGAAAAAAAACCTGACAATGGACACGGATCTCATGGAATCCGTGAGCGGCGCTTGCAACATCAAGGTCATGGGTTCGATTCCCAGGGAAAGCAAGCTTATCCAAAGCGACTTGCATCGCATTCAAGAAACACATTGTCATTCTAATCGGGTCTTGCTTTCCCTGGGAATCGAACCCATGACCTTGATGTTGCAAGCGACACTTTCTACAGTTTAAGACACAGGAAAGCTTTAAGCATGCCAGTCTTTCAGTGGTGAAACGCCGCCGGTTGTCGTAAACTATGACGCACTATATTCTTGCACAGCCATTGTCGTTCTTGAATCCCCAGGAGACACGAGTGGCGCGAGCGCGGCGTGAAACACGAACCCTGGACGCGGCTGCCGTCCTTCTCTCGTCTCTGGCCTCTGGTACGACTGGTAACGGTTTTCTGGAACACACAAAGTGTGATACAGTGAAGCAGAAACACAGGATCTCGATCTACAGTCATTTATCAGACGCTTTTATTATTGCATTCAAACCATGACCTTGATGTTGCAAGCGTCGCTCTCTACTGTTAGAGATGCAGGATCTCGGTACCTCACGACTGCTGCTGCTTGATTGGACGGCGGCTTCTGGTTCTCCTTGGACGTGGCGCTCGTATTCCCTTTCTTGGGAAGAGCTCGGGTCTTTCCCTGATCCGTACGAGTGTCCGGCGGCTTCCCTGCGCTCCGGTCCGGATCGTCCTCTAACGCCGTGCTGTGAAGCGGGTTTCCTGAAAAACACAGCAAGCGCGTTAAACTCCCGTCAGTCCTCGCAGGGAAGAGGGGATTGACCGCGGATCGATCCACACCGTGAGGAGAATACGGATTCCCCTGGAAGAAACTGGCTTTCTCTATGGAGGAAATATCCAGGGATTGAGGAGATTCAGCGTTGTTCTGCTCCGAACTCTACAAAACACAAATAAACAAAACTTGAATATATTATTAACTGTTACTTCCTTCTATACCAAATGTAAAATTATTTTTAATACTTAATATTATGAATATCAATAATAACATTTGTCATTACATAATATAAATATTGGTGTCATTATAATTCAATACAATGTCCTATTATTAGAAACAATATTAAATATCAATAAACATTTTTATGGCAAGTATGAATATCTGTGGAACTAAAACAACACATTTCAGGAATTGCATGTCTAAAAAGGCATTGTGTTTTTGACACGTAAAATTATGATTATTAACATTAAATACCATATTACATCATACACACAATTTTTCAGGAATTACAGGTTAAAAAATAAAACAAGGCAACACAATATTATTCAATGTATATTCCATATTTAAGACAATTAAATGCTTTATAAACATTAAATACATGATTTCTCAAACAACAAAAATAAAGTGTTTTTTTTCCCATAATATAGTATCAGGGGAATTAATACAACAAAATGTTTCAGGAATAAAAATAAATAAACACTATTACTTTTAAAACAACAACAACAAAAAAGTAAAAATAAATAAATAATAATAAAAATATTGCTGATATTAATGTTGCTTCAGAAATTTCAAATAAATGCCCATTTACTTTTAGACGTTTTATATATATATATATATATATATATATATATATATATATATATATTTTTTTTTTTTTTTATAAATACTTCATTATATTTTGAATCAATAATAATATTGTTTTTTATTTATTTAGATAATATAGTCTAATTATCGGTGGAATTAAAAATTAATAAATGTTTCAGGAAATACAATATTATTCAGTGTATAATATTACATACTAATATTTTGAATATTAAATACTATATTATAATTCACACACAATAATATTAATAAAATATGTAGCTTCAATAATTATACTCCAAGTATTTTTATTTGTCGACAAATAAAACATATTATATTATATAACGTATATAACTTAATATATTAATTCATAAATATCTATAACAAAAAAAATGTTATTAAATCAATAATGATATTATGTTCCATGTCAGAAATAAAATGTAATGATTGGGATTTAAAACATTAATATGATAAACATTAAACGCTCACCCGCAGCTCCCGATGAACTGCTTTCAGGGTTTTCGTCATCCTAATCATCTTTAATCACACATAATTAATCAGCCAAGTATCATTAAATAAGCCGAGACAATTCTCAGCATAAACAATCAGAAAGCAAGAACTACGATAAAATGATTTGCCGCCAATATTTCAACGTTTGGGCTGAACCATCTCAGTAACGGGCGGGGAGGGGGTCCACTGAACGACGTGTCAATGTTGCGTCTTGTTTATAATAATAAAGTAAGAATTCTATCTTACTACTTATTGAAATTATCCCTTTTTAAAACCGAAATTAAGAAATCATTTATCTTTTCATTCACTCACAGATTTAAACATTAATATTTTGCTCAAACCCCCCCCCCCCTTCAAATGTATATGAAACATTCCTTGTATTACGTAAAGCGCACAAGGCGAGGCGACAACGCGTCACTTCTGTCTCTACTGCCCTCTGCTGTTCTGGCGAAGGGCAATGGTATTTATTATTTTTATTAAAAATGTAAAAATGTCTTTGCCAATTAAAACACGTTCTTTTTATGCATAATTAGACTCAACCATATGTTATGAAAAAATAGGTGTTTAAAGTTACACTCAGTCTATTGGGTTCGTGATTATAAAAACATTTCGATTTTTATATATGTTCTATTTTAAAAAATGTAAGTAAAACAGTAAACATAAGTAAAAATGAAAGGAATAAATAAATAGATTTAAAATAAATAAAGAGTGTTTTTTACGCTTTTACGCCTTCAAGGTCACCAATGCAGAGTGGAAACACTTGAAAAGCTACTTCCGGTTTCTCGCTCTGTCCAGACGGAGTGGAAACACTATAAAAGGTCACGTCTGGTATCTCTTTTTCCAGCGGGAGTGGAAGCAGCACTAGAAAAGCTACTTCCGGTGTCTCTCGCTTTGTAGTGGGAGTGGACACACTATAAAACCTACTTCCGGTGTCTCTCATTTCCAGCGGGAGTGGACACACTATAAACCGAAGTGTCCTCCCTGACCCAATCCAGCCGAACAGAGCCGCGACTTTCCCCGAACCGCCAGCAGAAGGTACTGATCGACACACACGTAACACCACGACAGCCTCACCCGCGAACACTTACACACAAGAGCAGTGCTAATCAAGAAGAAGCTTTATAAACTCCTGAACTCGGGCTGTCACGGGATTAGCATTAGCTTCGATGGTGTTTGTACAGCTTTAACAAGTGACAAAAAGCACGTGTAACCCTTTAAACCTGCATGTGGAGTTATTATAAGGGCATTTAAGTGATATTAGAGAGTTGCTGAAACGTGTTACACTCAAAAACACAACATTGTGTAGTAAAAAATGCAGTTTATTTGATGCATTTACTCTTGTTTTGGTGCCTCAGTGGTTTAAATTCATATGTTGGTGTTTTTTTCACCTGTTATCTGTGGTTATTCATCACACAGATTAATATTGAGAGTGAGACTGTCACTGCACACCTGACACCAGCATGTATTGTGATTGATGTATAGAGTTGTGTAATGTCGCTCCTGTGAGGGTTAAATGACCTCAGCTCTGATTAATGCAGTTTATGGATCCAGATCCATGACCTTCAGCTGTTCCTCCAGCTCCACATGTGGGACTTTATTTCTGGAGAAACCTTTAAAGTCTTTAATTTACACTCTCGGGTCATTTCAGACCCGCACAACCTCCTGTGAGGAAGAGATGCCTCGACATGAAGAATTAGGCTGGTATGATCATCAATAACCCTTTATATTTGAAAGCTGATAACCGATATATCGGCTGATAAATCTAAATCCTAATTCTTATATTTATTATTTTAGAGTCTGATAATAAAAACAAAAGTCTCTCCATTAAATCCAAGTGAACATGTATAGAAACCCTTCAGATTATATATAATAATATAACTATAGTGTTTAAAGATCCGTGTTGTGAGTGAAATCTACAGACCAAGTTTAGTCAAATAAACGCTTGCATTTGTATTTGGAAATTGCAAAATCTCAGAATTGGCCGGTGCAGGAAAAGGCAAAGGTTGTGCCTGTGGTTTCTTGCCTTGAGATGATCACATGTTTATATTTATTTTAGATTAATTAATGCCACTTCTCTTGGCATACGCTGATTAATCTGAAGGTAATGTGATCTGAAGGGTCAGGAAAGGTAATGCGTCTTATGTTGGCGTTTCGTGACGCAGAAGATTAGACTCTCACCTGAAACCTCTGGCCACATCTGGATCCGATCGGCTCTCGAACGCAACGCTGATTTAGTGATGAAACTCAGAGACTCAACCTGTGTGTGTGTGTGTGAAACGGGCAATATTGCGTCCAGAGTTTAAGTCTCTTAATAACTTCTGTATAAAATAAAGATCAAATTTTAATCCTGCTGATGTTTGGAGGAAATGCATCACTCTTCATGTGATTTATTAACTATTACATGATATCAATAGAAAGTTGTGCAGGCATATATTTGCCCCTTATTTTGAATATTAAGGCCATTTTAAAAAGAGTAAATTACAGTGAAAGTGTGCAAAATAAACAATCAAGCGCACTAGTGTAAACTATTAGACAGTGTGTGTTAGAGAGAGTGTGTGTGTATAAAGTGAAGGATATACTCTCTATTGTCAGATTAGTATTACTGTAGATGCTGCATGTCTCACACTGGCTGTGTGTGTGTGTGTGTGTCACAGGTCGGATGGGAGCTGCGCTGATCTTCTGATCGGTCTGATGCTGAGCTTCTCATGGCAGTCGTCACGACGATGGACCCAGATTCGGCCCGGCAGACGCAAGGCAAGTTGGGTAAAGGCGGGCACGCGCTGATCGAAGCCAGTGTGGGCGCTCGAGGAAAACACTACGTGTGCGGCTCCTTCGCCGCCTTCACCAACATCATCGTGACCTTCCCGATCCAGAAGGTTTTGTTCCGGCAGCAGCTGCACGGCGTGCGGGTGAAGGAGGCGGTGCGGCAGCTGCAGCGCGAGGGTTTGGGTCGCCTGTACCGCGGGCTCCTGCCACCCCTGCTGCAGAAAACCACCACCGTCGCCATCATGTTCGGCATGTACGAGGACTTCTCGCGGCTGCTGCTGCGTCAGGCGCGGAGCAGCGGCACGCCGGAGCTGGTCACGCGGAGCGCCGCCGCCGCGCTCGCCGGGGTCGCCGAGGCCGCGCTCACGCCCTTCGAGCGGGTGCAGACGCTGCTGCAGGACCACCGGCACCACGGGCGCTTCAACAACACGGCGCACACCTTCCGGACGCTCCTGCGGGATCACGGCGTCAGGGAGTGCTACCGCGGGCTGGTCCCGATCCTGCTGCGCAACGGCCCCAGTAACGTGCTGTTCTTCGGGCTGCGCGGCCCCATCAAGCAGCAGCTGCCCGACGCCCGCACCCGCCTGGCACACGTGGCCAATGACTTTGTGTGCGGCGGGTTGCTGGGCGCGGCGCTGGGCATCATGTTCTACCCGCTCAACGTGGTGAAGTCCCGAGCGCAGGCGAAGGTGGGGGGCGAGTTCGTTCCTTGCCGGCAGGTGCTGATGACGGTGTGGCGGGAGCGGGGCGGCAGCGTCGTGATGCTCTTCCGCGGGGCGACGCTCAACTACCATCGCTCGCTCCTGTCCTGGGGCATCATCAACGCCACCTACGAACTGCTGCTCAAGGTCTTCTGAGTCCCGCCGCCGCGAGGAGCGCTCCCTCTTTAAGAGGCGACGCTTTACACTTCCTTACGAACGATGAATCCGACCCTCACGTCGCGCCGCAGGACCGTTTCTGCAGCGGAGGAGGAGAAACTAGTTTTGGCTTCCATTAAATGGAGTAAAACGGCATCTGTTCTGCTGAGGAAAGACCTGAGGGAGATTCAATGTTCCCGCACTTAAAGCTTGTTCCGCTGACGTGTAACGCGTGTGTTTTGTATCGGCTCTATTATTCACTTTACGCGGTCTGAGACGCGGACGGAGGAAGTTGCACTACTGACACGCATTTCTACTTGATCTCGTGGTTTTGTTTGAAGCACAAACTCTGGACTGGATGGTAAAGCCATGAGAGAGAGAGAGACGTCCGTCATAAACCCATGATGTTCTTGTTCTTGCCAATCGATCAGAAACATCCAGATTTATTCAATGATTTGTGATTCTTATGAAATGATATTTTTATGTATCAAGTGTTTGTGATATAAATGAAATGTTGTTGTGGGTGGAAAGTAAACAAGTAATTAATTGCATTCTGAGTGTCGTTATTGAAGTTTGATTAGATGCATAAGTGTATCGGCCGATATGTTCATTTTAATGTTATCGGTTCTATTAAAGCAGGTAAAGGGATTATTTCCTTCCGCTGAGACGCTTCTCTTCATGATAGATAGAAATATGATTCAAAACTGTTTTTGTAATCCGGCTCACAAAGTTTATCGGTTATCGATCAAATTATTTGTATGGTTTCATTCCTAATTATGATAGTTTAAAATCAACATGAGACCAAAACAAACACATTATTTATATCAGACCGTATCGTCTTCTAGCAAACAAGTCAGTGCATTTAGATTTTAGTTTTGTTTTTCCTCTCGTTAAAATGCATTAATTCCCAAATGATAAAATTAAGTTTTTTTCGTTCTTTCTGAATCTCCTGTTTCAGCTGATAATGTTACATTACGACTATTAGTGTGATTTATTATTATTTTTACAGTAATAATCTTATGGCTAAAATCAAGGCAGCAGCGCATGAATGCATCCCATAATACATTATAAGCGCAGTGAGAGAAAACAAAAAAACACAAGGAATATATTTAATTCTGCATTAAACTAAGAAATTCAGTGTAATAAAATAATTTTGCCCAGTATTTGTGTCTTGTGTGTTTTAGCACAGATGTCAGGTATATTATGGGAATAAATATGCTTTCAGCTTCAATATGCAAACGCCGTTTGACGTGAGACATATTTATCAAGTCTGGTTTATTTAGTGCTTTTCACAATAAACACTCATTTTAAAGTGTTTACAGACTGGATTACTGTCGTGGGAACCCCATTTTCCTAAGAGTAATTCTGTTCAAACCATTCAATTAAATTAAGAAAAAGAAAGACAGGTGAAATAAAACCAAAACCTTTCTGTACTAATTTTGCATCTTATCTGGGTTTGGAAAAGTGTCCTGAGATTAACGGTTGATGGAGACGACATTTAATTTGAATTAAAATCATTAATGTTGAGGATAGAATATACAGGATAATAGAGTAACGCTGTAGTTGCTGGGGTTTCAAACGGATTTCACATGGGAGTCGCCTTTTGAATTTCCAGTGGACTTTGAAGTCTGAATGTAATTTAGTAGAGGTTCTGACTAAATGTTAATTGCTTTCTATTTAAAAATCTGAAGAAAAATAAAATGAACTATTTTTGTTAAAAAAATTTTTTTGAGTGAATGATTCAATGACTCACTCATAAAGACTTCACTTGTTTCATTACTGGATGAATCAGCGTTTATGAACGAATCTCTTGAGTGAATGATTCAATGACTCACTCATAAAGATTCACTTGTTTCATTACTGGATGAATCAGCGTTTATGAACGAATCTCTTGAGTGAATGATTCAATGACTCACTCATAAAGATTCACTTGTTTCATTACTGGATGAATCAGTGTTTATGAACGAATCTCTTGAGTGAATGATTCAATGACTCACTCATAAAGATTCACTTGTTTCATTACTGGATGAATCAGTGTTTATGAATGAATCTCTTGAGTGAATGATTCAATGACTCACTCATAAAGATTCACTTGTTTCATTACTGGATGAATCAGCGTTTATGAACGAATCTCTTGAGTGAATGATTCAATGACTCACTCATAAAGATTCACTTGTTTCATTACTGGATGAATCAGCGTTTATGAACGAATCTCTTGAGTGAATGATTCAATGACTCACTCATAAAGATTCACTTGTTTCATTACTGGATGAATCAGTGTTTATGAACGAATCTCTTGAGTGAATGATTCAATGACTCACTCATAAAGATTCACTTGTTTCATTACTGGATGAATCAGTGTTTATGAATGAATCTCTTGAGTGAATGATTCAATGACTCACTCATAAAGATTCACTTGTTTCATTACTGGATGAATCAGCGTTTATGAACGAATCTCTTGAGTGAATGATTCAATGACTCACTCATAAAGACTTCACTTGTTTCATTACTGGATGAATCAGTGTTTATGAATGAATCTCTTAAGTGAATGACTCACTGAATCACTCAGTCTTATGAATAAGATTGCATGTTTTTTCACTACTCTGTGCACTAACATCGAGAAAGTTGACTCAAATATGTTTTATAATAAAAACATCTCTTAGCTGAGTGTAAAGAGAGAAGGATACAAAAACAGTTGTTTGTCTGTTGAAAAGCCACAGATTATAGCGCGTGTCAGCCAGTAAACAGCTCCGGCACAATCCCATCATTCCCTCTGTCTGAACTGTGAAAGTCTTCGACTCAGTTTAATCCCAGGCCTAATCTGTAATCTCCTCCTGTGAACTCAAAAGCAAACAGTCTGACTGACCGCAAGTAGGAGGTTAAACTACACATAAAATATAGCAAAAAGACAGACCTTTCAGACAGACTCCAGAATCTAAAGGCAATAAGAAATAATACGTTGCCTAAAGCCTCACAAGAAACAAATAATGCATTAGTTCCAAATCATTCTGTCATTCAAAATCAATCCTTTATTATCATGAACACAGCAGAAGGAATGCAAAACATATTCTCGATTGTCCCTTCTCATTTCATCCAGATGTTCGCCTTCATATCCACATTTCATGTTTATTTTGTGCACTTTGAAAGGCAATCGTCTGCATACAACATGTCTCAATACATACGGTCCTTACAAGCAGTTTTTTTGCTTCATATTTGCTACAAATGCAACGGCAGTTCATCATTCACAGGACCTTCATATCACAGGAAGAGTTTATACAGAAACACGTTCGATATGAAAGCAATTTCTGTGAAAAGTATGAATAATAACAGATTACATATTTGCCTCTTTCCTTCTCGTGACTCTTCTCTTGATGGAAACGGGCTCGTCTGACTTGATAACACAATGGGGGTGGAGTGTCTGATATTAGAGATATCCTGCCATCTGGAAAACACTTCTCTAAATGTCAAATAACGAACTAAACAAGGATGAATCATGAATCATCCCGTGACCTTGGAGTTGGTCATGTGATCCGGCGTTTAATTAGGCGTTCTGGGTGGAAGTTGATCTGGAAACAGACAGAATTGTAACACTTGACTGATCTGAGATCAGACCAGGGCAACTCAACCTGCTCAGATGAGCTTGACCTTTGATGACCTTTGATGACCTTCCCAATCATTTTTGTGAATCTGAAACGTACTCTATGCAAGAACAGAAATGCACACCTGACGAATAACATACGTAACTTGTTCTGTTGCATAAACAAACTTAGGAGGGCAAGAGTTTCCTTCAGATTAGTTGTTATTCTGGTAGCAAGATTGTCTTTAAACCGTTGCTCAGCCATGAAAGTAGGCCGTTTACGCTAAAGTTCGCAACGGCACCAGTTGCAATGATGCTAAAAAGGCTGTGAAACTGAGTTTTTCCGGCCTTCCTCAAAGACGATTCACACTAATGAGAAAAGATATTTAACGTGTATTTAATAAGGTGTTGTGCACCACTCACAGAAGTGAAAGGAAAACATTTCCTGAACCTTTGTGTTGTTTCAACAAACAGAAGACTAAATAAATATATATAAACGCTGCATTTGCATAAAAACTCTCAGATAAAACAAGGCCTAAGTTTGCCAGGGAAGTCCTTCAAAGTGAAACTAGTGATTTACAACAAATTGGAAATTAGTTTGATATGTATAAAATGTAAGAAAAAGTATATGTGGAAAAAACTTCGGATACAAATCGTGAAAGCTTGCATAGTCGAAAATGAGGGAGGAGTGAGAAATCGTGTGGCTTGGCTATCGGTGAGATTGGAAAAGGGGTGATGTACGATAACATGGTGACAACGCGGTGGTGTAAACACTCCCCAATTGTGCTATTACGTCTTTGGACCACGTCAATCTCTGTGGTTAACAGTCAGCCGATAAGCCGAAATAAAAACGAACATCAAAAGCCAAACTTGACACGCCGACGTACGGTTACAAAACAGCCACACTTCTATTGCCATCAACTCTCCTTCTGCATCGTAGTCTGAGTTAAACGAAATCCTTTGGTGAACCGTTACTGCATAAGTACTTGGGCTTTTAGTGTTTTGTCCCTCTTGTTACAGGTTAGTCTGTTCACTTTATTCCTTCAATCTGTAAAGAGCTAAACTAAACGTGAAAACGAGTGAAGAGTCATAATACTGTTTATCTCAGTTAGAGCAAGAGGTAGGGATTCACATACACCCGAAACTAACAAAACAAACAAAATGCAGGTTAGAAACCACGGTGCACATATACTGTATGTAAAAAATAAATACATACTACAGACTGTACATACATCAGGAGTTAAAGAACTGCTAGAAAATAGCTATGTCTGAATGCATAATTCCAGTACGTTTATAAGGAGACTTGGCAAGACAAACAGGTTAACATGTAACAGTTCTCACTTGTTAGTTCGCTAACTGTGTGTGTGTGTGTCACGGCACTTACTATTATTCTTGTGTGCCAGCACACAATCAGTTTTTAGATGCCAGAAAGGCATCGCTACTTTAAGTACAATTCTATGCTTGCACTCTACGGCCCTTTAAGAGGGTGCCGGAAGTTACGTTTAAAAGTTCAGAGGTACGTTTCCATTGTCTATGTCTGGTGTCCGTGTCCGAAACAGCTGTGTGAGCGAGAACACCGTTGAAATGAGAACTGTACACTGCTTGGCCAAGAGCCTGACACCTTCGCCCTCTCTTGCTGTTTCTACAGCACCTACAAACTCCTTATAGAGGTCCACGATCTCCTCAAGCTTCCCCAGAGCCTCATCTGCATCAATATCCCCGTGACATCCTCCACAGTCTGAACAGGGAACGCGCATGCAGGTCGAGGCAAGTTGCACTAGTGCTCCAAAGCTGTTTCCGAGAGACAGAAGAGCGTCGTCAGGTGCCCATCCTACCCGTGTGGCTCTCTGGCATCCGGATGCCAACCTGCGTGCCTCTGCCTGAACCAGGCATCGCTCTGTCTCTGAAAGCGAATGCTTATTCACATTGTCGTTTCCGCATTCCCCCTTATGGGTTGGAGGGTGTACAGCAGAAGGTCCTTTCTTCAACACGAAAAGAAGTTCATCAATGTCTCGCTGCAAACAGGCATAGCCGTCCTTAAGCCCCGCACCTTTCTGACCGGTGACATAATGGCGGCCTTGCAGGAAGCGGAGCGGATTATCTATTGGTCCGTGGTCGAGAGACAGAGACTCCAGAGGTCTGGGAGGGATCAGGAGTGGACTGAGTTCTGAGGATGTGGATAGGGGACGGGGAGAATCTCTGAGCAGGGATAGGACATTCGGAGAGGGACCAGAGAGGGTTGCAACTTGGGTGGGTTGAGGTGGTTTACTGATCCGGTTTCGACGGGAGAACTCGTAGACGGTTAGATTGTCGTCAAAGCCGCAGTTGTCCTCTGTATCTCCGCTGAAACAGTTGGCGTAGACTGTGCGGCAGCCACATGCATCCCGATGGGGAGGACTTGCGGAGGAAGCATTGTCAAGTTGAATCTCTGAAAGGTTGCCTTTGTGTGCCTGAGGTTGTTCAGATTTGCACGTCCCGAAATGCAACTCTGTGGCTTCTATGGACAATTTCTGCCTCAGGTCCGGATGGCTTGACGATGTTGGCGGTTTGGTGTCCTTCAATGGAGTCTGGGTCACTTCTTCTGGTCCGTCTTTGAGCTTCACAATGACTACTTCAGCATCTTTCTCTTTCCAGTCAATCAAAGATGGCACTGAAGTGGCCCTCGGGGACACCCTGGATTCATGATTCACGTCTGTCCCATTGGTTACTTTATTGCCTGTTGAGGAAATAGTGTTGCTGAGTGCTACGGTCCCCAAGATCTCTTGGGAACGGGTGAGGTACCAGGGCATATCTTGAATTTTTCCACGCAAGGCTGTGGCAGACAGACGTCCGGACGAGCCTGTTCTGCTGGGGAAACTAGTCCCAGTTTGAGCTTGATCTTCAGGAACAATATTTACAGACTGAACTGAAGGAGAAGGTAAGGGAGATGGAGATGGGGTAGGGGTGGTTGAAGCACTTATCGGTTTGATTGTAGGGCTTTTAGCCTTTAGTTCAGTTCTTAAGTTCTCATGACTGAGAGAAACACCCTTACTCAGTGTAGAGGGCGGGGAGGTACTGGTACCATTTCTCTGAGACCAGGGGTGTAGTGATAGACCATTGGGGGGAGCTTTTGTCTTTTGCTCAGGTTTTGGTGACTGGGCTTTTGAGGGTGGCTGTAAAGCAATCAATGACGGCTTGGGAGGTATTGGGGGCTTTGTGTTCATCTGTGGGACTTTATTTTCAGTTTTTCTAGCTTCAAGAGAGTCTGATGACTGTTGTAGTAGAGGAGCCTTTTTGTCTGCTGTTACCTTCCCAAATTCAGTTGTTCCTTTGGCATTTGTTGGCTCTTTCGGACTCGGCTTATTGTCTTGATTATCAAGTCTTTCGAGATCCACATGATTTGGAGTGGGCTTCTTTTCTACACAGGCTGGGACATGGTCAGGTATTTCATTAGTACGTCTAGGTCCATTTTGAAGAGTCTCCAGGTCTGCTACGGTCTGTTGGGGAAGGTTAGTTTGGCGTACAGCAGTAATTAGTGAGGAAGACATTGGTGGTCCAGGCCCAGTGACTGGTTTAAACTCCATGGTTTCTGGCTCCATCTCCAGAAGATGAGCATTTCGTCCAGGGATGTCCCCATTGCAGTGCTGGGCTTTCTGACCCGTGGAGTGGTTAGCAGAGAAAGGTTTAGGCTCTATAGGTGTAGGTTTAGGGGAAAAAATCACTGAGGGCTGATGAACCTCCAATTCAGGTTTTTTAGACTCAGGGATCGGAGGGGTGAAATGGTTGGCAGGAGGTGGTTTTTCTTTGAGGTTGTCCTTCTCCTTGCGGTCTCTGGATTCAGGAGCTTTTATCTTGTCAACAAAAGTCTTGAAGTCATAAATACTAAGAGAAGGATGTATGTTCTCAGAATCCAAGCTTTTCCCTGCAAAAAGAATAATAGGTGAGACTTGATGAAAAAACAAATACAAACCTAGAACATTTTAAAGGAATATTTCCAGGTTCGAAACAACTTTCTCTGGTAATTGACTTAACTTGTATTGAACCTGGAAGATTCCTCTACAGAATGCACAAGTGTTTTCTGGTAAAAATAGACGGTTCACTGACCTGTGAGGCCTTGCTCTGTGATGGGAGGGGTAAATCGATCTTGTGCGTCATAAAATTCATCATCCGATTCTGAATAACTGTCTCTAGAGTCCTTCGATTTTTCAGGGACATTTGAGGGCACGGTTCTCTTCAGCACAGACTGTGCTATTATTTTTGAAGATGCTCCCTGTTGTTTAGCTTCGTTAGTCTGGTTCGGTGGAAAGCCGTTTCCCTCTTGTCTACATGCTGGATGGTTTTGAATCCTGGTAAAGAGTGCCTGAAAGTTCACTCCTGCTATTTTAGCGTTTATGCTGTTTGTCGTACAGGAGGCTAGCATTGCCTCAAATTCCGCTGACGTGGCGGAAACGCGACCATCACTTCCTTCATAATCCTCCTCGCTCAATGCATCGTCACTGGCTGCAGGTGGACTTGGCAAGCTGTCTGACATTTGGGAGAGTTCAGAGAAGCACAGACCCGAGTGATTATCATAAGTCAGGTCACGAGGTCGTCCGGATTTGCCCTTCTCATGCAAACGCTCTGGCAACTCTAGGAGGTAAGGGTGATGGACATCCAGACTCGAGGCCCCTTTCTCTTGAGAGGCATCCGTATGACCAAGCCCACCAATGGCTGCCTTGATACTCTCCTCCAGTGCATTCAGCGAGTTACTGGACAAACTGGAGAAGCTGCTGTTGACCCGAGGGTCCGTGTACCATCCTGTCTCCAAAAGGGCGTCCATTCTCACGGCGTAATCCTCGTCTCCAACAGAATCTCTCTTGCTCGCCTCATCTCCTTCATCCTCTAGAAAGGGATGTGTTACAATCACTCTGACCCTTTCTGCCTCTGCCTCACTTTTCCCCTCGGCTTCCTCTCCTTCCTCCGTCCCATCATTTGTGTGAGTGGATATAGTGTCCTCTGACAGCTGAGTGTCCAGCAGTCCCTCCATGGCATAATCATCCTCTGAACTGTCTTCTGAATCACTCCCACATCGAGAAACATACCCTACACATAACAAACATTCATTTATATAGCATTTAGTAAATATCATGTAAACATAAAGGTACATTTCAAACTAACACAATATGACACCATTTGTACTTTAGGACTTTTTGGAGTAAATATTTTGACCCAAGAAGATGCAACCACAACACACAAGAGCATTTTGTCTCTTGCTTGGTTTATGTTTTTACGCTGATGTTCTGGTAGCAAAAGCTGTCCAGTTCAATGTTATATTAGTTGTTTATAATAGAGTTGGCTCCACTTTTTTCCTTTCACAGTCTTGGGTATCTACCAATATCAATGCCAATCTGATACCAGTACTCTTTTTTTTGGATCAGTTTAGAATATCTTGAGATACGAGCGTCCCGACATACGAGTATTCTGTGATACGAGCAAGCCTTCAAGCAAACTTTTGCTTTGAGATACGAGTACAGATTTGAGATACGAGCAGCTTACAGACGCCGACTCCCTCATTCATTTCACGTGTTCGTCGGGTAAAATAAAAGTGTTTACGCAGCAAAAACAGCAGTTGAGGGAAGATCGAGAGCGTGTGGAGAATGTTCACTTTAATGTCACTTTAAGGGATTAAAATGTTTTTTCTCTATAGCAATTAAAAACATGTTTTTTCCATTGTTATTAGCACTAATAAGGGAGTTTTTAGAGGGCCGGAACGCATTATTTTTCCCTCTGTTATTTCTTTTGGGGAAAAAATGATTTGAGATACAAGCAACTCGAGTTACGAGCTCGTCCTGGAATGGATTATGCTCGTATCTCAAGGCATTTCTGTATCTATATATCTATATCTGTCTAGCCTAGTTTTAAATTGCAGGTACTCTGTGAACGACAGAGATAGCGAGTACCCCACCGTTCAAAATCACCAATAAACCGCAGTAAAATAGAGTCGTTTTAAACAATAGCCCAGACTATTTAGGTTATGCATTGCAAAGAGATCACTAGAGCATCTTGGAGAAAGTTTTCCCGCTCATCATGCCGTCTGCTCCTCAAAAAAGCTATTTAATTGCTTCAGAAAACTTTGAATAACACTTTCAGAAGTGGACAGGAGAGAAACAAAACAGGTTACGTCACATATCATTAAATGGCACATCATTCCTACCTTCTTCCGCCGGAATACGACGCATTTTAGGTCTGGGTCCCCAGCGAAACACATTGATGTTGGGGTCCACCAGCAGTTTGCAGTATCCAGCCAGCAGACAGGCCAGATCTTTAGCTGGTACGGACTCCATTAACAGGGCTAGAGGCTGGAAGTTGCAGGAGAAAGAGATGGTCTGATAGTTTACATATATAGAAAGGGAGAGATAAACACATATTTCTGTCCCTGGGTGTTTATCCACACCTGAATGTTGCGAAGGTACAGTTTCAGCATTTTATTTTAATCTGTTTGCAGACTCGCACACACCTGGATGTCCTGCAGGTAAATCTTCACCATGCTGACTCTGTCGGACTCTGAGAGCACCTCTACTCGGGTGATGTAGTGGAAGTCAATGATGGTGGAGATCATGTTGAGCTGGTGATTTAGTATTTGGCTGATCCCGTATCTCGCTCCCACCAGCAAACTCACTAACGACTCCCTCTCCTGCAGCTGTAAGACACACATTTCCTCCAATCTGACTCAGTCTAATCAAAAACATTCATCAACTTATAGAGGATATAGATGAACTTAAAGAGGCCGTATTACATTTACATTCAAGCATTTATCAGACACTTTTATCCAAAGCGAATTGCATTGAAGAAACACATTGACATTCTAATCAGTTCTTGCTTTCCCTGGGAATCGAACCCATGACCTTGATGTTGCAAGCACCACTCTCTACTGTTTGAGATACAGGAAAGCCCTGTATTATGCTCTTTCACAAACTTTTGTCAGAAACGCTCTGTTTAGTTCCTGTCTCTATGAAGCTCCTCCTTCTGAAAGCACACTGTGCTCTGATTGGTCGGCTGGATCGTGTGTTGTGATTGGTCGAGAGCTTCCAGTGTGTTTGGGAAATGTCCCGCCCCTTCCCATAACCACCAGTTTCAACATACGACTCACTCACTCAAGCCCCGCCCCTTTATTCTGCATATGAATTATTATAATGAGGAATATTGTGAGTGTTTGTTCAGGAAGAAACTCAAAACTCAATGGAGGCATTTCAGGAGTTCAGAAACACTGACTCTGATAGAGAAGAACTGGAGAGTTTTCCAGCTTAAACAGCAACTAAACTAGATGAACATGGAGAAAAGCAGAATAGCTCTTTAACTGAGGATCATTAAAATGGTATTCATGTCTTTTTAATGAATCCCTCTCAGACTTCAGGTCATTTCAAGGTTTAGTTTTGTCATTGCAAGAGATGCAGCTATTTTATCCAGATCTCTCGCTCCCTAGAACATCTTATATAACATGCTTAAATTAATATCCTTAAAAATGGGAGGATTTTATCCAGCATGACATCATTGAAACAAAAAGAAAGTCAGACAACAGGGGAAGATAAACACGACATATCTGTGCCCTGCAGATTCGGTTCGTTATTCCCGCTGAATGTGGCAGATGGACAGAAGTCTCTCACCAGCATGGTGGCGTTGTAGCTTCGCCCGCTGTATGACATCAGCTCTGCCATCTGGGTCAGATAAGCCAACCGGGCCTGAGACACAGAGATAACCTGAGAGAGAGAGAGACAGAGAGAGAGAGAGGGCAATGATCATTTTAATTATGGCTGAAGTAACAGGAAACAAACGCAGCAGCATATTATATGTAAGAACACAGGAAGCAAATTTACATTCGGCAAAGAAAACCCAGTATGTTTGTTAAAATATGCAGGATATAACATATATACAGTGGGGTGATTGAGGTCAGAACTTTGACTAGCCAATCCAAAGTCTTCATTATGTTTTTCTTCAGCCATTCAGAGATGGACTTGCTGGTGTGTTTTGGGTCATTGTTCTGCTGCAGAACCCAAGTTCCCTTCAGCTTGAGTCACGATCGGATGGTCGGATATTCTCCTTCAGGATTGTGTGGTCGACAGCAGAATTCATGGTTTATTTATCACAGCCAGAATCAGCAAAACAGCCCCAGACCATTACACTACCACCACCATATTTACTGTTGATATGAAGTTCTTTTTCTGAAATAAGGAGTTACTTTTACGCCAGAAATGGGACAAACACCTTCCAAAATGTTCAACTTTTCTCTCGTCAATCCACAGAGTATTTCCCCAAAAGTCTTAGGGATCATCAAGATGTTTTTTGGCAAAAATGAGAAAGTTTTTTGTCCAGTCTCTTTCTTTTGCTGGAGTCATGAACTCTGACCTTCAATGAAACAAGTGAGGCCTGCAGTTCTCTGGATGTAGTTGTGGGTGTTTTGTGACTCTTGAATGAGTCTTCGCTGAACTCTTCAGATAATCTTAGTCGCTCCTGGGAAGCTTCACCACTGTTCCATGTTTCCTCCATTTGTGGATAATGGCTCTCACTGTGATTCTCTGGATTCCCAAAGCTTTAGAAATGCCTTTCTATCAGTCTGGAAAAGGTTATATCTCAATTACTTTCTTCCTCATTCGTTCCTGAATTTCTTTGGATCTCGGCATGATGTTTAGCTTTTGAGGATCTTTTGTTCTACTTCACTTTATCAGGCAGGTCCTATTTAAGTGATTTCTTGATTGTGAACAGCTGTGACAGTAATCAGAATAGAGAAACTGAACTCAGGTCTGATAAACCACAGTTATGTTTTAACAGGGGGGGAAACACTTACACACACACACACACACCTTCTGCCGTGGTTCTAGCAGTGACTGGATCTTCTTCATGTGATGGTTGAGAGCTTTCCGCAGATCTTTCTCTCTCATGTTCCTCAGCAGCGTGGGAGAGATGAAGCTCTCTAACCCAAACTCCTTCCTGACACACAGACACACACATGCATCAAACGACTGCCTTATAATGAAGCAGGAGTATGTCTGAGTGTATCTGTGCGCTCTTACACAACACTCTTCACAGAGGCTCTTGCCGTCTGTCCGCAGCTCGCCAGTTTCTCGTGCATGTGCAGAGCGGCTAGTCTCAGCGCTGTGTTGCACTTCATCTCTACAGCGTAGCGTTCCTGTAACACATCTCCCACACTCTACACACACACACAGGGTTACTACAGTTCAACAGGACCTGTTTTAAGAGGTCTTGATTTTGTGTTTGGCCGCTGTTACCTGTTGGAAGAGGTACTCAAAGGCCGCAGGATCGTCCTGCATGAGCTCCATCGGGTCTCGGGGAATGAAACAGACCCTGAACAGACACCTGTAGTCGTGCGAATCCTTCTTCTGGACCACCTGAAAGACCAGAAACACGACCGAGCGCTTTATTACAAACTCCACTGGTGTATAAGAAGGTGTGTTTTAGAATATGCGCTGGAGGAAGCGGCACCTTCTGGATGAGCTCGTCCTCGTGCAGCAGCAGCAGTTTGGTGGTGTTATACTGCTGTTCCAGCACCAGAGAGAAATGCTCAATGGATCGGATGGACAGCCTTTCCTTCAGAGTCAACACAATATCCTGCACACACACACACACACACACACACACACACACACACACACACACAGGCTCTTCAGCGACACATTCACAACACGTCTTCATGCATGTTTGCAGTGAATGAGAAGGAAATGTAAAAGGCGAGGAACAGGAAGCAGGGCAACATGTCACTGAGTGATGAAGCCAATTGAATTCGGTTTCAAATTTAGGGTATCGATATTTCAATATTTAGGTAAAACGCCGTTGTGTGAGTTTTTCTCTCATATTTATATAATATGATAGACCTATAGTCAATATACACTTTCATTTTATACAACAGTTCAATAACTAATAAGTTCATATTGTGTTATATTTTAAACACATTATTGTCGGTTTTTGCCAACTAAAGTATCACCTGTAAAGCCAGAGTTGTGATAAACACACAGTGGTGTTTTGATAATGAACGATTCGTCCGTTTGAATGAATCAAATGAATGATTCAATGACTCACTCATGAAGAGAGTTACAGCCTCCCACTGACAGTTTTAGTTTCTGAGCATTTTATAAAACAACCCTGTATGACTTTCTTTCTTGCGAAAAATAAAATATTTCAAAGAATAATTGGTTAGTAATTATGTGTAATAAATTCAGTTATTTATTTTAAATTCATATTTATTTGTAAAGCTACTTTTTGTAAAGTCTGTTTAATGCTTTTCTCATTTAACACAAAAATGACTTGAAATGATCTGTTTTTGAGGGTAATTTAGAAGCCAAATTTGTTGCACGATGCAATAAATTAGATTAAATGTTTTAAACCCTAATAAAAACACTGCATTAGGTGTCATTCATGCTAGCTTTGCCTAAACTTAACATAAAACTGTATTTTTTCCAAATGCACATTTTCATCTTTTCACAAAAATAAGGTTAAAGTCACACAATAACTGACGGACTGTGGATATAGAGCACAGAAACTCTCGAACCTTGACAGTGGTGGTCTTGTGAAATTTGAAGGCTTTGGTCTGGCCGTTTTCCAGGTAAACCTTCAGAACGTTGGGCAGGAAGAGAAGGGAGTTTCCCTGGAAACAGCGAATAAAACACTTTAGATTTAGAAAGACAGATTTCACTGGTGATTTCAAATAGTTTCCCCATTCAAAGAGATGTAATGTCCATTAACATCTGTATTAGTTACCTGATTAGCATACAGACACCCGATTAGCATGATAGCTAAGTTTACACAAGCATTTGCACTTACCCTTCATGCATTCACAATCATCTTTAATGTAATTGTGTAATTTAAGCGATTTCTGAGAAACTTGAGAATCTTGATAGCTCCTCCCCTAAATAAAAAAACACAGGCCCCTCCCCCCTAACGAGTGGACACGCCCCTCACTGCTGATTGGCTACAAGTGTGTTTTGGTACTCGGCCTCAGAAATCGATTACTGTAGCTTTAAATGTCCAAATGTTTATCAAAAGAATGGAATGTGTAAATTACTCACTTAATAGGCTATAATTATTATCAGACTATTATTAATTGAAAGTTTATCCATTGAAAGAAATTTTATTTTATTATTACAACGTCTGACGCCGCATCTGCAGGAAAGGTTAATATGTTTAATATCTTTTGGTCCTTCAGTTTAAACTCTTGGTTTTTTGTTTAAATATGAGAAAAAAGTCAAAATTGAGAGTGTAAATCTCTTAAATATTTGAAAAAAACTGTGTTTCACAGTTTTGAATACAACAAGAATTTCAAAAACGCACAATGTAACACAGTAACTATCATAACAAACCAGAATATTGTGTGTCTGAATCCGGCATTAAAGGGACACCGAGGCTAAACCAGCGGCCAGTCGTGTGACGCGGTTCATGTTGCGCGAGAGAGGAGTGTGTGCGCGGCTTTACCTGAGTGTGTCCGTTGACGACCACCTCTTCTGCGAAGCGCACTTTAACGGGGTTTCTCCTCAGACGAGCTCTCTTCTCCGCTGTTATGAATGAAGACTTGGGATTCTGGAAGAAAAAATAAGTTCTCTTTAAATTCCTGTATGTGAGATGCAGGTTAAAGACCTATTGTGCAAAATACACTTGTATATTGATTTTGAAAATAATTATACAGTAATACCTTGAGATACGAGAGTCCCGACATACGAGTATTCCGAGATACGAGCAATTTTTGCTTTGAGATACGAGTAAATATATGAGATGCGAGCAGCTTCCAGACGCTAGAGGTGTTCAGCACTCGCAGCAGCTCAAGCTCCTCATTTACGGGTAATTGCATATGATCTCCACTAGAGGCAGCTTGGTTTTACAGCGGGGGTTACCGGGGGCAACGAGTGATTCAGGAGTATTAAGCTGGGAGCAGCACGAGTTATGAGTGTTCAATAATAATACATATGAGCTTCTGAGTCTATCCAACACACAACACGGGAACAAACACTACACTTCTGTATTGTGTTTGCATTTCCAGTGTTACATTTTATTAATATTTTGAATTAGCTTTTATATTTATATTTGTTTAGTTTAGTAGCTTTAGTTTTAGTAATTTTGTTATTTTATTACTATTTAAATATTAGTATTTAAGTTTAATTTCTTTATTACTAAAGGCGCCTTATTAACTAAACATATTATTATTATAATCAATAATTACAAATAAACAAAAATCTTCGGTACATACCGTCATATTTCTGAGGATCGTCATGGTTACAGAGTCCTGGCATTCCCTGCATAAAACAGAGGAAATGACATCATTACAACATCCTGACCTCACCACATTTACAGCAGGGTGAAACTCATGGATCACCGAATCATCTGCTCTGTGTTTTCAGGGGAAAGATCGTCTATGGCTTTATTGTTCACTTTTAGGATCTGATCTCCAGGAAAAAGTTGTCCGTCTGCTGGTCCACCTGAAAATAAACACACACATATAACAACAAATATTAAGATACGTCAACATCAATAATACCTTCACCTGTCCTGTTAGTGATGTCAAGATTGGGCAACAACACCATTTAAAATTTCTTTAAAAGAAGTCTTTTCAGTTTACCAAAGCTGCATTTATTAGAGAATAAATACAGTAAAACAGTGTAATATTATATCAGTGTAAAACAGCTGTTTTCTATGTGAATATATAGTAAAGTGTCATTTATTCCTGTGATTAAAGCTGAATTTATTAGATGATAAATACAGTAAAACAGTGTAATATTATATCAGTGTAAAACAGCTATAATGTATGTTCGTTCGCGGCTCCCGCGTGTTAGTTCGTTTGTGGCTCCCCGTCTCCCATCCACAACTTTCACTCTGGATTATCACTTTGTTTATTTTCTGCACTATTATAATAAATTCACTCATTTGCACTTGAATCCTTGCTTTCCCCGCTCCCCCCTCCTCTCTCTCCTCCACACACGCTGCTCAAAGCTGAAGTGCATTACAGTAAAATTTCAAGTATTTTTAGAGTTTAACTGTCAATTATTAATTAGTATTTATATGAGATCTTAATGGTTATAATTTTAACTGCAATTAATAGGGTAAAACCCAAAATATATTTAAAATGGGCATTTATGGTCGTGTGGAACGAATAGATTGATTTTTAGTGCATTCCTATGGGGACATTTGTTTTGGTGTAGGAGCATTTTGGTTTACAAGCTCGCTCTTGGAATGAATTAAACTCGTAAACCGAGGTATTACTGTACAGTAAAAAAGTGTATTATGTTCTTTTACCCGTTGTTTGCTTCATCTCGTTACAGTGGGGAGAACAGCATGAGTGACTAAAACAGGAAAAGACTAATAATTGCACGTCAAAGTCTCTTTCATGGAGAGTCTGTTCACATGTTTCCAGCTGGTTCATGACGACCAGAGCTTCAGCTGCAGTTGCAGTGATTCATTAGCACGTGATTGGCTGTTTTATGCAGAAGGCGGGACTTATTCTGCCATATTGCGCGTTGCACTTTCTCCCATTCATAAGTAATTTGAGTGCAGCATCTGCCCCAGTTATAGAGACCGACATTTCTAGAAAATAAGATTTTCCTCCTTTGTAGAGCATTTCAAATCCTAAATCCTTTCAAATTTTATAGTCTTTTTATTTTATAGTCAGACTCATTCAGAGTCGCTCACTAGATCTTACAAGAAAGCTGTTGTGTTAACTTGCGTTCTCACACACACACATGCGCACACACACAAACACACACACTCACTCTCTCTCCCTCACACACACACACACACACACACACTGATTCTGCTGTGCTGACTTCTCTCTTTTCAGAACCAGCTGATAAAATCCCAGAGGGAAAACCTTACAGCCCTACAGCACATAATTATATGAGCAGAGACAGGGAGGGAGAGATCCGTGTGTGTGTGTGTGTGTGTGTGTGTGCATTTTGGCTTGAAGACAGATGAGTGTAAATGGCAGGAAAGCGATGCAGAGACTCACACCAGACGCGGCATGAATAATGAATTAGCAATGCAACTTTCACACTCACACATGCATTCATTACTGCTCTGTGCGAAGCCGAATTACTTTAACTTTTAGTGCTTGATGATCCTTGACATATTCATTGATGATAATAATCATAATTGTTTATTGAGCATCAAATCGTCATATGATAAAAATTAGTGAAGGATCATGTGACACTGAAGACTGGAGTAATGATCTAATAGATTCAGCTTTAATCACAGGAATAAATGACACTTTACTATATATTCACATAGAAAACAGCTGTTTTACACTGATATAATATTACACTGTTTTACTGTATTTATCATCTAATAAATTCAGCTTTAATCACTGGAATAAATGACACTTTACTATATATTCACATAGGAAACAGCTGTTTTACACTGATATAATATTACACTGTTTTACTGTATTTATCATCTAATAAATTCAGCTTTAATCACAGGAATAAATGACACTTTACTATATATTCACATAGAAAACAGCTGTTTTACACTGATATAATATTACACTGTTTTACTGTATTTATCATCTAATAAATTCAGATTTTTCTCTTTCAAAACGTCTATAATAACAATAGTGTGAAAATGCATAGCAGACAAATATGTTTTTAAACTGAACTATTTTTTGTGATTTTTAACATAATTTAACGAAAGTGTCTTTTGGCTGTTCATCATCTTTTTCCACAGATTATTGCAATGTATTCTGGGATTGAGAACACATGCAATTCGCTCAAGTTGCTGTAGATTGTGCTCTGGAATAGAGTTGTGTTGGTTCAGAGAGAGAGTTTGTGCACCTGCATCATGAATTAATTAAAGGAGAGGAGCAGGTGTCCAAGCGTCTCGTCCTCCTCACGCAAACATCAGAGACGCTGAACATTCAATCCGACACACAACTGAGATTTACAGCCGCAAACGTCCAGAGGAATATAAAGGATTTTCCTCAACTTAAACGTGCGAGAAGCAGAAGAGACCATTTCTGTTGCTTTAAATAAAATAAACAATAAAATGACATTTTTATTTCAGATAGTTGTCATGTACTGAAATAACTAAAACTGAAATAAAAATGAACAAAAACAAATAAATAAAAAATAATTAAAAACTGATTTAAAAATATTAAAATCAATTGTAAAAAACTTGACCAAAAATAAGACAAAAATGCACAAAAATTAAACAAAATTTAATATTTAAATCAAAATTGATAAAAAAGAAACTGACCAAAATGCAACAAAATTACAAGCTTTAAAAATGTGTATGAAAATGGGAAATATTTTAAATGTGTAGTGTAAATGAAAACATAAGAACTATATAATATAAAGGCCTAAGAAGTTTAAATGATGTCATTTGTGTTATTTCTGACCTCTGAACCCTGCGTCACTGAGATCATAATCTGTGTTCAAGCCGAGCTGCGCGTGAGGGAGTGTGTGCGCACCTGGAGTGACGTCCCTGACCAGCAGGGGGAGCTGTGCTGAAACACTGAACCCATGCGAGTCCAGGACCGCGTCTCGGATCACCTCCACCGTCACCTTCACCGGGAAGTTCTGCTGCCCCGAATCCCCCGAGCGAAACCTCCTGCCTCCTAAAATACGCTCTCTGAGAGAGAGAGAGAGAGAGAGAAGAGTGTTCTTTGATGAATAAGAAGTTCAAAAATGTCATCAATTCAATGCAAGTATACACAGAATTAATTTAACCCTCCTGTTACCCTCAAATATGCTAACACTTTTTACCCATTGGGGTCAATTTGAACCCAGTAATTTAAACCTCCAGAATATGATTTTTTTTTTTACGAAGGTTTGTTCCAGGTAATTTATGTCTTTGTTGACTACTTAAATCACATTTTAAGTTTACATCCACCCAGCACCCCCTCCCCCACCCCTTATACATCCAGAATACCCATTGTAAGACTATGGACACATTTACAAATCACCATAAAATCTTACTGATTGACCTAAAATTGGAAAGTATATATATTTGTATATTGTATACAACAAAAAAAAAAATGGCGGCGCGTGCACACGCAGCGGCTTCTCTCTCTCCCGACAGTTCGGTGTTTTCATGTTTTTTGTCGTGTAAATCACAGTGTTTTTGTACGTCCTTGTCGCATCCACTCGTCTGCAAACACAGCTACAGACGTGAGTTTCTGCTCGAGGTTGGAAAGACTTCAGTTTCCAATCCAAGCTCGGCGCTCGTACAAGAACTGCGGGACCATGGTCTTCTCCGGAGGCCTACTCCATCACCGTCCCCCACTACTGCACCTCCCCCACAGTGGACGCGCCACAAACGGTGCGAGAGGAAACAGAAGAGGGGGAAGCGCGGAGGTATCCGGGTTAGATTAACGGCTAACCCACACAAGCCTGCTATCCCCACCATCATCCTGGCTAACGTACGCTCGTTGGATAATAAACTGGACGATCTTCAACTTCTATGCTCTACTCAGAAGACTGTAAGAGACTGTTGTGTTTTTGTGTTTACGGAAACATGGCTCAACAATAGCGTTCCGGACTCCGCCATTCAGCTCGATCGGCTCACATGCCATCGCGCGGACAGAGTGCTCGTCGAGGGAGGTAAGACCCGCGGCGGCGGACTCTGTGTTTACACCAATGATGCGTGGTGCCGCGATGCTGTTGTAGTCTGCAAACACTGCTCACCCCTGGTGGAGTTAATGATTATTAAGTGTCGGCCTTTTTATCTACCGCGGGAATATACAGCTATTATACTTGTTGCTGTATATATCCCCCCCAGCTCCAACAACAACAACAGGAGTGAGGCACTTAATAATCTTTATAAACACATCAGTGATCAGCAGACAGCCCACCCAGATGCTTTTCTCATCTTGGCTGGGGATTTCAATCATGCTGACTTTAAGAGTGTGTTTCCAAAAATTCATCAGCATATTGACTTCCCGACACGTGGAAATAATACTCTGGACTTAGTGTACACTACTCAGAGAGGAGCTTACAAAGCCCTTCCCCTCCCCCACCTTGGTGCTTCAGATCACATCACTGTATTGTTATTGCCAGCATACAGACCACTCGTTAAAGTCACCAAACCAGTCCAGAAGCAGATTCAAGTCTGGCCTGAAGGGTCATCAGTGGCTCTTCAAGACTGCTTCGACACCACGGACTGGGACATGTTCAAACAGGCTGCAACCTACCATAACACCGTAGACCTCCAGGAGTACTCTGAGACTGTTACTTCTTACATCAACAACTGCATTGAGGATGTAACAGTTCTTCGCTCGCTTTGAAGCACACAACAGCACCACTGCACAGAAGTCACCACCTCCTCCCGATGACCAGATGTTGTCACTGCCCAGGGACAGCGTGAGAAGATCCCTCAGCAGGGTCAACGCACGCAAAGCTCCGGGTCCTGACAACATTCCTGGTCGTGTATTGAGAGACTGTGCAGAGGAACTTACTGATGTCTTCACAGACATCTTCAACATCTCTCTGAGTCAAGCTGTTGTCCCCACATGCTTCAAAGCAACCACCATCATTCCTGTCCCTAAAAAATCATCTCCATCCTGCTTCAATGACTACCGCCCAGTCGCACTTACCCCCATCCTTATGAAGTGCTTTGAGCGGCTAGTCATGCACCACATTAAATCTGTCCTCCCCCCCTCCCTGGACCCCCACCAATTTGCATACCGGTCAAAACGCTCGACCGATGACGCCATTGCCACTGCTGTCCATTCAGCACTCAGACATCTGGACAAAAAAGACACGTATGTCAGAATGCTGTTCATTGATTTTAGTTCAGCTTTCAATACAATCATCCCTCAACAGCTCACCCAAAAACTGTCTCAGCTGGGACTCAGCACTTCGCTGTGCAACTGGTTGCTGGACTTCCTGACGGGAAGACCTCAGGCAGTACGGGTCGGCAGTAACACATCCAGCTCCATCATTATGAACACTGGAGCCCCTCAGGGTTGTGTGTTGAGCCCCCTCCTCTTCACTCTGCTTACACACGACTGCACACCCACACACAACAGCAATCTCTTCATCAAGTTTGCGGATGACACAACTGTAGTTGGTCTCATCACCAACGGCGATGAGACAAACTTCAGGAGTGAGGTGAGCCACCTGGTCAGGTGGTGCGGCGACAACAATCTCTCTCTGAACGTGGAGAAGACGAAGGAGATTGTTGTTGACTTCAGGAGAATGCACACCCAGCACGCTCCTCTGACCATCAACGGTGCGACCGTGGAAAGAGTGAGGAGCACCAAATTTCTGGGTGTGCATATCACAGAAGACCTCTCCTGGACCACCAACACCACAGCACTGACCAAGAAAGCACAGCAGCGACTCTACTTTCTCCGCAGGCTGAGAAGAGCCGGAGTCCCAGCCCCCATCATGCACACCTTCTACAGAGGCACCATCGAGAGCATCATGCACAGCTGCATCACTGTGTGGTACGGCGCATGCAACACATCCTGCCGAAAAGCACTTCAGCGCATTGTGAGAGCAGCTGAGAAGATCGTTGGTGTCTCTCTCCCACCCCTCCAGGATATTTATAACTCCCGCCTCTCCCGCAAAGCCCTCATCATTGCGAGAGACTCCTCCCACCCATCCCAGAGCCTCTTCAGTCTGCTGCCATCAGGGAGGAGGCTACGCAGTCTCCAGGCAAGGACCAGCCGACTGAAGAACAGCTTCATTCCCCAAGCTGTCAGGGCATTGAACTCCCTCCCGTCTCTGCCCCTTTTCCTCTCTTTTGCCCCATGCACCTGACCCCCCCCCCCCCCCCCCCCCACACACACACACACACACACACACACACACACACACTATTGTTTGCACTGTCTTTACCATCGCGACTTTATCTCTTTATTTCCTTAATCTATTTTATTTTATCTATTATTATTTATTTATTTTTATATATATATATATATATATATATATATATTTTTGGTGTTGTTGATATATATATATATTTTGTTGCTGTTGTTACTGTTAATGTAACCTGGTTGCACCTTGGGTCTGAGAGTTACAGAATTTCAATTCTCTGTATGTATGTGCTGTATATATTGCAGAATTGACAATAAAGCTGACTTTGACTTGACTTGACTTTGACTATTTTTGCTGTTTTATTTGTTTTATAATATTTGTAAGTATAGATTTTTGTAATCTATAACATTTGGAAAGAAAAACTATTTATTTTATCAAGGATAGTAACACAAGTTATGTTTGGGGTCAATTTGACCCCGAAAAAAACTAAACAATTTCAAACATTCAGAAGGATTGTATTTCTAAAAACAGAACATCATTACCTTCAGAACAACAGTAAGGAACACATAACAGTTAAAGAAAGAAAGGAAGGGCCAACGGGCAGTCATGCATCGGCAGCTGTAGGTGGCTGTAACCTTGTCCAAATTATCTACCCTTCCCTTTGTCTCATTGTAATCCAGTACCATTTGTGGTTTTCGGCCTTCTCTGGTGCTCAGAACAGCATCTTTGCTCATTAGCAGGAGTTTTTCCTCTTTCTTGGGCCAATAGGAGACGACAGTGGCTCTTTCAGTGAAGGTAAACATTGAAGATGTTACCTTCCTGTTCTTCATCGCAAGAAGCTCAGAGGAAGGTTCTGGCTTATTTTTTCTCACTGTCCTCAACACGGTAGCTGTCCTTTTTAGCAGTTCTTCACCCAGGGTGTACGATGTGAAAAAATTATCACAATGTAATGTTATGGCCATTCAGTCCCTCAGCCATGTCACCCTCATGGTCTGATTTTTTTCAGGTGCTTCTCCAGGGAATTTAACACCTGCATATTCCAGGCATAGCTGGACTCTGCATCACATACGGCCCATATTTTTAAGCCATATTTGGCTGGTTTGCTTGGTATGTCCCATGTCATGTGAACTTTCCTGTAGCTCAATCAGTAGAGCATTGGTGCTTACAATGCCAAGGTCATGGGTTTGATCCCAGGGAAAGCAAAAACTGATTCAATGTGTTCCTTGAATGCAATGTAAGTTGCTTTGGATAAAAGCGTCTGCCAAATGCGTAAAAATGTGAACTACTAGTTGCTCTCGCAATACTACAGATTTGATTATGTTAGGTTAGAGTCCTAGAGAGATTTTTGAGTATAATATTGAATATATAAAATTATAATGAGCATTATAAAATTATAACATGTTTAATGACCTCAATAAAACAACCAAAACAAATGTGTGTGAAATTTTAATATTTCTTATGTTTTATACAGCTAAAAGAGCCTGGGGTCAAATTGACCCCAAGGAACACCAATGCTACAAAATGTGTACAGGACATTGAAAAAATATCAGCACGATAATTTTATGTTTACAGAGTTATCCTCATTAAATTAGGAAAAGTCAGTAAATTTGAAGCAAAAAAAATAAAATTAATCATGTTTTTACAGACGTTAAAAATTGAATGGGGTCAAATTGACCCCAAAGATAACAGGAGGGTTAATCAAGATCTTCCTCAATCTTACTGACTTACTGAATACATTGTAAAATATTTATTTCAGTCGTCCGGCACATTTTCTTGCTAAGCAGAACACAAATGAAACAGCAGATGAAGAACGAGACGCTCAAAGCATTTCTCATGATAACTCATAAATAATAAATAATAATAATAAAAAACACGGCACAGTTTGTGTCTGAGTGACAGAAAACAAGTAAATCTGGAAGCGTCTCATCGTCAACATCTGTTTCTGAGAGAGGAAGAGGCTCCACTCCACTCGTGCTCTCATTGGTCGAGCTCGCGCCGGGAGCCAATCACGTGCTTGTCTGAGTGCTGTGGGCGTGTCCAAAGCCTCTGAGTCTCTCTCTTTGTCTGGTTTGCTGGGAATCCGTTTCTCTCGCGTCACGATGAACAAGGCTGTTTTCCGCAATACGGCTGCCGATATGATGCTTTTTTTTTTTTTTTTTTAAATCCGCGATGCACTGAGATCACGAAACTAGAACCGTGAAGTGGCGAGTGATGAAGATGGAAGAAATGCATGATGAGTGAAACTGTCATGGGTTCGATTCCCAGGGAAAGCAAGAACTGATTAGAATGTCAATGTGTTTCTTGAATGCGATGATAAAAGCAGCTGATAAATGCGAGTGTGAATAACATGACAGAGCCGAAGAGTGTGTGTGTGTGAGAAGAGTGTGTGTGTGTGTGTGTGTGTGTGTGTGTGAGTGTGTGTATGAGAGTGAGTGTGTGTCTGTGTGTGTGTGTATGAGAGTGAGTGTGTGTGTGAGAAGAGTGTGTGTGTGTGTGTGTGTGTGAGTGTGTGTATGAGAGTGAGTGTGTGTGTGAGTGTGTGTATGAGAGTGAGTGTGTCTGTGTGTGTGTGTATGAGAGTGAGTGTGTGTGTGTGTGTGTGTATGAGAGTGAGTGTGTGTGTGAGTGTGTGTATGAGAGTGAGTGTGTGTCTGTGTGTGTGTGTATGAGAGTGAGTGTGTGTGTCTCACCTGCTGAGAGAGTCTCTAGAGCGGCGCAGCCATTTCCCCACCACCTGCTCCACCCGACGGACTCTGCGTGGAGATCGACTTCTGCTTCTCTCGCTCTCCTCCATCTAACTGACAGACGGAAAGATGGAGAGAACGAGAAACAGAGTCAACAGAGAAAAAGAAAGAGGATCATACAGTCTAGAATATATTTAAACTCAACATCATCGGCCATAATTCACTTTATTAAAGTAAATATAAGGAAATATATAAAGCTGAATTTATTATTTATTTGTCTCTCTCTCACACACACACACACTCTCTCTCTCTGCGGTGTGTGTGTGAATGCTAATAGCAGCGGTGCAGTCATGTTGTGACAGCAGGTCTGGCGTTTAGAGGACACTCTCCGTCAGAACAGAGAAGATATCGCATGCATAATCACATCTACAGATTCAGTCCCTGGCTGGACGTTTCTCTCAGTGCTCTGGACATCTGCTGCACACACACACACACACACACACCTCTGTCTGTCGGCCACACACTGCTGTAAGTGTGCATTATCTCTGCAGTCAGACACAAGGGAGCCCTTACACACTCATAAACTACAGCTGCACTCTGTGTGTGTGTGTGTTTTATTTTTCAAATATCCACATATAGTATGAGTGATTATGTGTCTTTTTAGACACTTTTGTAATGCGCAGACCCCATTAAACACGATACAATTCACAATGACGGTGAGCAAAATATAAAACATATTTTATTAAAAGAATATCTCTGAATAATTCATACATGACAAATAGCTGAAAACGATAATAATAATAATAAAAAAACTGTCTAAATAAAAGGGGAAAAAAGATTAGAAACATACACAGCAGCACCACACTCTATTTAGCATAACACCTCCCGCAATAGGCTATTGGATGAACTAGAATGTCGTAACGTATTCCTAGTACAGATTCCACATATTCCACTTAGCCACATATCTCTGTAAATTCCTTTCCATATATACTCGAGAAAGTGTCTTAAATAAGTCTAAAGTTATATAACGTCATAAGTCTGGTTGCTACTTTGATCGACGTACAGTGGTACCGTGAGATACGAAATAAATCCGTTCCGAGGCGGACTTCGTATAATGAGTTTTTCGTATCTTGGAACACATTTTACATGTAAAATGTCTAATCCGTTCCAAGCCCTCCAAAAACAGGCAATTAAATGCACAATTGTTGTTGTCGGCAGGATTCGAACCTGCGCGGAGAAACCCCAATGGATCTGTAGTTCGACACCGTAACCTCTCAGCCACAACTGGTTGTGGTACAGGACGCAGCGGGTCAATCTATTCCCTTATATATATATTTTTTAAATATAGAAGTTATTTATATTTTATTTTATTTTGTTTATGTATCCTTTATTTTTATAATATTTAAATTATTTGTGTTTCTCAAACACACTTGCACTTTCATTTACAATATTTTACAATACTTTGCAGTACTTGCAAACTTATTTAAATCTGATTAAATATTTTTACACATGTATTACATGTTGAGTTTGTTACAGGTAATAAAAATGTATACACTTAAATATTGAAATGGTATTTTTTGTGCTCTCTTCTCGCTGTTTTTACACCAGTGGGCTCAATTTTTTTATCTCGCCTAGGGCCCCACAACCCTTCGGGCCGGCACTGTGTGTGTGTGTGTAGGAGTGTGTGTGTGTGTGCTTATAAACACATTCTGGTCGTCTGATGGATACACACGGATTCTCTGTTTCGTCAGAATAATCTGCATTGCTGGAGATCATGAGAACTTTTATCTTTGCTCTGCGAGTGCGTCTCGATCCTGATCCTGATGACACTGAACATGCAAATCAAAGCACATCATCAACAAAACCAGACGGACACTACGCAGCACACACACACACACACACACACACACACACACGCACGCACACACACACACACACACACGCCGACAGACAACTGTTCAGAAAGATCTGGGTTTCCTCAGCTGATCTGAAGCAGAAACAGACCATAGTCACTCAAACAGCTGCTCGTGCAACATGACGCTTGTGGTGCATTATGGGATGCGTTATGACACTCATAAATCAAAAAGATGTTAAATCATGCTTATGTAGCAAGACCTTGTTGTTATTGTTTGCTTAAAATATAACTAATAAAATACAGCTAAATGCGTTAAATTGAATATTGTAATTATACAGTTTAAAAAGATTATAAAAATTATAAAAGACAAAGACAAAATTACTAAAAAACTAAATTATAAACATTAACTCAAAAAACATGAATACATACTATAACTGATATAACTGTAGCCATGGAGAGATGGAGTGATAGAGAGATGGAGTGATAGAGAGATGGAGAGATGGAGTGATAGAGAGATGGAGTGATAGAGAGATGGAGAGATGGAGTGATAGAGAGATGGAGTGATAGAGAGATGGAGAGATGGAGTGATAGAGAGATGGAGTGATAGAGAGATGGAGTGATAGAGAGATGGAGAGATAGAGAGATGGAGAGATGGAGTGATAGAGAGATGGAGTGATAGAGAGATGGAGTGATAGAGAGATGGAGTGATAGAGAGATGGAGTGATAGAGAGATGGAGTGATAGAGAGATGGAGAGATAGAGAGATGGAGAGATGGAGTGATAGAGAGATGGAGTGATAGAGTGATAGAGAGATGGAGTGATAGAGTGATAGAGAGATGGAGTGATAGAGAGATGGAGTGATAGAGAGGTGGAGAGATGGAGTGATAGAGAGATGGAGTGATAGAGAGATGGAGTGATAGAGAGATGGAGAGATAGAGAGATGGAGAGATGGAGTGATAGAGAGATGGAGTGATAGAGAGATGGAGTGATAGAGAGATGGAGTGATAGAGAGATGGAGTGATAGAGAGGTGGAGAGATGGAGTGATAGAGAGATGGAGTGATAGAGAGATGGAGTGATAGAGAGATGGAGAGATAGAGAGATGGAGAGATGGAGTGATAGAGAGATGGAGTGATAGAGAGATGGAGTGATAGAGAGATGGAGTGATAGAGAGGTGGAGAGATGGAGTGATAGAGAGATGGAGTGATAGAGAGATAGAGTGATAGAGAGATGGAGTGATAGAGAGATGGAGTGATAGAGTGATAGAGAGATGGAGTGATAGAGTGATAGAGAGATGGAGTGATAGAGAGATGGAGTGATAGAGAGGTGGAGAGATGGAGTGATAGAGAGATGGAGTGATAGAGAGATGGAGTGATAGAGAGATGGAGAGATAGAGAGATGGAGAGATGGAGTGATAGAGAGATGGAGTGATAGAGAGATGGAGTGATAGAGAGATGGAGTGATAGAGAGATGGAGAGATAGAGAGATGGAGTGATAGAGAGATGGAGTGATAGAGAGATAGAGTGATAGAGAGATGGAGTGATAGAGAGATGGAGTGATAGAGTGATAGAGAGATGGAGTGATAGAGAGATGGAGTGATAGAGAGGTGGAGAGATGGAGTGATAGAGAGATAGAGAGATGGAGTGATAGAGTGATAGAGAGATGGAGTGATAGAGAGATGGAGTGATAGAGAGATGGAGTGATAGAGAGATGGAGTGATAGAGAGATAGAGAGATGGAGTGATAGAGTGATAGAGAGATGGAGTGATAGAGAGATGGAGTGATAGAGTGATAGAGAG
>JAWRVZ010000342.1:60000-167500 GCA_037043235.1 Rhodeus uyekii | reverse complement strand
GTGAGAAAGGTTTTGATGCATTTACAAGAATAAAATAAAAATACAAAGAATACAAAATGAAAACCCATTCAAATGTATAGCTCAAACTTATTATAGTTTTGCATTTTGATTTTAAAACAGTTTAATCGAATCCAAATTTAGAAACTTTGTAAGAACTTGATTTAATAGAGAAATTTAGTCAAATAAGTATTGAAAAAAAGCCATTTGAGTGGAATAGGCTAATAAAATTAATAATGTTGATTTCACCTCGACTTTTACGAGAGGCATCAGATATTTGCATGAGATCTCTGGGATCGGAGAGAAGTAATGAAAGGATGAAATGGACATAAAAAGCAAGAGATGAAGGCATGAAGATGTCAGCAGGGAAGACGGTGAGTGGAAGGTGTGGAAAGGGACGGGGATGCATGTGGAAACTAGAGTTAATAAAGAGAAGGAAGAGACAAGGAACTGCTTGTGCCGCAATACAGCAGAACTTCTGCTCATCAGATTCATCAGTCAATGAGCAAACGAACACGAGTGCAACAACAGACCGGCTTTCCAGAAACATGCTCTGATTCTGCTCATCGGAGAGCGCAAGCCTGTAGTTTCCATGGACTGAATCAATAGTGATGGTAGAACAAATGGAGAGTTTGTCTCCCGTCCCATCCGAGCAGGACAGAACCGGATGAGCTCTCCGCCGAGGGGGTCATGGGTTCGATCCCCAGGGAAAGCAATTAGAATTAGATTAGAACTGATTAGAATGTCAATGTATTTCTTGAATGAAATGCAAGTTACTTTGGATAAAAGCGTCTGATAAATGCAAACTTAATATAAGTTCTATTAAACATTAACGTGAACGACAGACAGCAGGAACATCGGGAACATTAACGTGAACGACAGACAGCAGGAACATCGGGAACATTAACGTGAACGACAGACAGCAGGAACATCGGGAACATTAACGTGAACGACACAGCGGCAGCATCGGGAACATTAACGTGAACGACACAGCGGGAACATCTGGAACATTAACGTGAACGACACACAGCGGGAACATCTGGAACATTAACGTGAACGACACAGCGGGAACATCTGGAACATTAACGTGAACGACACACAGCGGGAACATCTGGAACATTAACATGAACGACACACAGCGGGAACATCTGGAACATTAACATGAACGACACACAGCGGGAACATCTGGAACATTAACATGAACGACACACAGCGGGAACATCTGGAACATTAACGTGAGCGACAGACAGCGGCAGCATCGGGAACATTAATGTGAACGACAGACAGCGGCAGCATCGGGAACATTAACGTGAACGACACAGCGGCAGCATCGGGAACATTAACGTGAACGACACACAGCGGGAACATCTGGAACATTAACATGAACGACACACAGCGGGAACATCTGGAACATTAACATGAACGACACACAGCGGCAGCATCGGGAACATTAACGTGAACGACAGACAGCGGCAGCATCGGGAACATTAATGTGAACGACAGACAGCAGGAACATCTGGAACATTAACGTGAACGACAGACAGCAGGAACATCGGGAACATTAACGTGAGCGACAGACAGCGGCAGCATCGGGAACATTAATGTGAACGACAGACAGCGGCAGCATCGGGAACATTAACGTGAACGACACAGCGGCAGCATCGGGAACATTAATGTGAACGACAGACAGCGGGAACATCGGGAACATTAATGTGAACGACAGACAGCGGCAGCATCGGGAACATTAACGTGAACGACACAGCGGCAGCATCGGGAACATTAATGTGAACGACAGACAGCAGGAACATCGGGAACATTAATGTGAACGACAGACAGCGGGAACATCGGGAACATTAATGTGAACGACAGACAGCGGCAGCATCGGGAACATTAACGTGAACGACACAGCGGCAGCATCGGGAACATTAACATGAACGACAGACAGCGGCAGCATCGGGAACATTAACGTGAACGACACACAGCGGGAACATCGGGAACATTAATGTGAACGACAGACAGCGGCAGCATCGGGAACATTAACGTGAACGACACACAGCGGGAACATCTGGAACATTAACATGAACGACACACAGCGGGAACATCTGGAACATTAACATGAACGACACACAGCGGGAACATCTGGAACATTAACATGAACGACACACAGCGGCAGCATCGGGAACATTAATGTGAACGACAGACAGCGGGAGCATCGGGAACATTAACGTGAACGACACACAGCGGGAACATCTGGAACATTAACGTGAACGACACACAGCGGCAGCATCGGGAACATTAATGTGAACGACACACAGCAGGAACATCGGGAACATTAACGTGAACGACACACAGCGGGAACATCTGGAACATTAACGTGAACGACACACAGCGGCAGCATCGGGAACATTAACATGAACGACAGACAGCGGCAGCATCGGGAACATTAACGTGAACGACACACAGCGGGAACATCTGGAACATTAACGTGAACGACACACAGCGGCAGCATCGGGAACATTAACGTGAACGACACACAGCGGGAACATCTGGAACATTAACATGAACGACACACAGCGGGAACATCTGGAACATTAACGTGAACGACACACAGCGGGAACATCTGGAACATTAACGTGAACGACACACAGCGGGAACATCTGGAACATTAACGTGAGCGACACACAGCGGGAACATCTGGAACATTAACGTGAACGACACACAGCGGGAACATCTGGAACATTAACGTGAACGACACACAGCGGCAGCATCGGGAACATTAACGTGAACGACACACAGCGGGAACATCTGGAACATTAACGTGAACGACACACAGCGGCAGCATCGGGAACATTAACGTGAACGACACACAGCGGGAACATCTGGAACATTAACATGAACGACACACAGCGGGAACATCTGGAACATTAACATGAACGACACACAGCGGGAACATCTGGAACATTAACGTGAACGACACAGCGGGAACATCGGGAACATTAACGTGAACGACACACAGCGGGAACATCTGGAACATTAACGTGAGCGACACACAGCGGGAACATCTGGAACATTAACGTGAACGACACAGCGGGAACATCTGGAACATTAACATGAACGACAGACAGCGGGAACATCTGGAACATTAACGTGAGCGACAGACAGCGGGAACATCTGGAACATTAACGTGAACGACACAGCGGGAACATCTGGAACATTAACATGAACGACAGACAGCGGCAGCATCGGGAACATTAACATGAACGACACACAGCGGGAACATCTGGAACATTAACGTGAGCGACAGACAGCGGGAACATCTGGAACATTAACGTGAACGACACAGCGGGAACATCTGGAACATTAACATGAACGACACACAGCGGGAACATCTGGAACATTAACATGAACGACACACAGCGGGAACATCTGGAACATTAACGTGAGCGACAGACAGCGGGAACATCGGGAACATTAACGTGAACGACACACAGCGGGAACATCTGGAACATTAACATGAACGACACACAGCGGGAACATCTGGAACATTAACGTGAACGACACAGCGGGAACATCTGGAACATTAACATGAACGACACACAGCGGGAACATCTGGAACATTAACGTGAACGACAGACAGCGGGAGCATCGGGAACATTAACGTGAACGACACAGCGGCAGCATCGGGAACATTAATGTGAACGACAGACAGCGGGAACATCGGGAACATTAACGTGAACGACACAGCGGCAGCATCGGGAACATTAACGTGAACGACACAGCGGCAGCATCGGGAACATTAACGTGAACGACAGACAGCGGGAGCATCGGGAACATTAACGTGAACGACACAGCGGCAGCATCGGGAACATTAACGTGAACGACACAGCGGCAGCATCGGGAACATTAACGTGAACGACAGACAGCGGGAGCATCGGGAACATTAACGTGAACGACAGACAGCGGGAGCATCGGGAACATTAACGTGAACGACACAGCGGCAGCATCGGGAACATTAATGTGAACGACAGACAGCGGGAACATCGGGAACATTAACGTGAACGACACAGCGGCAGCATCGGGAACATTAATGTGAACGACAGACAGCGGGAACATCGGGAACATTAACGTGAACGACACAGCGGCAGCATCGGGAACATTAATGTGAACGACAGACAGCGGGAACATCTGGAACATTAACGTGAACGACAGACAGCGGGAGCATCGGGAACATTAACGTGAACGACACAGCGGCAGCATCGGGAACATTAATGTGAACGACAGACAGCGGGAACATCGGGAACATTAACGTGAACGACACAGCGGCAGCATCGGGAACATTAACGTGAACGACACAGCGGCAGCATCGGGAACATTAACGTGAACGACAGACAGCGGGAGCATCGGGAACATTAACGTGAACGACACAGCGGCAGCATCGGGAACATTAACGTGAACGACAGACAGCGGGAACATCGGGAACATTAACGTGAACGACACAGCGGCAGCATCGGGAACATTAACGTGAACGACAGACAGCAGGAACATCGGGAACATTAATGTGAACGACAGACAGCGGGAACATCGGGAACATTAACGTGAACGACACACAGCGGGAACATCTGGAACATTAACGTGAACGACACACAGCGGGAACATCTGGAACATTAACATGAACGACACACAGCGGGAACATCTGGAACATTAACGTGAACGACACAGCGGGAACATCTGGAACATTAACATGAACGACAGACAGCGGGAGCATCGGGAACATTAACGTGAACGACACACAGCGGGAACATCTGGAACATTAACGTGAACGACAGACAGCGGGAACATCTGGAACATTAACGTGAACGACAGACAGCGGGAGCATCGGGAACATTAATGTGAACGACAGACAGCGGGAACATCTGGAACATTAACGTGAACGACAGACAGCGGGAACATCTGGAACATTAACGTGAACGACAGACAGCGGGAGCATCGGGAACATTAACGTGAACGACACAGCGGCAGCATCGGGAACATTAACGTGAACGACAGACAGCGGGAGCATCGGGAACATTAACGTGAACGACACAGCGGCAGCATCGGGAACATTAATGTGAACGACAGACAGCGGGAGCATCGGGAACATTAATGTGAACGACAGACAGCGGGAGCATCGGGAACATTAACGTGAACGACACAGCGGCAGCATCGGGAACATTAACGTGAACGACAGACAGCGGGAGCATCGGGAACATTAATGTGAACGACAGACAGCGGCAGCATCGGGAACATTAATGTGAACGACAGACAGCGGCAGCATCGGGAACATTAATGTGAACGACAGACAGCGGGAGCATCGGGAACATTAACGTGAACGACAGACAGCGGGAGCATCGGGAACATTAACGTGAACGACAGACAGCGGGAGCATCGGGAACATTAACGTGAACGACAGACAGCGGGAGCATCGGGAACATTAACGTGAACGACACAGCGGCAGCATCAGGAACATTAATGTGAACGACAGACAGCGGGAGCATCGGGAACATTAACGTGAACGACAGACAGCGGGAGCATCGGGAACATTAACATGAACGACAGACAGCAGGAACATCGGGAACATTAACGTGAACGACAGACAGCGGGAGCATCGGGAACATTAACGTGAACGACAGACAGCGGGAGCATCGGGAACATTAACGTGAACGACAGACAGCAGGAACATCGGGAACATTAACGTGAGCGACAGACAGCAGGAACATCGGGAACATTAACGTGAACGACAGACAGCAGGAACATCGGGAACATTAACGTGAGCGACAGACAGCAGGAACATCGGGAACATTAACGTGAACGACAGACAGCAGGAACATCGGGAACATTAACGTGAACGACAGACAGCGGGAGCATCGGGAACATTAACATGAACGACAGACAGCAGGAACATCGGGAACATTAACGTGAACGACAGACAGCGGGAGCATCGGGAACATTAACGTGAACGACAGACAGCGGGAACATCGGGAACATTAACGTGAACGACAGACAGCAGGAACATCGGGAACATTAACGTGAACGACAGACAGCGGGAGCATCGGGAACATTAACGTGAACGACAGACAGCAGGAACATCGGGAACATTAACGTGAACGACAGACAGCAGGAACATCGGGAACATTAACGTGAGCGACAGACAGCAGGAACATCGGGAACATTAACGTGAACGACAGACAGCAGGAACATCGGGAACATTAACGTGAACGACAGACAGCGGGAACATCGGGAACATTAACGTGAACGACAGACAGCAGGAACATCGGGAACATTAACGTGAACGACAGACAGCGGGAGCATCGGGAACATTAACGTGAACGACAGACAGCAGGAACATCGGGAACATTAACGTGAGCGACAGACAGCGGGAGCATCGGGAACATTAATGTGAACGACAGACAGCGGGAGCATCGGGAACATTAACGTGAGCGACAGACAGCAGGAACATCGGGAACATTAACGTGAATGACAGACAGCAGGAACATCGGGAACATTAACGTGAACGACAGACATTACGAACATCGGGAACATTAACGTGAGCGACAGACATTACGAACATCGGGAACATTAACGTGAACGACAGACATTACGAACATCGGGAACATTAACGTGAGCGACAGACATTACGAACATCGGGAACATTAACGTGAGCGACAGACAGCAGGAACATCGGGAACATTAACGTGAGCGACAGACATTACGAACATCGGGAACATTAACGTGAACGACAGACATTACGAACATCGGGAACATTAACGTGAACGACAGACATTACGAACATCGGGAACATTAACGTGAACGACAGACATTACGAACATCGGGAACATTAACGTGAGCGACAGACATTACGAACATCGGGAACATTAACGTGAACGACAGACAGCTGGAACATCGGGAACATTAACGTGAACGACAGACAGCAGGAACATCGGGAACATTAACGTGAACGACAGACAGCAGGAACATCGGGAACATTAACGTGAACGACAGACAGCGGGAACATCGGGAACATTAACGTGAGCGACAGACATTACGAACATCGGGAACATTAACGTGAACGACAGACATTACGAACATCGGGAACATTAACGTGAACGACAGACATTACGAACATCGGGAACATTAACGTGAACGACAGACATTACGAACATCGGGAACATTAACGTGAGCGACAGACATTACGAACATCGGGAACATTAACGTGAACGACAGACAGCAGGAACATCGGGAACATTAACGTGAACGACAGACAGCAGGAACATCGGGAACATTAACGTGAACGACAGACAGCGGGAACATCGGGAACATTAACGTGAACGACAGACAGCGGGAGCATCGGGAACATTAACGTGAACGACAGACAGCGGGAACATCGGGAACATTAACGTGAGCGACAGACAGCGGGAACATCGGGAACATTAACGTGAGCGACAGACAGCGGGAACATCGGGAACATTAACGTGAACGACACACAGCGGGAGCATCGGGAACATTAACGTGAGCGACAGACAGCGGGAACATTAACGTGAGCGACAGACAGCGGGAACATCGGGAACATTAACGTGAGCGACAGACAGCGGGAACATCGGGAACATTAACGTGAGCGACAGACAGCGGGAACATCGGGAACATTAACGTGAACGACAGACAGCGGGAACATCGGGAACATTAACGTGAGCGACAGACATTACGAACATCGGGAACATTAACGTGAGCGACAGACATTACGAACATCGGGAACATTAACGTGAACGACAGACATTACGAACATCGGGAACATTAACGTGAGCGACAGACATTACGAACATCGGGAACATTAACATGAACGACAGACATTACGAACATCGGGAACATTAACGTGAGCGACAGACATTACGAACATCGGGAACATTAACATGAACGACAGACATTACGAACATCGGGAACATTAACGTGAACGACAGACATTACGAACATCGGGAACATTAACGTGAGCGACAGACATTACGAACATCGGGAACATTAACGTGAACGACAGACATTACGAACATCGGGAACATTAACGTGAGCGACAGACATTACGAACATCGGGAACATTAACATGAACGACAGACATTACGAACATCGGGAACATTAACGTGAGCGACAGACATTACGAACATCGGGAACATTAACGTGAACGACAGACAGCAGGAACATCGGGAACATTAACGTGAACGACAGACAGCGGGAACATCGGGAACATTAACATGAACGACAGACAGCGGGAGCATCGGGAACATTAACGTGAACGACAGACAGCGGGAACATCGGGAACATTAACGTGAGCGACAGACAGCGGGAACATCGGGAACATTAACGTGAGCGACAGACAGCGGGAACATCGGGAACATTAACGTGAACGACACACAGCGGGAGCATCGGGAACATTAACGTGAGCGACAGACAGCGGGAACATCGGGAACATTAACGTGAGCGACAGACAGCGGGAACATCGGGAACATTAACGTGAGCGACAGACAGCGGGAACATCGGGAACATTAACGTGAGCGACAGACAGCGGGAACATCGGGAACATTAACGTGAACGACAGACATTACGAACATCGGGAACATTAACGTGAGCGACAGACATTACGAACATCGGGAACATTAACGTGAGCGACAGACATTACGAACATCGGGAACATTAACGTGAACGACAGACATTACGAACATCGGGAACATTAACGTGAGCGACAGACATTACGAACATCGGGAACATTAACATGAACGACAGACATTACGAACATCGGGAACATTAACGTGAGCGACAGACATTACGAACATCGGGAACATTAACATGAACGACAGACAGCAGGAACATCGGGAACATTAACATGAACGACAGACATTACGAACATCGGGAACATTAACGTGAGCGACAGACATTACGAACATCGGGAACATTAACATGAACGACAGACATTACGAACATCGGGAACATTAACGTGAGCGACAGACATTACGAACATCGGGAACATTAACGTGAGCGACAGACATTACGAACATCGGGAACATTAACGTGAGCGACAGACATTACGAACATCGGGAACATTAACGTGAACGACAGACATTACGAACATCGGGAACATTAACGTGAACGACAGACATTACGAACATCGGGAACATTAACGTGAGCGACAGACATTACGAACATCGGGAACATTAACGTGAGCGACAGACATTACGAACATCGGGAACATTAACGTGAGCGACAGACATTACGAACATCAGGAACATTAACGTGAGCGACAGACATTACGAACATCAGGAACATTAACGTGAGCGACAGACATTACGAACATCAGGAACATTAACGTGAGCGACAGACATTACGAACATCAGGAACATTAACGTGAGCGACAGACATTACGAACATCAGGAACATTAATGTGAACGACAGACAGTAGGAACATCTGGAACATTACGAGTGGCAAGAATACGTTTTCACTTGTTAGCAAGTAAAATCACCAATATATTTGATGTTATCTTGAGCTTGTGTTCTTCACAGCCATTATTTTAGGCCCAAACCCCATAAAACAAACCTCTAGTCGATTGAGATCTGGCCCACACGCCATCCCTGCAGAACCCTTGCATTTCCTGACATTGATTTTGGAAGGAAATGTGCAGAATTTGAGAAGGAGAAGAACACTAGCAACCACCCAGATCGTCATAGTAACCGCATTGAACGGCATCCTCTATCCATCTGGACACTCTTTCATTGCATTTGTCCGCAGCTTCACCCACCGTCCCCTCCGCTGACACAGCGCTGTCCCGTCCCTCCCCCAGCGTCTCCCTCTCTTTCAGCAGGATTGAGGGATTGCAGGGAATCAAGAGGATGATTCTACGGGCTTTGCTACTGGATGTTCAAATCCAATTTGATCTGAGAACAGGGGAAGGAAAAGCCCGAGTCGAGACGAGCTGCTCCGCAAACACGCGTTACTGCTGTTGTGTCTGAACTTCAACTGAGTTCAATTTAAAGTGTCACTTATGCACCTTTATGTCGTTTACATGCGTGTGTGTGTGTGTGTGTCCGCGCTGATTTCATAAAATGACCCCACACTTTTTGTTTTGTAAAATATTGAGACATAGACAGAATTATATGTCTGCAAATCAAATCAATGTTGATATTGTACAGCCCATAATATCTGTTTTTATTTTTTGGACATTTTAATGGTTGCATTTAATTAAAAATCACGTCTGATTAATTGAAATCATAAAAACAACAATTTAATAAAGGTTTTGTGCCAATTTTTGGGATTCCATTTTTAATGCTTTAATTAAATAGCAAGTCAAATTTTATGAAATTATTCATTTTCCAGAAATTCATTGTTTAATTTTTCTGGCAATAAAATGAAGGCATAAACCATTAATTTAATTATATTTTAATCATATGGAATTAAACTTTTTTTTGTTTTAAAATTAAAACACAGAAGAAATTTTTGGATTATTCTTTAAAAAGTGTATTATTATTAGTGTTATTATTATTATTACACTAAATTCTAATATATTTCTTTCACAATTTCTTCAGGTTAAACCAAGCTTTTATTTTGACGAGTTGCCGTGAAGATCTTCGAGTTTCTGACGAAACTCAGTCAGTTTTTTTTCTCTCAAAAGAAAAGGTAAATTATTATTAATTTTTATGACTGGATTCTGTGTGTCACACGGCGCTAATACTGCAACATTGTTTCAAATCTTGATACTTTTGTTTGATGAACCTTTTTACATTTTACATTTATGTATTTATGAATAGAATAGAGCAGATTAGATTAGAATATAATATAATAGAGTATAACAGAATGGAATAGAATAGAGCAGATTAGATTATAATATAATAGAATGGAATAGAATAGAGCAGATTAGATTATAATATAATAGAATGGAATAGAATAGAGTAGATTGGAGCAGAATGGAATCGAATATAATGAATAGAAAGTGTGGCATATAGTAGATTGGAGTGGAAATGAATAGAGTAGAATGGAATAAAGTAGAATAGAATGGGATAGAATAGTCTGGAATGGAACAGAGTAGAGTGCAATAGAGTAGAATGAATAGAATAGTGTAGAATAGAATGCAATAGAATAGTATGGAATGGAGTAGAGTGCAGTAGAGGAGTGTTTTCAACTCTTTAAACCAGCTTAAGATTTCTGGTCAGTCAGATCTACGTTTCCTGCATTTATCAGCTGCTTTTATCATTGCATTCAAGAAACACATTGATATTCTAATCAGTTCTTGCTTTCCCTGGGAATCAAACCCATGACCTTGATGTTGCAAGCGCCACTCTCTACAGTTAGACACACATTTCCACATTGAATCTCCGTCACGAGACAGAAACCCCCAGAAATATACACTCATCAATGCATTAGTGTGTGTGAAATGATCTTACGCCTGGAAATCGTGCATTTGATCAGATGTGTAAACATGCAGGAACAGAGACGTTCCTCCGACACTCGTTTACTCGTTCATCATCTTTCAGCGCATTCAGAACAACACACAGAGATAATGAACGCTGGAGTGCGTCTCAATGCTGGGGTGGAGCGAGAGCAGATCTCCCTCCGGCTCACACACACACACACACACACACTCCGCTCCGTAACTGGGTCAGATCCGCCACTCCAGTCTCCGGATGGTGCCGCGCTTCCTTCGCTCTGCTGTTGGTGTTGAACTCGAGTCCAGGTTTGCTCTTCAGCGCGAGTGAAATCTCCGTCTCTCCCTCGTTCCGCCGGCATTAGCATAATAAAAGAGAAGCTTTTGTTCCACCTCTCAATTCACTTCCATCGGTGAACGAGGGCGTTGGGTTCCCAGCATGCCCTCAATCCGCATTAACATTCAGCATTTGCACTTATTAACTAATTAGAGAACGCAGAGTGTGTTATTTTAGATTTTATTCAGATTTGTATCATTATGTGCATTACTCATCTTATTGGTTTGAATTGCTATTTAAGTTTAATCTATTTTTATTTCCAGTTCTACAACTAGTATTTATATTTATTGTATTGCAGCTTTATTTAAATTAACAAATGTTTTTCTGTTTTAGTTGATAATAATAATCAGTCGCTCTTAAACTGTTAAACTTACACACATTAACTTTGAGCAGATATAAATATTTCAGACGAACAGCTTCTCTGTTTCTTAATTACGGTCTTATTTTCTCTGTATTATCGGGGAATCGTCACGCTGATTAGGATCACGTGTGCATTGATCACCGATCACTGGATTACAGTCACTGAACCTGCCGCACAATCATCCCTGCGCTCATAATAAACTCTGACACACATCAATCCAACACGCGTGTTTGAGGTCAAACAGGCTGAATGCGATTCAGATGCTCAATTAAGCAAAATTCTTATTCAGAGACGAACGATGGAATTATGATGACAAGAGGAGGTCAGAGGTCAGAGGTCAGTCTCGGGGAAACTGCGCGTTACGCAATCACAATACTTTTTCAAAATTACGTAATAAAGTAACGCGTTACTTTTACATTTACAACAACAAACTAAATATCTGAGTTACTTTCAAATATGTAACGCAAGTTACTTTGTTTTAACATTTATTGATTGACAGCTCTAGTGTGTGTGAGAGAGTGTATGTGTGAGAGAATGTGTGTGTGTGTGTGTGTGTGTGTGTGTGTGTGTGTGTGTGTGTGTGTGTGTGTGTGTGTGTGTGTGTGTGTGTGTGTGTGTGTGTGTGTGACAGAGTGTGTGTGAGTGTCATGAAGCCAGAGTGAATTTGGGTCACGAGATCTTCCTGTATTTCCTGATGTGTAAGTGCAGTCGCTACATCATGTTCCCCATTCATCACTGAGTCATTAACATGAGCCTGAAACACACACACACACACACACACACACACACACACACACACAGAAGAAGACAAACCCCAGTCCACACACACACACACACACATTCTCTCTCACACACACATTTTCTTTCTCTTTCTTTCTTTCTCTCTCTCTCTCTCTCTCTCTCTCACACACACACACACACACACACACACACACACACACACGTCCTACATGCTCATGCTTGAGACATGCGACAGTTTCCCAGAACGCAACACAAAATTGCAGATCAGGAAACAAAATCACCCATTCTGCATTTCACACACACAACATCTCTCACACATGCACGTGCATAAACATCTCTCTCTCACACACAGACACACACACACTAAATAATCACTCTGCTTATGCTTCACACTTCCTCCTGACACAGAGATGTGTCAGTTAATTGTAACACACGCGCGTGCATGACAGCAGAGCACATATAATGCATGCAGAAACACAGCTGAACATATCTGAGTCTAACATGATGTGCTGAAGGGCCCAAAACCACAGAGGAAAGAGGGAGCACATGCCACACCTCACTCATTCACAAACACAGCTGAATCTACGAGACTCACAACCGCAGAGTAAAGCTTTATCCCCGCGACATATGTGCAGTCTGAGCCATATATAGCCCAGGAGCCACAGTGCGCGCGCACGTGCGTCAGGAGCGCGCCGCCGAAACAACCTGCGATCGCTGAACAATAGTAAACACGCGAATGCTAGTCCGAGTCATCCAAGCGAGTCGGTTCCTTTGAACTGTTCAGTCACTCACTCAAAACGAGTCAGTGATTCGTTTTAGAACAGAGTTATATTAAGCATAACAGATCCTGCTTGTGTTATATACGTTAATAAACGTTTTATATCTGTTACACACGGTTGTGTATGAAACACACACGCTTAAGTCTGGTCATTAAAATTATAAACGTTGTTAAACTTTGTTTAAGAGCCAGAGGAGACAACAAAAGAAGGAAATGCATTTCACAAAGTGTTTTGTCAATTTTATGTGGTCATCCTTCATCAACAAACACACACACTATATCACACAGACACACTCACTCACTCACTCACTCTCTCTCTCACACTGACACACAAACACACTCACTCACTGACAGACACACGCCCACTCATTGACAGACACACACACACACACACACTCTCACTGACACACACACATTCTCTCTCTGACACACACACACACTCTCTCTCTGACACACACACACACTCTCTCTCACACACACTGACACACACACACTCTCACTGACAGACACACACACACACACACTCTCACTGACAGACACACACACACACACACACTCTCTCACTGACAGACACACACACTCTCACTGACAGACACACACACACTCACTCTCACTGACAGACACACACACACTCACTCTCTCTGACAGACACACACACACTCACTCTCTCTGACAGACACACACACACTCACTCTCTCTGACAGACACACACACACTCACTCTCTCTGACAGACACACACACACTCACTCTCTCTGACAGACACACACACACTCACTCTCTCTGACACACACACACACACACACATACACTCTCTCTGACACACACACACACACACACATACACTCTCTCAAACAAACTGACACACACTCACTTATATTGATCTGAACTCGATTCGCTAGATACCGATTCACAAAGAACCGATTCAAATTAACGAGTCGTCTGCGAACCGAACAACGCACTCCACACACAACCAGCGTTTAAACCATCATAATGACAATCAGTATAAAAAAAGAAACGTTCATTATGAACAACTCACGAAATCAATCCACGAAACCCCAAATCACCAGCATAAACTCCCTCAGAAAGACTTATTTCCTCAGTCCAGATTTATCCCAATTCAAGCGTGTCCCACACAGAACACGTCATGTGTGTTAAATCTGGTTAACAAAGAGAAAAGGGTAAATGTTCGTCGGTTCTGCCGTGTGATCGTAATCCGATGTGAATCTTTCTCGTCCGATCGGCAGGAGCGCGCACAATGGGAATATATCTAGACGCGTAAAACGCCTCGTATCACTAAAAATGTTCCAAAAACACATGTGGGATGAATGAAGGATCGTGCAGAAGAAGAGAGCTGGACCCACCTCGCGCAGGGGAAGGAGTCCGGTCCGGTCCGGGAGCGATGGAGAGTCGACACCGGCGCAGGGGATCCGGCTCACTCGGACGGGCGGACAGGTCTGTTACTGTGAGTGTGTGTATGTGTATGTGTGCGAGTGTGTGTGTGTGTGGATGCTGACCGGTCTAATCCTCCATCTGAAGGCAGACAGCCTCTCCTCGGCCACTCCACCCCTCCCTCGCCATCCTCAGCGATGCCCGACTCGCAATGGAATCGGTCTGATTGAGTCGATTCGCAGCGGACTTTCGCGGACTTGCGTTTTAACGGTCGTCAACATCGCAAAGTGTTTTTATATCGTCATTTTTTCAAAATGTATGTACATTTATAACACCATAATTTGTATTATATTACATTTACAAACAATTAAAAAAACAATTATTGTAACGTTATCGTAAGTGTTCTGTTGGACCTTTTCACGGACTGATGACGCGTTTTAACGGTCGTCAACACCATAAATACTACAAAATATGTTTTATCTATTTTTTTAAATGTATGTACATTTATAATATTGTAAGTTGTATTATATTACATTAGAAACAATTAGTTTAACGTTATTGTGAGAGTGTTTCTATTGGACCTTTTTCACGGACTTGCGTTTTAACGTCATAAATCCTGCAAAATATGTATACAGTATACTGTATATCTTACATATAATACATATGTATATTTATAACACTACATGTTATTTATATTTACCAAAACACTCAGTACGGCTGTGAGGATTGACAATTTGGAAAAACAGTTCAAATGCAGCTGATTTAATTCGAAAAATAGAAAATTAATTAAAACATTAACAGCAAAAAGATGAACAAACAGCTTTGGTTTGAAGCCAGGAGTTGAACTCAGCGTGTGATTGAATGCGTAGGACGAATAAACCTGAACACTTTTACATTTCAGGATGAATTTAGGCCATAAATAGTTTGAATAATTGGTCAGTTTGAATAATTGGTCAGTTAGAATAGATTAAGGTTTGTCATGTGTGGATGCCGCAAGAGTTGTGGATGCAAATCTAAATACAGACGAACAACTTTTGGGGGTTTTCAGGCCCCAAAAACGTCATTATCATGTAAACAAACGGCCCAAGCACACAAAAAGTGTTCGGTTGAAACCGTTGTCGTGTAAACAGTCCCTCAAACATCTAATTTTTAGTCATGTCAGTATGAGTGCTTTACCCTGATAAGTACAAAAATGTTGTATAATCAACAGAACTAAATATTTACTTAGTCATTTAGAAAGACGACGAACAAAGTCCCGCGCGACGCCGTGTGTGAGTGACGTGTATTGAATCGACTGATCGAGTTTTGAACTGTTCAAACGAACCGATTCGCTGAAATGAATTAGACTTCTGCACGCTATCATCAATAAATCCGACGCCTTCTGTTTCTCTGTCTGTCTCTCTCTCTCTCTTTCTCCCTATCTCTGTATCTCTCTCTTTCCCTCTCCCTCTCTCTCTTCCTCTCCCTTTTACTCTCCTTCTCTCTCTCTCACCCTCTCTCCATCACCCCCCGCCCTCTTTCTCTCTCTCACTCAAGAACAAAAGTCTGCGTCGGCACGATATTACACTAACGTGTTTTAGCTCATTTTAAAATGTAAATGTAATTCTACAAGCTTAATATCAGACCGTTTCATTCATTCTGCACATTATTTATTATTAGAAGAGCGGTCGGTCTCCTTATATGGGCAGTTGCCTCTACCCGGAAGTCTGTCGTCATTGCACATGACCGGAAGTTGATCACATGATCAGTGTTTTCAAAGAAAACTTGTATCCATTCACCCGAGCGTCTGTCAGATCCTGCGCTTTATTACTGTGAGTTACAGCTTTTATTACCCGTTATATATCCATTATTCGACATCTAAAGGCCTTTTAATCGCTCGCTGATTGTAAGTAAAGCTTGTTCGTGAATATAAGCCAACATTGATGTGATATAGAGATACTGTATGTGCAAGTTTATATATATATATATATATATATAAATATATAATTATTATTAGTATATATATATATATAATTATTGCAAATGTGCATGTTGTTGTTTTACTCCTCAGTGGATGTGTGATCATCTGGATTGGTCAGTAAAGCATTGGTCAGTCTTTATGCGTTATATAGTCTATATATTTCTGTGTGTGTGTGTGTGTGTGTGTGTTGTTAGACTGCAGTCATGAGGCTTGTGATTCTGGATGATTATGAGCTGGCCAGTGAATGGGCTGCAAAATACATCCGCAACCGGATCATCCGCTTCAATCCCAGCTCTGACCGCTACTTCACTTTAGGACTTCCAACAGGTAAACTCACCTGAACACGTACCGTTACTGTCCTTCACGGGAGACCAGACCACCGGTCACTCACTCACAGACACACACACTTTAGTGCTGTCAAAACACTCACTGTCTGTCTCTCTCTCTCTCACACACACACACACACACACATGTTGTTTGTGATGAGTGCAGCTGTGATTATGGTCTGTTGCAGGCAGCACGCCGCTCGGCTGCTATAAGAAGCTGATCGAGTATCACAAGAGCGGCGATCTGTCCTTCAAATACGTCAAGACCTTTAACATGGACGAGTATGTGGGTGAGTGTGAATGTGGAGTTCTACTCCACTCTAGTGTACTCTATTCTATTCTATTCATTATATTCTATTCTATTCCACTCTACTCTATTCTATTCCACTCTACTCTATTCTATTATATTCTACTCTATTCTATTTCACTCTACTCTATTCTATTATATTCTACTCTATTCTATTCCACTCTACTCTATTATATTTATATTTTACTCTATTCTATTCCACTCTACTCTATTCTATTCCACTCTACTCTATTCCATTCTACTCTATTCTATTATATTCTACTTTATTCCACTCTACTCTATTCTATTCCACTCTATTCTATTATATTCTACTCTATTCTATTCCACTCTACTCTATTATATTTATATTCTACTTTATTCCACTCTATTCTATTCCACTCTACTCTATTCTATTATATTCTACTCTATTCTATTTCACTCTACTCTATTCTATTATATTCTACTCTATTCTATTCCACTCTACTCTATTATATTCTACTCTATTCTATTCCACTCTACTCTATTCTATTCCACTCTACTCTATTCCATTCTACTCTATTCTATTATATTCTACTTTATTCCACTCTACTCTATTCTATTCCACTCTATTCTATTATATTCTACTCTATTCTATTCCACTCTACTCTATTATATTTATATTCTACTTTATTCCACTCTATTCTATTCCACTCTACTCTATTCTATTATATTCTACTCTATTCTATTCCACTCTACTCTATTATATTTATATTCTACTCTATTCTATTCCACTCTACACTATTCTATTCCATTCTACTATATTCTACTCTATTCTATTCTACTCTATTCTATTCCACTCTATTCTATTCCACTCCACTCTACTCTATTCTATTATATTCTACTCTATTCTATTATACTCTATTCTATTCCACTCTACTCTATTATATTCTACTCTATTCTATTTCACTCTACTCTATTCTACTCTATTCTATTTCACTCTACTCTATTCTATTTCACTCTACTCTATTCTACTCTACTCTATTCTATTATATTCTACTCTATTCTATTCCACTCTACTCTATTATATTTATATTCTACTCTATTCTATTCTATTCCACTCTACACTATTCTATTCCATTCTACTATATTCTACTCTATTCTATTCTACTCTATTCTATTCCACTCTATTCTATTCCACTCCACTCTACTCTATTCTATTATATTCTACTCTATTCTATTATACTCTATTCTATTCCACTCTACTCTATTATATTCTACTCTATTCTATTTCACTCTACTCTATTCTACTCTATTCTATTTCACTCTACTCTATTCTATTTCACTCTACTCTATTCTACTCTACTCTATTCTATTATATTCTACTCTATTCCATTCTACTCTACTCTATTCCATTCTACTCTACTCTACTCCACTCTATTCTATTATATTCTACTCTATTCTATTCCACTCTACTCTACTCTGCTTTATTCCACTCATTATACTCTGTTCCACTCCAATCTACTCTATTCTTTTCTATTCTACTGTGGTTTGGCTTTCCTGCAGCTCAATCAGTAGAGTGTGGTGCTTGCAACACAAGGTCATGGGTTTGACTCCCAGGGAAAGCAAGAACTGATTAGAATGTCAATGATGATAAGAGCGTCTGATGATTGTGATCCTGGTGTTCAGGTCTCCCCAGGGATCATCCCGAGAGCTATCACTCCTACATGTGGAATAACTTCTTCAAGCACGTGGACATCGAGCCGCAGAACACGCATATCCTGGACGGCAACGCCGGCGACCTGCAGGCCGAGTGCGAGGCCTTCGAGCAGAAGATCACGGAGGCCGGAGGAATCGAGCTGTTCGTCGGAGGTGCGATCCATAAATCCATAAACATCCGTTTATCAGACGCAATCTGTGCTCCCAGAACAAACCGGCTCTCTAAGCAGTTTAGCTGCTGCAATAACAAACACTATATCAATAACAATGATTTCAAACGCTCCAAACTCAAAGGTCAAAGGTCACCCTCAATTTGCTCCCCGCCGGTGTGAGTTTCTGTCTTCTGCTGAACTCAAGAGAAGATATTCTGAGGAAGAAGGAATCCAGATATTTGACGGCTCGCATTGACTTCCATTGTAAAGAAAATTACTCTAGAAGTCAATGGGAGTCTTGAGCTGCTGTAGCGATTCATCTTTATCCGTGTATTTGGTTTAAATCAGTGTTATTTTAGTTCTATTATTTATTCATACTTTGAACTACTTTACTGTAAGGTTTCATTTGTTATCATTCTTTTGTTAACGATAAACATACAGGATTTATTAATCATAGGTCATTTTAATTCCTACATTTACCAATACGTCATTATTAAAATCTAAAGCTTAAAACAATTTGATTTTTATAAATTAACGTTAACGAAGGTTAATAGATCTGTAAATATATATTGTTCATAATTAGTTCATGTTAACTATTGCAACAATGTTAACAAATAAGACCTTATTATAAAGTGTTTTTTATATATTTAGTTTTAATTTATTTTTTATTTTTTATTAAAAATAGATTTTTGCTACTTAAAATAAAATTTTACCTGAAATCAAATCTAATATAAAAACGTTATATAAATAAATAAAATAAATATTATTATTTTTATTTATATTTAAATCAAAACTAAATAGACACTATAGATTAAAAACATTGGTATTATATATTTTATAATTTAAAGAATATTATTATTATATTAATTATAATAATAATAATTATTATTATTATTATTATTATTGAAATGTTTGGGAATGTAACCCTAAAGAATATTATTTATATATATATATATATATATATATATATATATATATATATATATATATATATATATATATATATATAGTTTAACTTGATGTTAAATAACTATAACAGAAATAACTATAAAACTGAAATAAAATTAATAAAATCTATTTAGACTTTAGACTGTATATAGATACAATCTATTAAAAAACAAAAATGACTAAAATGGAAAATTATAAAGAGAATATAAATTATAAAGAGAATATTTAATAGTAATAAATTTAATCTCAATGGTAATAAAAAAAGGTCATCTAATATTTATTATTTTAGTGAAGCTTTATTTCAGTTAACAAAATAATGAATTGTAGTCCCAGTTGGCAGTAACATGTGCTGCAACTCCTGCAATATAAAGCATTTATCCCACATTATATTTAACAAAGAGAAGTGATGTGTTTGTGTTGTTTCCACGCAAGCATGAAGAGCTTCCATTATTTCCTTCTCACACGACCGCTGTTATATTCAGAGTCACCTGTTTCATGTCCATCAATCTTTAATCAGTGCTGGTGTTTGTTGGTTCTGTCAGGCATCGGTCCGGACGGACACATCGCCTTCAACGAGCCGGGATCCAGTCTGGTGTCCAGGACCCGAGTGAAGACCCTGGCCAAGGACACCATAGTGGCCAACGCGCGCTTCTTCGGGAACGACCTGTCCAGAGTTCCCAGCATGACTCTGACGGTGGGAGTGGGAACCGTGATGGACGCCCGGGAGGTAAACGAGTTTCAGCAGCAGCACTTCTGCTTTAATGCTTTTACTGAGAGAAGAACATCTATAATGTTACAGAAGATTGTCTTTCAAACTAGATAAAACATTTGACCTGATGAACTGTGAAGATTCAGAAAACATGAGCTGAACGTTTCAAACGGTTTTCAGTTTGAAGTCGTTTGAAAGGCAATACAGTCGGAGAGATTGAGAGATGGATGGAGAAAGATAGAAAGATGGATGGATGTCTGGATAGATGAAGCATGGATAGAAAGATGGGTGAATGTTTGAATATATGGAGAAGCATGGATAGATGGAGAAAGATGGATGGATGTCTGGATAGATGAAGCATGGATGGATGGAGAAAGATGGATGGATGTCTGGATAGATGAAGCATGGATGGATGGAGAAAGATGGGTGGATGTTTGGATATATGGAGAAGCATGGATAGATGGAGAAAGATGGATGGATGTCTGGATAGATGGAGAAGCATGGATAGATGGAGAAAGATGGATTGATGTTTGGATAGATGGAGAAAGATGGGTGGATGTTTGGATAGATGGAGAAAGATGGATGGATGTTTGGATAGATGGAGAAAGATGGATGGATGTTTGGATAGATGGAGAAGCATGAATAGATGGAGAAAGATGGGTGGATGTTTGGATATATGGAGAAGCATGGATAGATGGAGAGAGATGGATGGATGTCTGGATAGATGGAGAAAGATGGGTGGATGTTTGGATAGATGGAGAAAGATGGATGGATGGTTGGATAGATGGAGAAAGATGGGTGGATGTTTGGATAGATGGAGAAAGATGGATGGATGTTTGGATAGATGGAGAAGCATGGATAGATGGAGAAAGATGGGTGGATGTTTGGATATATGGAGAAGCATGGATAGATGGAGAAAGATGGATGGATGTCTGGATAGATGGAGAAAGATGGGTGGATGTTTGGATAGATGGAGAAAGATGGATGGATGTTTGGATAGATGGAGAAGCATGGATAGATGGAGAAAGATGGGTGGATGTTTGGATATATGGAGAAGCATGGATAGATGGAGAAAGATGGATGGATGTCTGGATAGATGGAGAAAGATGGGTGGATGTTTGGATAGATGGAGAAAGATGGGTGGATGTTTGGATAGATGGAGAAAGATGGGTGGATGTTTGGATAGATGGACGAGCATGAATAGATAAAGATGGGTGGATGTCTGGATAGATGGAGGACCATGGATAGATGGAGAAAAATGGGTGGGTGGATGGATAGTTTGTTGTGCAGGTGGTGATTGTGTGTCTGTGTGTTATTGTGCAGGTGATGATTGTGTGTTTGTGTAGGTGATGTTTGTGTGTTGTTGTGCAGCTGATGTTTGTGTTGTTGTGCAGGCGATGATTGTGTATTTGTGTGTTGTGCAGCTGATGATTGTGTGTTTGTGTGTAGGCGATGATTGTGTGTTTGTGCAGGTGGTGATTGTGTGTCTGTGTGTTATTGTGCAGGTGATGATTGTGTGTTTGTGTAGGTGATGTTTGTGTGTTGTTGTGCAGCTGATGTTTGTGTTGTTGTGCAGGCGATGATTGTGTGTTTGTGTGTTGTGCAGCTGATGATTGTGTGTTTGTGTTGTTGTGCAGTTGATGTTTGTGTGTTGTGCAGCTGATGATTGTGTGTTTGTGTGTTGTGCAGCTGATGATTGTGTGTTTGTGTGTTGTGCAGCTGATGATTGTGTGTTTGTGTGTTGTGCAGGTGATGATTGTGTGTTTGTGTTGTTGTGCAGCTGATGATTGTGTGTTTGTGTGTTGTGTAGGTGATGATTGTGTGTTTGTGGTGTTGTGTAGGTGATGATTGTGTGTTTGTGGTGTTGTGTAGGTGATGATTGTGTCTTTGTGGTGTTGTGTAGGTGATGATTGTGTCTTTGTGTTGTTGTGCAGCTGATGATTGTGTGTGTTTGTTGTGTAGGTGATGATTGTGTGTTTGTGTTGTTGTGTAGGTGATGATTGTGTGTTTGTGTTGTTGTGCAGGTGATGATTGTGTGTTGTTGTGCAGGTGATGATTGTGTGTTTGTGTGTTGTGCAGCTGATGTTTGTGTGTTGTGTAGGTGATGATTGTGTGTTTGTGTGTTGTGCAGCTGATGATTGTGTGTTTGTGTGTTGTGTAGGTGATGATTGTGTGTTTGTGTTGTTGTGCAGCTGATGATTGTGTGTTTGTGTGTTGTGTAGGTGATGATTGTGTGTTTGTGGTGTTGTGTAGGTGATGATTGTGTGTTTGTGGTGTTGTGTAGGTGATGATTGTGTGTTTGTGGTGTTGTGTAGGTGATGATTGTGTTTGTGTGTTGTGTAAGTGATGATTGTGTCTTTGTGTTGTTGTGCAGCTGATGATTGTGTGTTTGTGTTGTTGTGCAGCTGATGATTGTGTGTTTGTGTGTTGTGTAGGTGATGATTGTGTGTTTGTGTGTTGTGTAGGTGATGATTGTGTGTTTGTGTTGTTGTGCAGCTGATGATTGTGTGTTTGTGTGTTGTGTAGGTGATGATTGTGTGTTTGTGGTGTTGTGTAGGTGATGATTGTGTGTTTGTGGTGTTGTGTAGGTGATGATTGTGTGTTTGTGGTGTTGTGTAGGTGATGATTGTGTTTGTGTGTTGTGTAAGTGATGATTGTGTCTTTGTGTTGTTGTGCAGCTGATGATTGTGTGTTTGTGTTGTTGTGTAGGTGATGATTGTGTGTTGTTGTGCAGGTGATGATTGTGTGTTTGTGTGTTGTGCAGGTGATGATTGTGTGTTTGTGTGTTGTGCAGCTGATGATTGTGTGTTTGTGTGTTGTGTAGGTGATGATTGTGTGTTTGTGTTGTTGTGCAGCTGATGATTGTGTGTTTGTGTGTTGTGTAGGTGATGATTGTGTGTTTGTGGTGTTGTGTAGGTGATGATTGTGTGTTTGTGTGTTGTGTAGGTGATGATTGTGTGTTTGTGTGTTGTGTAAGTGATGATTGTGTCTTTGTGTTGTTGTGCAGCTGATGATTGTGTGTGTTTGTTGTGCAGGTGATGATTGTGTGTTTGTGTTGTTGTGCAGGTGATGATTGTGTGTCTGTGTGTTGTTGTGCAGGTGATGATTGTGTGTCTGTGTGTTGTTGTGCAGGTGATGATTGTGTGTCTGTGTGTTGTTGTGCAGGTGATGATTGTGTGTCTGTGTGTTGTTGTGTAGGTGATGATTGTGTGTCTGTGTGTTGTTGTGCAGGTGATGATTGTGTGTCTGTGTGTTGTTGTGTAGGTGATGATTGTGTGTGTTTGTTGTGTAGGTGATGATTGTGTGTTTGTGTGTTGTGTAAGTGATGATTGTGTCTTTGTGTTGTTGTGCAGCTGATGATTGTGTGTGTTTGTTGTGTAGGTGATGATTGTGTCTTTGTGTTGTTGTGCAGCTGATGATTGTGTGTGTTTGTTGTGTAGGTGATGATTGTGTGTCTGTGTGTTGTTGTGCAGGTGATGATTGTGTGTCTGTGTGTTGTTGTGCAGGTGATGATTGTGTGTCTGTGTGTTGTTGTGCAGGTGATGATTGTGTGTCTGTGTGTTGTTGTGCAGGTGATGATTGTGTGTCTGTGTTGTTGTGCAGGTGATGATTGTGTGTCTGTGTGTTGTTGTGCAGGTGATGATTGTGTGTCTGTGTGTTGTTGTGCAGGTGATGATTGTGATCACCGGCGCACACAAGGCGTTCGCGCTCTATAAGGCGATCGAGGAGGGTGTGAATCACATGTGGACGGTGTCGGCGTTCCAGCAGCATCCCAGAACCATCTTCATCTGCGACGAGGACGCTACGCTGGAGCTGCGCGTCAAAACCGTCAAATACTTCAAAGGCACGTGACCTTGAACCCGAACCAGTGTGACCTCTAACTCCTCCACCCGTCTGCTCTGAATCTTTCGATGAATCTTTCATCTTTATATATTCATTCGATGAATTCCTGATGCTCTCGGTTTATTTATGAGAGAGAGATGGATGGATGGACAGACTGATAGATAGAGAGACAGATGGATAAATTCTCTTTCTCTCAATCCTCTCTCATCCCACACTCTCTCATTTCTCTCATCCCTTTGTCATATCTGTCTTTCATATCTCCCTCTCGCTCTCTCTCTCGTATATCTCTCTCTCTCAGTAGAGGCTTGTTCTCTCATGTCTCGTGTGTGTGTGTGTGTGTGTGTGTGTGTGTGTTGCAGGTCTGATGCACGTGCACAATCAGCTGGTGGAGCCGACGCTCAGCGTGAAGAGCCACACACACTGAAGGAGATCCGGCGGGATCGGGATCGGCTCCGCAGGGATTCAGCGCTCTGAGGTGTGATGAACTCCGGATCTCATCATCCTCTCACTCTACGGCCAGAACGCACACGACAAGACCAAACACTCTTTCTTTAACCTCTTCAACACTATCACTCCTCCTCCATCACTAACGAGAGAATCCTCTCTTCCTCCTGCTCTCGTCTGCTGAAGCTCCTCCAGGAAACATCTGTTCCAGCGGTTCTGCTCGTCTGTGCAACAGCAGCTGCTCGTTCTCTCGAGTGACGAGCTTCAGGAACCAGTTTCCTTGCAGTCGGTTCGTTTTGATGTTACACTCTCTCATACTCACTCTCGTACACTCTCTCTCTCACACACACACTGACACAAACACACTCCCTTACACAAAACACACACACACTGACACATACACTTAAACACACCCTCTCTCGCACACACACACGCACACATATTTACGTTAGATGCGATTAATCAATTCGACGGCACTAAAACACACTACACACACTCGCTGGAATCCTCCAGGTTCAGTTTGATCTTCACTCCTGAAACAGGACGAGTTCATGAGAGTGTTTTATATGAACAACTATCGGCTGATCTGAGATCAGATGCTTTAACAACTGTAATATCCTTTCCTATGAGTTAAAGCAGATGTTCCCAGTGAATCCCGGTTACTGGCAGCCAAAATCCAGAGGAAATCCATGTTGAAAAGCCTTTATTGCCATGTGTGTGTGTGCGTGTGTGTGTGCGTGTGTGTGTGTGAGACTGATACACACACTCAGTGCTCACGTGTTCTCTTCAGTTACTGTACTCTGTTTTATATTTTATACTCATTTTACTCTTTGAATTATAAAACACAGTTTCATGGTGGTTTTCTTGAATAATTGTGTTTGTTTGGTGTTGGTGTTTTTATAGATTTACACGTTTATTTCCATTAAACTGTTGAAAGATTGTGAACTGACGGTTTTCAGATTTCACTCCAGAAGCCAAATCATCCTCATTTCTATGTGGATTTGTTTATTGATCAATAAATAATCATTTAAAAAAAGGTTTAATTTATTGTCGCTTAATAGTAAATATTTGATACAGATGAATTTTATAGAAACATGACCAGACCATATTTTACCCACAAATTATATATATATATATTTGTATTTATTTATATACAAATTATATATATATATATATATATATAATAAATATAATTAATTTCTCTCTATATAATAATTAATTTATGTATATACCAGGACATGTTTCTCAAAGATTTATCCTGTTATATGTATGCATCTCTACTTTAAGTCAAATTCATTCATTTATAAATTTTAAACACAAATTTATATATGTATATATATATATATATATATATATATATATAAATAAATCTATAAATTATAATTACTGTAATGAGATGATAGTGTTGTGTATAAACATATTTTAGTTATATTATTGTATTTAAACCTTTATATTAAAAGTATGATATTTATATTTTATTATATATAATACAGTATATATATATAAATTACTGTAATGTGATGTTATATAAAAATTACTTTAGTTTTTTACTTTTAATGTTTTATTAGCCCTTATTTCTGCAAAATTTGACTTTTGTCAATTTGATCTTATTGTCCATTTATTTTCTATTTTATATATATATATATATATATATATATATATTTCTATTTAGGTTTAATTTATTTTTCTTTCAGTTTGCATTTATTTCCAGTAAATAATTGTAGTTCCCTGCCAAGTTTTTCAGCTAACATTTATATTTTACATAATTTCAATGAACAGAAATGTTTTTAATAGTTATAATTAACGACACCAGCTCTGGCTCAATCCAACATTAGAAATTGTAATGGTCCTTCAAAACAGTTGTTCATTTTCTTTATGCAAAATAAAGCTCTTCACGTGATTTGAGCTCAAACACGCGTCAGTAAACGAGCTCCTCATCCTCAAGCACTGCAATGACGGAGATGAAATGAATGCATGGAAAGGAAACGGCGCTGCCAGAAACGTCTGCATCCACTCAGTCTAAACGTTTCCAACGAAAACCCTTAGCTTGCATTCTCCGAATCTCCTGAAGGAGCTGCAATGTTTCAGCGTCACAAGATCAATTCATCAGACCGGCTTTAGCTTCCCAGAATAACGTCCCTCCGTTACAGAAACTTTAATAGCAATTCTGAAATCAATCCTCATCTTCACATCCACAAATCAAGCCTCGTCTGATTACGTCCGTTTAAGAACGTTGATGAAAGCGTCTTTTGGGACGTCGATGTTTCCAATGCGCCGCATTTTCTTCTTTCCTTCGGCCTGTTTCTTTAGCAGCTTCATTTTTCGTGTGATGTCACCGCCGTACTACAAAAAGAAGAGACTTTTAGACGGGAATCAGCAGCTAATCAAGCAAAAACTAAATCTACGATATTCACATTCATGCATTTATCAGACGCTTTTATCATCGCATTCAAGAAACACATTGATATTCTAATCAGTTCTTGCTTTCCCTGGGAATCGAACCCTGACCTTGATGTTGCAAGCGCTGCTCTCTACTGTTAGACACACAGGAAAGCATGATATGAGAAGAGGAACTTACGCATTTGGCTAGAACATTCTTTCGGTAAGCCTTGATCCTATAGGAGGGAATGAGCAGCATTAGTTTTCCAGCGATGTTCTCGGCATTACGCTCACGGCGCAGAACAACACTTACGTTTCTCGAGCGATGATCTTGCTGCCGATGGCCGCCTGCACGGCGATCTCAAACATCTGTCTGGGGATGGAGTCCTTCAGTCTCTCGCATATGGCTTTTCCAACGCCGTACGCTTTATCTCTGAACACAAGGGCAAATCAGACTAACAAAGTGCAGGAAACAGTAAAGATATTTGTGCTACAAACCAGTGTGTTTATGAATATGACGATGGATTAAAAAATACATCTGCAAGATTTAATGGTTTATCACTTTTGACCAGTAGGTGGCGCTGTGACCAAATTGCAGTTGTCAGAGTGACGATAACAACGTTTGGAGTCAATATGCCAAAAAATTTGTAGAGATTCGTTTTGGCATGAACTTTGTTTTATAAAAACGGATACGAAATGCATTACTTTTTGCCGGCGTGATCTGAAGATGATCCGATTTTAATTTGGGGAAAAAACTGTGTAGGAGGAGTTGGAAAAATATGTTTTTAAAGAAAATCAAAATGGTGAACAAGAAATTTGGCAAATTTTCTTTGCATGAACCAAGGAAGTAAATTCACATTTATTAATTTAACAGACGCTTTTATTCAAAACAGGAAAACAGAAATTGATTCGTCATGAAGACGAAAGTTTATAAGCATATTGGCAAATTTTAATATAATTTTTGACTTTTTGAGTGCCAGGTTCTCTTGACACAGTTTCGTAATGATACGGCGATGTAAAATATAGCATTTTACGACAAAATTTAAAATTTCCAATATTGGAATTGCTCGACATGAACTATTCTTCATTTCCCCTGACCACTAGGTGGCGCTGCGCTGAAACTGTACAGGTACTCTCAGGTCATGGTTGTCATAACACACACCAAATTTGGTCGTAATACGCTAAAGCGTTACAGAGATGCACATTTTTCAATGATAGTTCAACAGATAAACTTGAATTCCATTACTTTTTGTCGGCATGTTCTGGTTCAATTTTCTGAAAATCTGAGCAACGGCCAAGGAAGAGTTTAAAAAAGTTGTTTTTTCAGAAAAATCTAAATATAAAACATTTTAATGACAGAAAATGAGTTCATAGGTCAATCGAATCGTCTTGAGACACTGAATTAGAGGAATCAGCCCGTCACTGGTATAAACCTGAGTATAAATTTGGACAGTTGGTGGCGCTAGACGGATTGAGTAAGAGACTCTAAATTTGCTGTGGTTAAGGCTCAGACTGTCCTTTAACTGTGTGCCAAATTTCCTGCAAGTGGTTCAATGCCATAGACTTCCAGAGCTGAAGAAGAACGCCATCACACTAATAATATAACAAGAAATACTAGTTTGTAATATCAAGCACAATAACAGACTGTTTTTGTCTTGCTAAAATAACTGGAAGCAAGTGACGGCAGACTGCATTCGCTCTTACAGTCTCAACAAGAAAAAACATCCATATTCCAGTTTTAAGGGTATTAGGTATTTAATTGCATTCGCACACCTGTAAATTATCAAATATCTTTGAAATACCTCATGAAATAGAAGACTTACTTATGAACGATAATGGCGAGTTCCTCCACTGGCCGCCCGTTGAGGAGGAAGTCCATCTTAATCAGGTCAGCGGCCTCGTAACCGGCATCCTCGTAATCAAAACTGGGAAAAACAGCCAAACAAATGTACAGAAGTGCTAATAAAGGGGCGGGGCTTGAGTTTCTTCCGGGAACAAACACGTCACAATATTCCTCATAATAATTCATGTGCAGAATAAAGGGGCGGGGCTTGAGTTTCTTCCGGGAACAAACACGTCACAATATTCCTCATAATAATTAATGCGCAGAATAAAGGGGCGGGGCTTGAGTGAGTGAGTCGTGTGTTGAAACTGGTGGTTATGGGAAGGGGTGGGACATAAAAAAACACCCTGGAAGAGCTTGACCAATCAGAGCACAGTTTGCTTTCAGAAGGAGGGGCTTCAAAGAGACAGGAACTAAACAGATCGTTTCTGACAAACTGGGAAGAGACGAGAATATGTGGAAAATGATCAACATTCAAGCAGGAAAACCTGATCTAGTGGAAACAAAACGTTGTAAAAGGGCATAAAAGTTCCTCATTCATTCAGGACGAGCTCACCTGGCGTATCCTGACGACATGGACTTCAGCTGGTCATGAAAGTCCATCACGATCTCGTTTAGAGGGAATAGGTACTTCATCATCACTCGATGGTCATCGATGTAGAACATGTTCTTCTGAACAGCCCTACGGTTCTTCAGCAAGACAGAGAATTGCATTTTGGGTTACTATTGATAGGAACGATTCGGAAATCCATTGCCGCAATTTGTTTAACTTTCTTTCTTTCTTAGCCAATCAGAATCATTTAAACTTCAGACGTAGTTAGCACCCTCTGTTAGAGTATAATTGCTGTAACAATGTTATTGTATGTGGGGCGGCCTACGAACTCCTTGTGAGACCTGAAGCTTCTGCTGATGAAACTGCAAACTAAACTTCACTAAAATGTCTTCTATTGATGCACTTCTGACTCCTGCTCTTCATTCACCACATCATTTCCTCGGGTCTTTAACTGTAATTCCCCTACACTATAAATGCAAGACTCAAAATATGCTTTCACAGAAAGTGCAACTTAATTTGGGGGGGATTTACTAACTTTTTTATTCTTTTTTGAATGTGACCAAGACTGTTACTTCACTTACTCTTTTAGGTAACGCTGGAATGCATGACTTATACATATTTTTGTCTCTTTTGGATGGAGTGATCGCTGGTTTCTCAAACCCGGAGCTGACAGATTTCTCAGAAAACAGCTAATCGTCGAGTCGTGTCGCTCTAGGTCACCAAACGCATCATTCAGTGAAAGTGACACTGATGCACGAGCACAACACAATGACAACGAGTTGCACAAATATAATGCAATTTAACGTAAAACTATGTGAGTGGCATGGAGGGATTTTGAGCATTCACTGGTGTCGCAGCTGGACTCAATTTAAATATTGTAGTGCAGTTGCATTGTTTAGTAAATGATAAACTTGTTAAAAAGTCAGTGGTCTGTTATGCTTTGTTTATTAAGAGATTTCGTTGCTATAGCAACCACTTATCCATTGTCCTGTTTTGCCGGAAACGAAACGCTTAACACTAAGACATTTGTTGCAACGCTCTAGCCTGAGGGATTCTTTCCCCCATTAGGGATTCCTGTAAGTCATACAACCGGACCAGAGCTAAACCAGTGACCTCATCCCACCTGACACAGACTCATGATCTTCCCGGTGAAGTCGTCCGGAGCGATGATGGTTCCCATAACCATGGGCTCCAGATACTTCAGCACCTGGGATTTCTCCGGGAAGTGAGCGGGATTGATGATGGTGATCTCTTCCTCACCGCGCTCCTGCAAAAACAGACCGAACTGAGCAATCGACTCTTCGACCGCAAACGTTCACACCTCAGTGAGAGAGACTTATCGCTGTACATTTAAATACATTTCTGCACACAGTGAATATATTTTAGGGTAGATTTTAGTACAGTAATACCTTAAGATACGAGCGTCCCGACATACGAGTATTCTGAGTATTACGAGTAATCCAAATTTTTGCTTTGAGATAAGAGTAAATATTTGAGATACGAGTAAATATTTGAGATACGAGCAGCTTCCAGACGCTAGAGGTGTTCAGCACTCGCAGCAGCTCAAGCTCCTCATTTATGGGTAATTGCATATGATCTCCACTAGAGGCAGCTTGGTTTTACAGCGGGGGTTACCGGGGGCAACGAGTGATTCACCAGTATTAAGCTGGGAGCAGCACGAGTTATGAGTGTTCAATAATAATAAATATGAGCTTCTGAGTTTATCCAACACACAACACGGGAACAAACACTGCACTTCTGTATTGTGTTTGTGTTATCTACATTATACCTCCCTCCTGCTCCTCCTCCTCCTCCTCTGCACATGTCGCCATTTGCCGCTACTGTATCGTCTGTAAAAACTCAATTAAAACCAAATTTTATTTTATATAACAGGAGTTTTTAGAGGGCCAGAACAAATAAATTTTATTGCTGTTATTTTTTATGGGAAAACATGATTCGAGTTACGAGCTCGCCCTGGAACGGATTATGCTCGTATCTCAAGGTATTACTGTTTTTGCTACTCAGTTTCTCCGGTGTCTCACCTTTATGAGTTTGGCAGACGCCAGCACAGCCTTGTACGGCACAGTCGGAGCCGTTACTATGACGGACGCATTGTATTCCTGCTCTAAACGCTGGTTGAACACCTCCATGTGCAGCAGACCCAGAAACCCCAGCCTGAGAGACAGAGACTTAACCAGCGAAACGACCCGTGCTCGACTGAGGCCTTAAATCAGAGGTTTAAACTGTGCATGTACCTCCATCCGGCTCCCAGAGCCAAACTGCTGTCCCGCTGAACCGTCACGCTGGAGTCATTCAGCGTCAGTTTCTCCACCGCGCTTCGCAAAGCTGTGTATTCTGATTGATCCATGGGATACATGCCTGAAAGAGCACAACCTCAGTCATCCTAACCCTTAAAGAGACCATAGTATGTTTCTGTCTCTACTTGAACAGGTTTTCCTGCTTGAATGTTGATTATTTTCCCCATATTCTCATCTCTTCCCAGTCTGTGAGAAACGCTCTGTTTAGTTCCTGTCTCTATGAAGCTCCTCCTTCTGAAAGCACACTGTGCTCTGATTGGTCGGCTGGATCGGTGTGTTGTGATTGGTCGAGAGCTTCCTGTGTGTTTGGGAAATGTCCCGCCCCTTCCCATAAACACCAGTTTCAACACGCGACTGATTAACTCAAGTCCCGCCCCTTTATTCTGCATATTAATTATTATAATGAGGAATATTGTGAGTGTTTGTTCCGGAAGAAACTCAAGCCCCGCCCCTTTATTCTGCATATTAATTATTATAATGAGGAATATTGTGAGTGTTTGTCCTGGAAGAAACTCAAGCCCCGCCCCTTTATTCTGCATATGAATTATTATAATGAGGAATATTGTGAGTGTTCCGGAAGAAACTCAAGCCCCGCCCCTTTATTCTGCATATGAATTATTATAATGAGGAATATTGTGAGTGTTTGTCCTGGAAGAAACTCAAGCCCCGCCCCTTTATTCTGCATATGAATTATTATAATGAGGAATATTGTGAGTGTTCCGGAAGAAACTCAAGCCCCGCCCCTTTATTCTGCATATGAATTATTATAATGAGGAATATTGTGAGTGTTTGTCCTGGAAGAAACTCAAGCCCCGCCCCTTTATTCTGCATATGAATTATTATAATGAGGAATATTGTGAGTGTTCCGGAAGAAACTCAAGCCCCGCCCCTTTATTCTGCATATTAATTATTATAATGAGGAATATTGTGCATAATTGGACTCAATGGAGGCGTTTCAGGAGTTCAGGAACACAGACACTGATAGAGAAGAACTGCATCAAACAGCAAAATCACACACTGATTGTGGAGAAAAGCGTTGTTAAACTGCGGCACACGTTTAGCACAAACGCACCTGCGAAGACCATGGGTTTGGCCGGTTTGAACCCCGGCAGCGCCGCCACAGGCTGTTTATGCAGGTAAAGTGTGTCTCCAATCTGAGCCTCCTTCACCTCCTTCATCCCTGCGATCACGTAACCCACCTGCCCGGCGTACCTGAGGGCAGAGGTCAAAGGTTAAGCTAGTGCAGCTCACAGAGGCCGTGTGAAGCCTTCTTTCTTCCTTCTTTCTCACGCTGTATGTGGTCTGAAAGGCTGCAAGACACATTCAAGTTTTTAAGATGCCTCCAGCTGGTTTACACCTTGTTTTTCTGCTTCTTTCTGCCCAAAACTATGCGCTGAATTCATTGTGTGCATGAAACACCGCAGAGAAGAAAGATGGGGAGCCCAATGTACGTTTACATCTTCCTTTTGATTCTAAACTGTTAATGTACTAAATATATTTGTTTTATTCTCACCTTTATTGATGATTTTCTTTCAGTTCTCGCATATAAAGCACTTAAAATTACAATTGTGTATGAAATGCCAGATAAATAAACTTGACTTGGCCTTGAATATTTGCTTGGTTGTTTTTTAAGGTCAAGGTTTTTTTAACCAGGAGTTGCAGAATCTTTAACATTTTTATTTCTCATTCATTTTTTGTTTTTTAAATTGTGAAACTTTTTTAAAGCAGTTTATGTCGTTACCTCAAACTATTAAAAACATTTCTGTTCACTGAAATGAAGCTCAAGTTGAAGCACTAAAATGATCACCAGGAAATAAATAAAAACTAAAACTGAAATAAAAATAAATTAAATAATATTTTTTATTTCTCATTAATTTTCTTCAACCTTTTTTTCCTTCTTTTTTCAAAAACGTAAAACTAAGCAGTTTTTGTTGTTAATTAAAAAGCAAACTATTAAACACCTTTCTGTTAATTGAAATAAATCTGAAATTAAATACAATATAAATATTAGTTGGAAAATATAAAAAATGCTGCGTTGGTTAAATTTAAATCAAAACACTAAAATTATTACCATGAAATAAATCTAAAATAAAACTCACTAAAAATAAAGTAAACCTAAATTGCAATATAAAAAAAGACCAAAAAAATTAACAAATATTAACATGAAAATTAAAAATATAAAAAATAAAAGATACTTCAAAATATAATATCTAAAGTAAAAACTAAATTACATTTTAAATCCTAAGTTTTAGCGCAATCTCAAGAGTTTTATATCAACCTCCCCCCCAAAAAACAAAACTTTCTTTAATTAAAAAAAATTACTATTAAATAATTACCCAATTGTAAAATAACCGTAACCCTTAACCGTAACCCGTTAACGTCGGCCGTGAGACGCTCACAGTGTTGGGGTGGGGTGTTGGTCCGGCCGCAGGACGCCCAGCTCATTGACCTCATACACCTTCCCCTGGTGCGCTGACACGACCCGATCGCCCCGGGACACGCGCCCGCCGAACACAGCGATGCTGGCCACAACGCCTCTGTAATGATCGAAGCTGGAGTCGAACACCAGGGCCGTGAACGGAGCGTCCAGCAGCGCTGTGGGACTGAAGCACACACTCCGTTACACATTCATTCCTGCTGACACTTCTGAACACTTTACATTACAGCGCTGTTATTGTGTAGCAAGTGCCAGTTTAATATTTCTCCATCACACGCTGTAATAAAGGCCGGCGGAGACGCAGCGTGAAACACACGTTATGCAGGGAATGTGGCCGAGCAGGTCTGAGGAAAAGCACCTGACATACCAGAATAACTCAAGCTTCCTGATCCACGATCACGAGTGCTTACAGCATCCATCAGTCACCAGCGCAAAACACATTTACTTTAAATGATTCACAGTTCGTGACACGAACACCTCAGAACATTTGACTTAACGCCACATTTCCCAGCTGTCATTTTGTGCTTTTCCTCAAATGTTTGTGTGAAAAAAAACTCAAGATGAATATATTGGTAACACTTTAATTTAGGTTTCAATTCTCACTATTATCTAGTTTAATATCAAGTGCATTACTAGGATATTGGTTGTTTATTAGTGCTTATAAATCACATATTAATTCTTTATTCTGCATCCCATAATCTTACACAATATCAAAACTTAACCAAATACTTTACTAATGATTAATAAGCAGAAATTAGGATTTCATGGAGACAAAAGCCATGATTAATAATGAGTTAATAGTGAGAATTATGCCCTAATCTAAAGTGAGAGTAATTGATATATATATTTATTAACTCAATCTATCAGTCTAAAGACCTCCTAAATTTTTAAATGATACAGTAAAACAGTGTAATATTATATCAGTGTAAAACAGCTGTTTTCTATGTGAATATATAGTAAAATGTCATTTATTCCTGTGATTAAAGCTGAATTTATTAGATGATAAATACAGTAAAACAGTGTTATATTATATCAGTGTAAAACAGCTGTTTTCTATGTGAATATATAGTAAAGTGACATTTATTCCTGTGATTAAAGCTGAATTTATTAGATGATAAATACAGTAAAACAGTGTTATATTATATCAGTGTAAAACAGCTGTTTTCTATGTGAATATATAGTAAAGTGACATTTATTCCTGCGATTAAAGCTGAATTTATTAGACGATAAATACAGTAAAACAGTGTAATATTATATCAGTGTAATACAGCTGTTTTCTATGTGAATATATAGTAAAGTCATTTATTCCTGTGATTAAAGCTGAATTTATTAGATGATAAATACAGTAAAACAGTGTAATATTATATCAGTGTAAAACAGCTGTTTTCTATGTGAATATATAGTAAAGTCATTTATTCCTGTGATTAAAGCTGAATTTATTAGATGATAAATACAGTAAAACAGTGTAATATTATATCAGTGTAAAACAGCTGTTTTCTATGTGAATATATAGTAAAGTCATTTATTCCTGTGATTAAAGCTGAATTTATTAGATGATAAATACAGTAAAACAGTGTAATATTATATCAGTGTAAAACAGCTGTTTTCAAATATTTCTAATAACGTTTTTGTAAAAATTTTCAATTAAATTGTCTCTTTTTTAATTAATTTAATGTATATATATATGGATTTATTGCATTGATGTTAATCTGGGCTTTGGGTGTCATTTAGTTGTGATATAATCTTATGACTGCAGCCGGCAGAAGTGCTGATGTTATTCTCACAGCGCCCTCTTGTGGAGGAACAGCATCAGATACTCACGGAGGAATGCGTCTCACCACCTCCCGCAGAACCTGATCCACGTTCGTTCCCAGTTTGGCTGAGATCTGCAGAGAAACGTGAACATGAACGCGCTTTACGAAGACAAACGCCTGCGTGAATCAGGTTTAACGCTCACCTTGATGCACTCTTCCCTCGGGATGTCAAAGACTTTTTCAATCTGTTTCTCCACTCGCTCTGGATCAGCATTTTTCAAATCAATCTGATGATTAAAACAGCTCGTTTAAAACGACAAACGGCCAAAGAAACGGCATTAAAGTCGCTGTCAACCAGCCAAAGCTTAAGAAAATAAACAACAAAATGACTATTTGCTGATTACTAACAATACTTGTATTAAATAAAATATGATGATCTAATAATAAACAATAACATCTGCATGTAAAAATATAACAGTCAGAAGAAATAATGAATTACATGCAATAATATGTGGACTGTTAAAGATCAAGATCAATTGAATTAAAATAAATTAGGAGCAACATTTATGTTTTTCCTTTAATTTATCTGAGCCCGTGGGATGAAACGCCAGGGTGTTTTTACATCTAAAGCGATTCTCTCTGTAATCTCTACCTTGTTTATCACAGGAATGATCGTGAGTTGAGCCTCAAACGCAAGGTAGAAATTGGCGACTGTTTGCGCTTGAATTCCCTGTGAATTACAGAATTAAAAAACAACAACAAATTTGATTTTACTCTGAATTTAATTTTAAATATTGCCATTTTTAGTAATGATAGTTTATGCTGATATATGTGAGAATTGTCTTGCTATTGTTAAAATAAAAATAATAAAAATAAATAACTTAAAATGACTTAATTAAAAATAGAATTAAAATGCTAAATATAAAAATACAAGTCAAATAGTACATAAATAATACTACAATAATATTTCTATGTGCATACATTCTGAAACTGAAGCAGGGCTAAAAATAAAAACGTTTTCTACTGTGTTTAATCCTCTGTAAATAATTAAATATATGAAAGCATCATTAATTGTTTTACCTGATTTGCATCTACAACGAGCAGAACTCCTTGGCAAGCGGAAATGGACCGAGACACTTCATAACTGAAGTCCACATGGCCCTAACAAATATATTGCAAAAATAGATCAGTGATCTGTAAAATGCCCCATTATGTACTTTAAAGCTCCTAATGTTATTTTGGCATCTTCTACATCAGGTTCACATGAATAAAAGTTCAAAAACACTTTAATTTCCTCATAATATCATCAGCTCTTTTCTCTCAGCGTCTGAAACGCTTCATTCGTAGATTCAGTCTCTCTAAGCCCCGCCTCTCTGAGAGATGCTCTGCTGTGATTGGTCAGAACTCAAGCGCTCATTATCATAAGTGAATCTCAGCTCTTGATTGGCAGTGATGGGAACAGTGATGATGGTGTGGGTTTTACCGTATCAATCTCATCAGCAGAAACAACAACTAAACTCTTCCAGTCTCTCACACAAACACAGCGATTGAGGGCGGAGCAAACACACGCCAATCAACACCAGAGGAGGGGCTTATGCTAATGAGTTACAAACCTACACAGGAAGTGAGACTGAATTACTGACGACTCGTTTCAGTTCAGAATCACTTCTTTCTTTTAGGAAACAAAAACTACATTTATCTGTGCAGAGCTTTTTATTCATAAACAGTTTTATTACACACTGCAAGAAAGGAAATCTCTGTAAAACACTTTAAATCATCGTCCTCACAGGTGTGTCGATGAGATTAAGCAGGTACGTCTGTCCGTCCTGCTGGTAGAAGAGCGACGCGGTCTGAGCTTTTACAGTGATTCCTCTCTCTCTCTCCACCTGCAGTTTATCCAGAACCTGCTTGTTGCTCGCCGTCGTTGCAATGGCACCTGCGCGCACAACAATACCAAGAAAACGAGATTTTACAAAATTCACAGGACTCACACTCCAGTCGTGTTTGTCTCGCAGAGAATCACCTGTGATCTCCAGCAGTCTGTCAGCTAAAGTGCTCTTGCCATGATCAATGTGAGCGATAATGCTGAAATTGCGAATTCTCTCCACTGGAAACTGTGACATGTCGAAACTCTCCTGTGAAAGACAAAGAACTCATGTTCAATATCCAACGTAAAAAACTCAGGATCTCCCAACAAATTCTGAGGAAAAAAGTCAAGATTGCGTGAAATAAACTCGTAATTGATTTTCATAAAGTCAGAATGCATTAAATAATCTCGCAATTGGAACATAAAAGTAGAAATTATCTTTCAAAATGTTTTATTCTCTGGCAGAAACAAACTTCCATAGTAAACCCCCTCAATAAAAACAATATTTTTTCTTCCATTGTTGTGAACCGAAACGTCATACCGCGGTATGTAACGTTACTTTCGCGCGCCTGCGTTACTCTGATCCGTTACATGTGTGACCGCTGAGAGCAAAAACAAGTCAAAGCAAGTTTACCTTGTCGGATGCTTTAGAGCTGAAGTCTCTGTAACTGTGTTTGATGAATGCGCGAGATCTGCCATTAATGCGGAATGATTTAATATCGGGAACGCGCTTAATAATAGGCAGAAAGAGCGCCTGCGATCTAAACACTGACAAATGCATCTTTATCCGCACACTCACGACTTATTCCTCAATAGAGCGGTCATGTCATGGCTTTAAACTGCATATAGAACATCTCAAAAACAGATTAAATCGTCATTCAAAAGCACACGTTGAGTTTTTAAGAAGCAGCGAAGTCTCCGGTGGATTCTGTGTTTCAGTGTGACAGATACCGGGGGCCGCCATGTTGGCATTACGTCATAAAGGGTCAGTCTGGTGAATTCTGGGAAATGTAGTTTAAAACTATTGCATTTGGAACGGAAACTCAAAACGAACTAATTTTCGCTCCGTTTGTTTAGCTGGTGTCTCCCTCTGATGAAATATATTATCCTCTGACATTTATTTACATTTACAAATAATCTTGAGTTTTAGCATATGCAGTTAAAGTGGATGGTTACTGTAGGTCAACGGTTCCTACTCAAATACATAAAACATACAGTGAAACTAAGAGAAAGATGTGAAATAAAGTATCATTTATCAGTCATATTACATTTATAAAAGGTGCAGAAAAGTCTAGTTTTTTATTAGTTTAATTACTGTGCGGCACATCTTTGATTAAATCTAATCAACGCACGCTTACTCTGAGAACAAAACTCTGAAAATATAAAATTGTGCCGTATTATCAAAAAGACATCAGTGTTTATTATGAGCCTCATGCAATATATGAATAGTGGCTGAAATGCATTCGTGATCCTAAATTTAAAACAAATCAAATCAATGAAACCCAGTGATTTTATCTTAATTTAATACTGTCTCTATTTACTGAAGTAAAGATTCTCAGTCAAGATTTGGCAAGAGATCTTGTAAAGAAGAAGAAGATGTACGTAATTAAATGTCTAAAATCTGCTAAGATAAGCAGAAGTTTAAAACCACAGGAAACATTATAAACATGAATCAAGAGGAACCGTTTTCAACAGTTACAGAGAAATCACATCAAACCAAGAGAGTAAAAAACCAAGAGCAGATCTGAATGTGAAATTAATTATGTGGAAAATAAACACAGAACGACAGATAGATCGTGGATGAACAGAAGATGCTTCATTCAAAGCATAAAGAGTAATAAATAAGCAACTACAATCATGCAAGTCAACAAATGAAATGAATCCAATCTGAGAAGAGCTTCATAACTAGTGGTCTCTCACAGATGTGATGAGATCTGCTGCTGCTCTCGTCAATCTTCTGCTGTTTTCAGATCAGATAGAGACTTCCCATCAGTTTCTTCACAAGTCCAATGGCTGGATCATATTTTTAAGCTTTTGTCAAATCCTCTCTTCAAAAATATTGAAGTGGACCAACAGCAACTTGTGTTGGGAAAGTAAAAGCATCTGGGATGGGTTCCGGAGAAGCCTCAACCCGGTCTATAAATCTGGCGGTGTCGTTCCTACCAACATGAACTCTTGGCAACAGAGAGTTTTCACTCCAGCAAGGGGTTTTCTCTCCCATTATTCTCTTGTGAATCATGAGCATTTCTCCATAACAGGTCAGCATAGTTGGGAAGAACATTATTGAAGCTCTGGGAAAGCTGGAGGAGGGACGTCATCACCAGCAAACTCTACGGTCTAAGGTGCATGCATTTCTAGTAAAACTGCCTTAAATAAACACAATCATTCATAATCTCTTGTCTGAGGCTCTTAAAAGGCACATATGATCTTTTTATGGTATTATTAATAATCGTCAAAGATAAGACACTTTCCTGGTTAATAGCGACATCTGCAGGAGGAAACAACAGTTACTGAAGGGAATTTTATCAATTACCGTTTACATTTGTTTTTCATATTGCAAAACTCGAAATTTGTTTTCGTTTTATTCATATATGTGCTTTCTGTGAATTAAAATGAATGAAATTACTTAAAGAGCTTGCAATTCTTCAATTCTTAAAGAACAATGTTTTTAGCAACATTCTAAAATGATGAAGATCTTTAACACATGGTACATATGGTAAAAGTCATCAAAAAATGCAAACGCAAGCAGAGGTTTATAAACCACAGAGAGAAACATCACACGTCAAAACTGAGACACGAATCAAGAAGAACAGTTTCAACCGTTAAAAGAGAAAATCAACAGCAACCATCAACTAAAGTAAAAAAGTTTAAGTTTGATGAATGTGTGCTTTCTGTGACTTAAAAAAAAATTGATTATATTAAATTACATTTCTTAAATAAGAGCTTACAACATTTGAGTTTTATTTCAAAGTATTTTTATTTTATTAGTTAATCTTTACATTTACAGTTAGAATTTACAATTCTTAAAGAACAGTGTGTTTAAAAATATTCTATAATGATAAAGATCTTGTGATGTAAAATGCACGAATGTGGCTAAACATGTTAAAAATCATCTTAAAAACTGCAAATGCAAGCAGAAGTTTAAAACCAGAGAGAGAAACATCACACACGTCAAAACTGAGACACGAATCAACAAGAACAGTTTCAACCGTTAAAAGAGAAAATCAACAGCAACCATCAACTAAAGTAAAATACCAAGATCTGATATATGAAATAAATGACTCCGATGTGAAAAACTGCTGGATGAAAGTGAAAGTCTTGTAGATTCTGCAGTGGTTTCTCACAGATGTGATGAGATCTGCTGCTGCTCTCGTCAATCTTCTGCTGTTTCTTCTTCCTGTTTCTTTCCTAAAAGCATCAGATTCTCATCATCATCTTCACACTCTTAATATCTGCATGTCAAATCCATGATGATGAAGATGAATGTCTCTGACCTGACGTGTGTCTCATGTAGATGTGAAAACCTCCTAACAGACCCAACAGAACCATCATCTGAAAACACCAGACCAGCACATGCAGCAGAGACGCTGAAAACACTGACACACACACACGCACGCACGCACGCACGCACGCACGCACACACACACACACACACACACACACACACATCAGTTCATCTGTATTGGGTTGTTGATGCCTGTAGATGAGCAGAAATCATCTCACCAGCAGGACAGGCTAGTATAACGGGCTTCTGCCGGTGACTGACGTGGTTCTTCACGCTGCAGCTGATGATTCCTTCAGTTCCCTCATCCAGATCAACGGTGGCGTTTCCATCCATCAGTGGATCTCCATCCAGAGTCCAGCTGAAGAAGAGCGGATCCCCATCAGAGGAGCAGGACGCCCTCATCCCTCCACTGGAGGAGCAGATGATTGACACTTGCACTGAGCCAATAGGAGCTGGAGGGAGGCGGGACAGTCACATGACACACACAGCAGAATCACACACATTACTGGAGTGTGTCGTGTGTTTACTGTGTGTTACAGGAATAAAATCTTCACAGAGAATCAACTGATGGATTTGTGTGAGATTGAGATCTTTGGAGAACTTGAGATTGTAATGAGTTTGATGAGAGAGTTACTGTACCTTCAACAATCACTTGAAGATCTGCTGAAGATATTTTAATGCCGTCTGAGTTAAAGATTTCTAAACTGTGATTCCCTGAATCTGCTCTGATCACAGAGTTTATTATCACAATCCCATCACCGAATGACACTTCAGATCTGTTATTATAAAGATCACATTCATTTGAACTTATCCAGCCCATCTTTACGTGACATATTGGATCTTTGTCTTTGCTGCCTATTATCTTTCGTATCTTCAGTGTATATTCATCAGCGTCCAGCAGTTTGAATGTGAGATTAAGATAGAGTTTGTCTCCAAGAGCAGCGATACAGGGATCAGACTGATAAAAATGGCAGAACCGCTCCACACCTAAATAAACAAACACACAAAAACATTCATAGAATTATACAGGATCCTTAAGATAATTTTTGAAATTTTGATATTTGATTTGGGATAATTAAATTTAGTTTGCTAAAGAAAAGAGAAAGACAGAGAGAGAGAGAGAGAGAGAGAGAGAGAGAGAGAGTTTGCACCATATTGGTTTGAGGTACTAACAGTACAGAAAATAATACAGTAGAAATGCTCTCATTCCTCAAGCTCCTGATAGTGTCAGGGTTCTGTCACATTCAGTCTAGACATTTCTTGGTTTTGTGGCAAAGCTTTGACACTGTAATATCTTGTTTTTTGTGTGAGCGCACGGTTTCGAGTTTGATCGAGCTGTGCGCTCTCTCCTCTACACATGATCTTGTGTCTTCTGTGTGGGGCTTGGTCTGCCTCTGTTTCAGTTTTGCGTTTTGGGATCTGGACACTTATGCTCTGTGTGTTTGTCTTTTGTTCTGTGTCCTGTGAGTGCGCACGGTTTTGAGTTCACTCGGGTGGTGCGTGCTCTTGTCCACGTGAGTTGTCATGTAGCGGGTGGTTCATGGTCATGCCCTGTGCTGTCATGTTATGTCTTGTCTTGTGCTGTGTTGCGCGCATGTTGTGTTTCCACTGGCTGCGTGCTTTCGTGTCGTCTTGTTTTATGTGAATGCAGCTTATGAGTTCTCATTGGCTTCGTGTTCATGTCATGTTTTTTATTCTGTCAGTGTGTAACCCCGCCCATCTTGTTTCCTCATTATTGTTTTGATTTGCCCCACCTGTTATCCTTCATTACCTGGCTTGTGTGTTCTCCTTGTGTTTGGTGTCCTGAGCTGATCCATTGTTGCTACTCGTCATCCCTTCCTGTAGTCATGTCAGTCCAGTCCAGTCCAGTCCAGTCCAGTCCAGTCAAGTCAAGTTTAGTATTGTTTCAACCTCAGGGTAGTTTTGTTTGTATTTTATTTTATTTTTAATGATTGAGACCCGCACTTACCTTCACCCAAACCTGACAGAAAGAAGTATGCTGTGATCAATCAGAGGACGCACGGGTGTAATGGTTATAAAAGGAGTAAAGGTGATGAAATCAGACGCTTGACTTCATATTTGCATAATGAACTTTGAGTCCTATTTTGATTTCATGTCTCTTTAACACACATTGAACTCTTTTACTGAGACTTAAACTCCATCTCACCAATTTCTGTCCCACTAACTGTTCACTGTTGAGAAACACTGTTAAAACTAGAGCTGATTGTGGACTCACATGCAGCAGTTTCCAGCAGCAGCAGCAGTGCAAAGATCAGCATCATTTCAGTCCAGAAGAACCCAATAATCCAGCAGAGAGAAGCTTCAGACACACAGTCGCTCCTCGCTCTGACAGAAGAGCCGCTGACGCTCATCTGTGTTCACCAGATACTAAGATGACAAGCACTTTCTGAGAGAAAAGGAAGTTCAGCTTCTTCATGAGAGTCTTGCATGATTAATCAATAAAACACATACTTTTTTCAGTCCTGCTGTGCCTTTTCCATGACTAATGTTTCTAAAAATTTTCTTTTTGAAGAACATATCTTTATGTTACTAAACTTTTCATCACCCATTCGTTGCTTTTACAACTGCAAGGCTTAAAATGAGCATCGAACACAAGTAAAATGCAACAAATTATGGAGAAACAAATGTGGTGTTTTCTTGAACCACCCAAACAAAATTGAGGAAGGAAATCTCTCGTCTTTACGTTTCTGACGGATTTGATTCAATACTGATTGACTGAAAAATATGCGTCAAATTTAATTTATTGTATTATTCACGTCAACACGGTATAATCCAAATTATAAAATGATCGTATGGCTGTAAAAACCACTGAGATATAAATTCCAGATGAAATGTAAACATTCAGAGGTGAGGATGTGCTGGTTTCTGTTTTTGTGTAGGCCTATTACCCAATAACCAATATGCAGAAATGGTAAATGATGTGAAAATCATCTGTTAGATCTATTGCATATATAGAAATTCATATATGTGAATAATTAGGTTGCAGATGCACAGTCAACTTGCTCTTGAGTGTCACAGACTTGATTTTTTCAAACGTATAGCAACATAAATATCATAGGCAGAGTTTCACTTTTGTGCTTGGGGGGGGGGGCACCTACCAGGCCAGCAGACCACGAGCTCAGATTTTTTTTATATATCATATTTATATATCATACATTCTACATATAAAATACATTTACAATGAACAATGTCTTTATACAAAGAATAGCAAATAGAACAGACTCTTTATAGTTGCTGTTTTGTTTTGCATCGGCAGTGATAGGGTTAACACGGGGAGTTCAGAAGTGCGGCGTAAAAAAGCGAATGTGTTAGACGGGTGCGCTTGTTACAGTGTTCTTCTTCGTTCCGATTAAAGTTCATAAACAGAGCCTCCCTTGACCTGTCATAGAACTACTTCAGACATTACAATATCTTACCTAATGCAGAAAAAGCCGCCTCTGAAAGATTTGCAGTCAAATTGCTGTGGTAGTATTAGCAGCAATGGAATTTATAGTTGAAGTAGAATTAGAAAACTCCAAAAAAAATTTAGTAGTGAATTTATAAAAAAAAAACGACAAATGTCCATTTTTTTTATTCAGCGCGTAAAACAGAACGAGAAGAGTGTCCACTCACGTACCGCGATACTTTGAGATTCGCAAATCGTGGGAGAATGTAATAAAGCTACAGCAATAAAAAGTTAAATACAGTAATTAAAAATTAATTAGCCATATCTTACTCATTCTATACACATAACTAATAAAATAAGACAAATAAAACGAGAAAATATGAATTCTGTAATGATAATAAAAAAATATTCAAAGCAGAAGGCAGGCATTAATTGGCTCTGGTCTGGGGGAGCACTGCCCCCCCAGCCCCCAAACTCCGCCTATGATAAATATCATCTCAGTGAGAAACTAGTCCAATCTTGATTGGCATTGCGTCGCGACCTTGTGTGCAACGGCACACCATGGAAGCTAAAAGGTAAACAGTCTTACAATAGCATCCTATTCTAATAGGCTGAAAGAAGTGACTTGCAGGTATTCAAGAGGTGTGACAAAGGGATGCAGCGTCTCATTCCCATCCAAGGGAACAATGGTTACATTTATAGCTTGAGACTTTCCATTTTGAGGGAACTTGCGGGGATCTAAATGTCCACTGCTCCACACTGACTAATGCCTGCCCTAGTGTGAAACCTGTCAGAACAAGTACTTGAGAGACCAGTGTTGAAGAAAGGTCCAGACTGTAAAATATAATAAATGTGTTGGGAGACCCTGTAGCCTGAGACTGGTTGCCCACTGGAGCTAAACAGTGTTGAGCTGGTTAGTACCTGGATGGGAGACTTCCTGGGGAAAACCAGGTTGCTGTTGGAAGATTTTAGCAAGGCCAGCAGGGGGCGCTCACCCTGTGGTTTGTGTGGGTCCTAATGCCCCAGTATACTGATGGGATATATGAGACATTAAACTGAGGTCCTGACTCTCTGTGATCATTAAAAATCCCAGGATGTCTTTGTAAGGATTGGAGTTTACTCCTGGCATCCTGGCCAAAATTTCCCATTAGCCTCAGCCAATCATGGCCTCCTAATCATTCCCATATACTGATTGGCTTCATTGCTCTGTTTCCTCTCCATCAATAAGCTTGTGGGCATTCTGGCACAATATGGCTGCCATTGCATCATCCAGGTGGATGCTTTACATTAGTGGAAGTTGAGGAAATTCCTCCCCTGCAAATGTAAAGCACCTCGAGTACCAAGAAAAGCACTACATAAAACGTAACTGTTTTCTTCTTCTTCTTCGTAGAGTGTGCCCTGATCAGCAGAGGTGAAGGAATACCAAGTGCCTCAAACACTGTAGAGATTGCCTCGACAGTCCATTTGCTGATGGTTTGTGATTTGACACTGGTGAACCCCTCTTTGGAGTCCCAAAACATACATAACAGCTGATCAAACTTCCTCCATGGGGAGGACCTGTGCACATAACCCTCCAAATCCCTAACTGGGCACACACGGTGTAGCTTCTGTAGATCCTCTGACAAATGTGGAGGAGGATGGAAGACCTTGAGAACCGACCGTTGTAATCTAGTTAGCACCTTGGGCACATAACTTGATCTAAGGTAAAGAAAGGCTTAAGGGAGAAAGGGACTGGGATTGTAAGTCCCCCGCTCCCTTGAAGGAAATAATAGACACCAAAAAAGTCAGCTTTAGAGGGAGGACCTCACTCGATGAGATTCAGGGGTGCCAGGAATAACCCTTCTAGAACCACAGCCCGGTCCAAAGTCTGAATCCTGGCATGAGCCGCAGGCCTCATCCTCAATGCAACATGAAGGAAACAGATAACACAGTGGTGTTTCCTCATTGGTCCTTTGCTTAACGCTGTGTAAAAGGAAGCTATGGCTGCCATGTAGACTTTAAGCATGGGCAAGGTTAGACAGCAGGGAAACAGTCTTGAAACTCCAGCACTGAAGCCACTGGGCAGTTAAGGGGGTCCAACTCACACACTCTGCCCCATAAAGTAAAAACTCTCCACTTTAAGGCATACAATTTCCTTGTGGAGGAACCTCTAGAGTTTAGGATGGTCTCAAAAACCTCAATTGAGAGACAGTATGGTTCTCCGCAGGGGCCAGAACAACAGTTTCAACATATTTAGGTGGCTTATTGATTTGCCAAATTGCGACAGAAGGTCGCAGCTTTCTGGGATCTGCCTCGGAGGCCCTGCTAAGAGCCCCATGAAGTCTGAATACTCGGACCAGGCATAACAGGACTACTAAACGTAGGCTGTCACCATCTCCGCAGACCCTCCCGGGAGGAGAGCAATCATTAGAGAGGTGTGCAGGTGCCACTATGGCCTCGCCGGTATCATGGCATCCTGCCCTAGTGGTTCTGGATGTGTGAGAGAAAGAGGACAGTGTATCTTCTCTCGAAATACAATAAGATCCAATTCCACTTGACCAAACTTCGTCCGTATGAACTCTGGATCTGATGCGTCAGTCTGCATAGAGGGTGAGACATCAGTCCCCACTGGTGATTTATATACGAGACCACCGATGTATTGTCTGTTTGAATAAGAACATCTTGGCCTCTGAGGTCTGCGAGGAACTACCTCAAGGCATGAAATATATGTCCTTTAGATCAATCGAGCTCTTCAAAACTGACACCGAATCCATTGTTTTTGGTTTCTTGTAATGTTTAGTTGTTCAGTGGGTGAAGGAACAGGCAGAACAAGAGTGCAGGAAACACAGGTGAATTTTAATTGCATTGTTTGGCGAAGAAAAACAACGTATAAAGAACAAATGCTTTTTAATTTAACACACGTCATTATTTGCTCACATCAGTCTGTTGTTTGTCCGTTATGTTTCCGACACTCAGGACAGAAACACTGAAGCTCAGCACTGGGCCGTTGTGTTTCTCGGTCTGTGTGTTTTGTGGTTGTTTCACACTAGCGCATCTGAACATCAGCGTAAACACAATCCTCCTGCGTGTGCCGCGGCTTCTGAGCGCTGGAGCTGCTGAACGTCACTTCCCCGTACTGAACCTCTTCCTCCTTCCTCTTCCTCTTCCTCTTGTTCTTGCTTTGAGAGTTGATCGTGGCGTATTCTACGTCTGCAGACACAGAGGACAGATAACGAACAGACGAGATCAGAAACAAGAGCATTTCTGCTGCATTAATGTTGAGAGTCGAGGCAGAAGAACCAGAGAAACTCTTGCCTGAAGTGGGAATTAATTGAATAAATGTATTATTATATACACACACACACACACACACACACACACAATAACACATAAACACACACACACACATATCCGTAACAACATGGAGAATCAAGGAAGACTGCAGAGATGAGGAGTTTAATTAAATTGATCAACAGGGAAAACTACAAAACTACAAAATGGCCACAGGAACATAAACATTTTAAGATAAAAGTCCTTATAAAACAGGCACAACATTGACCCTTTTCACAGTGATGTCAGAAAACTTCCACCTTTCCTCAAAGCAGGGTATCTTCACTTCCGTTTAGCCGTATGCGCATTCAGGAGAATGCCGGAACTGGCTAACTAACAACACGAAAAGTAAAGGTTATAGTAATAATAATAATGTTTACGTATTTATAGGTTTCTGTATTTTAGTTCGTTTGATAATGTTAATGATTATTTCCAGTTTATAATTCTGTAAAATGTGCGTGAACTGGATGGTAAAGTAGGCTAGTTTGCAGCAATATGCATCGCTCTCACCCCGTGTTGCCTGAAGTTTTCTAAGAAGTTTTAACTTTTTATATTATGTATTCCCGCACAGTTGTTTAGAATGACTCCAATCTAACGGTCAAACCATTGTCATATTCTGATGTGATTCATTATTCCTCTTTACCTGTGTCCACCTTTCTCGATGCTATTGTAGTGTTCCTTGTTGTTTAATAAATAAATAAAAAAACATTTCTGTGGCAGTAAATTAATTTTATAACCTTCATGGCCTTATAGTAATGCTCCATATTTTAATGTTTACAATGTGTTTGATCTTCACAATGTTGTTATATGTTTGCAGTGTTTACACCGAACCCAAATATGTTCAATGACAGTATATTGTGTTCAATAAACGTCATACATTTGTGATAATCTGTTGCCCTCAATATTTTAATGTAATGTTGAATTGCATTTCCTGTTTCCATGTTTTCTGTTGTCAAAATTCTACAAAAAATGACAACGTCAAAGAAGTTTGTTTGAAACCTTCGCCAATTTATTAATAAAACAACTCACATGTACAAAAGTATTCACAGCCTTTGCCGTGACACTCAGCTGATCCTGAACTCACTCTTACTGCCGTATGCATTGTACAGTGTACATTTCACAGCGGTATGGGCACGATTCTTGGACTTCTTTGGTAACGGTTTGTATCCTTTATCAAGTTTAGAACGTGCTGTAAGCGAAAATGTGTCTGAAAGTCGCTGTACATCATAGACGCATGTCTGACAGATGTAGAAAGGGACTGTGTAAACTTTGTCGCGTTCACTATGACGGCCGGCGGAAGTAACTTTACCCTGCTTTGAGTTAAAACGGAAGTTGCGTGACGTCATTGTGAAAAGGGTCTATTGGGATCGTGACAATTACTTTTTGTAAATCAATATTATTTCATGAAAAATATTTTTTGTCTCTGACCAAGATACGTTTACTTATACAGTGGTACCTCGAGATACAAAATTAATCCGTTCCGAGGCGGACTTCGTATAATGAGTTTTTCGTGTCTTGGAACACATTTTACATGTAAAATGGCTAATCCGTTCCAAGCCCTCCAAAAACACCCCATTAAATTTCATAATAAAGCTAAATTGACCTATAAACAATGAAATAACGTAAAATGTCAAAGCTTACCTTTCGAGTGAGGCTATCTCCGAAAGTGGCGGCAGAGGAGGAGGACAAACGGCAGATAACGTACGTACACTTAACTTTACGAAAACACATAAAAAATGCAAAGTTTGTGGTGCGGAGCTAAAGCACGCCAGCACGTACGTATAGAAGATGCATGATGGGAGGGATGCTGTCAAATTAGAGAGAAGGATCTCATGGCTTGGCTAGCATCAGGAACCAATGGGAGAGCAGGAGGATGGTGGCGAGTCTACTATAACTAAGATGGCGGCGAGCGGCGCGAGTTTCAAAATTGTTGTGGAGCGAATCTCGGACTTTCAGAAACCTTTCGTATCTTGAAACCTTTACGTTTGTAGAGCAATAAAATTATTCGTCTTTGCTTTCGTAACTTGGATTTTTTGTAAGTTGAGCCTTTCGTATCTTGAAGTACTATTGTATCTTTATTTTATTTGCTTATTTATTTATAGTGTATTTTATTTATTCATACAGTTTTCACTGGCATATTTTGTTAATAATTTTATTTGCATATTTGTTTTATACTGTATTGGATTTAATTAATTTACTTGTATATTTACATATACTTATTTATTTATTTTATTTATTTGCATAATTATACTCTATAGATTTATTCATCCTGTATTATATTTATTTTTACTCTATTTTACCTGCATATTTATTTATAGCTTTCCTGTAGCTCAGTCAGTAGAGCATTGGTGTTTACACCGCCAAGGTCATGGGTTTGATTCCCAGGGAAAGCAAGAACTGATTAGAATGTGAATATTAACCTTGAATGCAATGTAAGTCGCTTTGGATAAAAGCGTTTGCCAAATGCGTAAATGTAATAGTCTTTATTTATTCATATGGTATTATATTTATTTTTAAATATATTATCCAACATTTACATTTTAATTACTTTAATTTGCATGTTTATTGAGATACTTTGTATGTCATTTTCGTGACTCAGGATTGTGTGACTGTCACGATACATGAAGGGAGGACTCAAGCGCAGGGATAAGGGTATTTAATATAACAGAAATAAACAATAAGCATTCAAAGGAAACACCCACGAGGGGGAAAACATAACGTAACAAAGATCACAACAAACCAGGAAATCAGGGCAGGAAACATGTCAGGGCTAAGACCATGGAAGAACAAGAATGACAACGACGCGACGCCGGACAGCAAACACTGAGGGATATTTATAGGACACATGAGGGAAGGTAGTGATCAGAGACAGCTGGGAATGATAATGGGGAACAAGGAGGCGGGGCAGACGCTAACGAGACACAAACACACAGGAGAGAGAGCAGTGTCACAGTTCTGTCCACTAGAACACTAATAATACTGGAAACAGAGACAGAACCGTGACACTACCCCCCCTCTAAGGAACGCCACCTGGCGTTCCAACATGAAACAAAAACCCAACACCGACATCACCACCAAGCATAACACACAAGACAGGGAACTCAAGGAATACCGAACACCACGGGAAGGGAGGGGAGGGAGGGAGAAAAATCAGGCAATCAAAATCAAAAACAAAGGGTCCACAACCTAGGAAGCAAATCAACAAAATTCAAAGTCCAAGAAGGGGCAGGTGGAATGAGCCAGGTTGGCTTAGTCAGGACCGGCGAGTCAGGCGGTGCCGGAGGCGTGAGCCAGGCGGGCTCAGTCAGGACCGGCGTGTCAGGCGGCGCCGGAGGGGTGAGCCAGGCGGGCTCAGTCAGGACCGGCGTGTCAGGCGGCGCCGGAGGGGTGAGCCAGGCGGGCTCAGTCAGGACCGGCGTGTCAGGCGGCGCCGGAGGGGTGAGCCAGGCGGGCTCAGTCAAAGCTGGGGGGTCAGGCAGATCTGGGAGGTCTAGAGTTTCCGGCCGCAAGAGTGGCGGCGCCGGCAGGGCGAGCAGTCTCGGTGGCGCCGGCAGGGCGAGCAGTCTCGGTGGCGCCGGCAGGGCGAGCAGTCTCGGTGGCGCCGGCAGGGCGAGCAGCTTGAGCGGGGCGGACCCCTGGACGGCAGCGGGCTCCGGGGCGGACCCCTGGACGGCAGCGGGCTCCGGGATGGCAGGGTGAGCCGCTGGGGGCGATGGCGCCAGAGTGTCCACGAACCCCCAGAAACTCAGGTGATCTAATTCCTCCATCCTAAAATCACTTTGTGGCTCGTCAAGGGCCAAGTTAAAAAGGTCCTTTAAAGCTGTATCATTATACCCTAGACCTTCCGCTACTCTGTGAAAGTCTAGGGCAAATGTCCTCAAGTCCGCCCCCCGCTGACGAAGGGAGTTCAAATTCCTAAACCGAAGCATCCGCTCCTGGAGCGGGCTGGGTCCTCCTTGAATGAATTGAGGACGTTCCTTCCTTCCCCGCTGAGTCCTCATATTAGGTCGCGTCGTTCTGTCACGATACATGAAGGGAGGACTCAAGCGCAGGGATAAGGGTATTTAATATAACAGAAATAAACAATAAGCATTCAAAGGAAACACCCACGAGGGGGAAAACATAACGTAACAAAGATCACAACAAACCAGGAAATCAGGGCAGGAAACATGTCAGGGCTAAGACCATGGAAGAACAAGAATGACAACGACGCGACGCCGGACAGCAAACACTGAGGGATATTTATAGGACACATGAGGGAAGGTAGTGATCAGAGACAGCTGGGAATGATAATGGGGAACAAGGAGGCGGGGCAGACGCTAACGAGACACAAACACACAGGAGAGAGAGCAGTGTCACAGTTCTGTCCACTAGAACACTAATAACACTGGAAACAGAGACAGAACCGTGACAGTGACAAATGCTGTTACAGTGAAACAAAACAAAAAACGTGGGCTTCTCGCTGAACTTATTGAACTCACATTTCTGCTGTTAAAACCATAATGGATTATGTTCAGTTCCTAAAGCTGAGTGTTAATTACTCATCAAAGCTCGTTTTGACTTGCAGGGTGTTTTCTGGAGTTTGTATTTCGCTCCAGACGCTCTGATCTTCATTATCTCACCTGGACTCGTCTGTTCTTCCTCTGCGTGGAGTTTCTTCTGAGCAACGGGTTCATTCACACACTCTGAAACATCTGAGAAAATACTGATATTAATCATATTAAAAACAATATTAAACAATGAGGGAATTCTGTGCCATCAATATAACAACTTGAAAGATGTTATATTTGATGTTAATGCATAAAAATAAATACAGCTCATTATTTACTTCATGAAAAATACAACAGATTTGGAGCAACATAAGAGAGAAAACGCAATGACAGATTGTGAATCTCAACAGTTGTGCATGAACTGCAGATTAATTAGTGTTATATTACATATATTCATTCATCGGATGGTTTAATTCAAACTGATTTACAGATGAGGATGAAAATAAAGTGATAAATTCATTAATACAGCAGTGCTTTCATGAACTGATCCAGAATCACTGACTTGTTGTGAGTTTGAGACGATTCCTCTTCTTGTAAAAGTAAAACGCCACGATGATCAACACGATGAGAATCACAGCCAGACATCCGAGAACGAGCGGAAGAACGAGAGGATCTTTAGGATCTAGAGGAAGAACACAGGACGTGTTATTAAGAGTTAATCGCCTCATCCATCCTGAACATCTGCAGCTGAACAGAACAACTGTTTACATACAAATGAAAATCTGCTGTGACACACATTCACCAGACAATTATCTGAATACAGTGATACCTCGGTTTACGAGCGACTTGGTATACGATCAAATCAAGTATTTATATGAGATCTTAATGGTTATAATTTTAACTGTAATTAATAGGGTAAAACAAAAAAAATATTTAAAATGGGCATTTATGGTCGTGTGGAACGAATTAATTGATTTTTAGTGCATTCTTATGGGGAAACTTGTTTTGGTGTACGAGCATTTTGGTTTACGAGCTCGCTCTTGGAACGAATTAAACACGTAAACCGAGGTATTACTGTATATATGCCGTCCTCCGTGATTATCTTCTGATGAGAGTTTCTGTATGAAGATCTGTAGATGTTTATGTTCTTTATGTGTTATGAGCATGAGAGTGAGTTTGATGAGAGAGTTACTGTACCTTCAACAATCACTTGAAGATCTGCTTTAGATATTTGAGTGCCAGTTGAGTTAATGACATTTAATCTATATTTCCCTGAATCTGCTCTGATTACAGAGTTTATCATCAGAATCCCATTAACAAATGACACATTTCTGTCATTATAAAGACCACATTCATACTCTTGTATAATCCCGTTCTTTATTTTACAAACTGGACCTTTGTCTTTGCTGCTTATTATCTTTTGCATCCTGAACTCATATTTATCAGCCTCCAGCGACAACAGCAGTGTGAGATTGAGTTTGAGTTTGTCTCCGAGAAAAGCGTAACAGGGATCTGACTTATAAAAACTGCAGGACCGCTCCACACCTGAAGAAACACAAAGACACAGAGTAAAATGTAGACATTCCTGCATTTATCATTGCATTCAAGAAACACATTGACATTCCAATTAGTTCTTGCTTTCCCTGGGAATCAAACCCATGACCTTTATGACGCAAGCACTGCTCTCTACTGATAGACACACAGGAAAGCTGTTTTATGTTTAAGTATAATTTTTAAATGTCAGATATTCAAAAGAATGCAAAAATCATGATGTGAGGCACTAAACACTAGTGACTTTTTCAGCACAAATTAAAATCAGAAGTGTTAAAAAGGCCAATAATGTTAAGAATAAAATGCCTTCTAATTAAACTCTTTTTCTTTGCCGAGATTGATCGACGCATATCACCCAGCACCAGCAGCCAATCAGTATCTGCAGACCTACCTGCAAACGATCATCCCGCCCTTGGCGCGCAGTGCGACGTTGGAGACTGAATCTGTTGGAGTGCTGTTGTGGATGCTGAGCTTTGCAATAACATAATCTGTAGATTGTCTGTCTATTTAACTGGTGTTGTGCGTCAATGCAAGTAAGTGCATCATCTGTGTAGTGAATGTAGTCACTTCGAGAACGATCGCTTATGTCCCAGCCAACACATCCATGTGGGGCCCAAAGGGGTTGCACCTGGGCTGATTTCTGGGGCCCACCTGGGCTACCCAACTGGGACCCAGCTAATTTTGTCCTCAGTTTCCATGGTGGCCCGACATGGGTTAGCCCAGATGGGTTTATGATGGGCCCTTGATGGGCACCATATAGGGCCCATAGGAGACTGCTTACATGGGTTTATGATGGGCCCTTGACGGGCTCCATATAGGGCCCACTTGTGCTTACATGGGTTTATGATGGGCCTTTGATGGGCACCATATAGGGCCCATTTGGGGCCTATAGGAGACTGTTTAATGGGTTAATGATGGGACCTGGCTAGGTTTTATGTAGGTCTCGTGTGGGCCACAACAGCTATATATATGGGCTAACATACTTGTTTGTTTGGGTTACCTTATTTTACAGTAAACCCCTAACTACAAATATTACATTTAACCCAATAAAGTACAGTAAAATGTCCAGAAAAGTCAATGAAGAAAGACCAGTAGCTCATGCTTTCATTTATTAAGAACTTTTTAAAACTCAAATACAAAACACAAAGTGCAGTAATGCTCCAGCAACATATTTGTTATAATAACCTCTTGAACTGAAGAGTTCCCAAGACAAAACAAGCCAAAGCAACAGTGTGGCTCCTCAGTCCTCCGTTCTCACTCTCCCAGTGGCCCTTTGAAAAGATAGAACAAATTAATATATTTTACCACTCGTTATATTAAAATATCTAAAATGTTATATAATACATATACAATTAATTTTATATTTTTAGTTTAAACATGTCAGATTGATTAGCCTTTCGTATCTCACATCACGCTGTTAATCAGTGGTTCTAAACCACATTTTGCATGTCTCTTTAATCAAACACACCTGATTTAGGTCATCAGTTTATTAGTGGATAACCCAAGACCTGGGGTCAGTTGCATAAATAAGTGTCAAAAATAAGTATTAGACACAGCGTCTAGTATTACATTCACAGCGACCAAAAACAACTAAGTGACAGCAAAATGTCTAAAAGCTGATTTATACTTCTGCGTCAGACATAAGCCGTAGCCTGTGCATCGGTTATAATTTATACTTCTGCGTCGTTGTCCACGTCACATGCAGCACACATGCGGACCGCTAGTCTGCAGTGTCCACGGGCATGTTGATGTGTGACCCGCAGTACCACGGCAAAAGCCGAAGAAGATGTAACATTAAAGTATAGTAAAGTGCAAAAATCACACACAAAACAAACACATAGGGAGGGAGGGAGGGGTTCTAGCAAACCAACAGAGCGTAGAACACGCTGTCAGATTTTTGGAGAGGTGCATGTCAGGCAACAGCGTAGCTGCGTGAACTACACAGCCTATGGCGTAGCTACGGTGTAGGTTTGACACTAAAGTATCCATTGGGCTTAAGAGTGCACATAGTAATAAATTATTATTATTTTTTTGCATCTCTTACTCATCTTGCTCTCCAACATGTGCCCTCGCAGTCCGGTTTCCTCCCCTGTCCCTGGCACCAATGAGCCACTTTGACACTGCCTTTTCTGCTTCTTTTCTGTTTATTTGGTTCGTAAGGGCTTTTTTTTCTCAAGCTGCCTGTGAAATGCATATAAACAAAGAGCATAATAGAGATTAAATTCCATATTTGACCACTTGCATCAAAGAAGCAGTTCTCCAATTTTACTGTTTTCCACAAAACAATGGTATCAAATAAAATATTGACATAAATCTCCAAAATGCTTCAAGAAACCTACCTGACAAAAATCTCACTGGATTATGTAATGGTCACACTGTAGAGCCCCGATATTATTACATGCCTAGTACAGAGTGTGTAAATATATCAATATATAAATTTAGTCTTACCTTCTTTTTCGCTTCCCTTTTCCCATATTTCCTCCAGAATCTGATTCCGCCTACAAGTCAGAGGTCACTTCAGACTTTAGAAGCTTTGCTGTGGCATGGGCATAGTTTCCTGTAGGTTATAGGCATAAAAAAGCATACCTTATTTGTGTGTAATTTGACACATAATTATCATTATAACTATCACCATTCCACACTCAATAAAAACATTACCTGCTTTTCCCAATATGCGCACTTTAAACTGTGGCATTAGACATTCCTAAAGATTTTTATACATGATAAAATTGTACATAAACACATTCATGAGTACTGAGGGGTTTTAAACAGCAAATTAGTCATTCAGATAACAAATTTTATTTTAAACATGAAACGTACTGAGTGAGCTAGCTGCTACGGGCCTGCTCTCTCTCTCTCATGTGTACCAGTCCCGAATGTGCAGAACGCGGAGATCGCATAATTCAGTGGAAAATCAGCATTATAGTTCAGTGAATAAATGCCTATTAAACACATGAAAGTGCATTATATCTCAATGAATGTGCCCAATTTTTGGACTAAAAGCGCTATGGTCTGTGTTTTGTGTAACGTATAATTCTGTGCTTAAAAATAAACGGGAGCAGACAGATTGAACATTCAAAATACCGATAACGTTAATTCTTTTTGGGCGTTTGATGTGCGCACTATAAATGCCATTGAGGTATATCGTAAAACAGTAGTCAAATATAAGCCTCAACTCGAAACAATGTAATAACAGTTTGTAAATTATAAGAAAATATATTACTCTAATATTGTAACTCCTATCGTTTTTGTTATGGGGAGCCACAAAAAAACGGCGAACATTTTTCAAAAAGAGGCGCGATTTCTGAGGATAGATGTCTAACTGTAATTGTCAACATTCTAACGAGACAATAGTTAAACTAATGCTTTGGTTAACACTATGTTGTGAAAACTAGGTATTTCTAATACATTTTACTTTTCAGTTTTTATGTAGTGTTGTAGTTCTTACCTTAAGTATAGTTGACAGCAAAATCACCAACGGAAAATAGACGAAAGTGGCGCGCAACAGCGGGTGGGGGATGGTAGTGTTGTTTAAGATCTCGCGATATAGTCGACAGGGGGATGGGAATTGCTGCGTGAGTTCCTGCAATAGTTTTGACCTCACAATTATTAGGGGTTCAAACGCGAAGCGTTGAAAACCTATTGTAATTGTTAGGATTTTTATTATTATTATTATTATTATTATTATTCTTCTGCCGTAATGCGTCTCGTGCAGACCAAACCGTAAGGTCTAGAGACTTGAAACTTTGTCAGATGGTAGGTCTCAATTTGGGGAGAACGTATCAAAATATGACGCAATTCGGGCTATAGGTGGCGCTACAGCAACTACAAACGCGTACATGTTCATAACTCGTAAACCGTTTGTCGTACACTCAAGTGTCTTATATCTCTGGAATCCTTGGCTCAAAACTTAAAAAATGTATATCTCCGATTTCATTTCCGCCTATAAAAATTTTCCGCCATTTTGAATTTTCTGAAAAAAAAAGTTTTCGAACTCCTCATAGACCGTTTGTCCAAATCACGCAAAATTTCACACACATCATCTAGAGACTCTCATGACCAAAAGTTGTCAAAGGAATTTTGATCGGTGATTCACGCTTGCAACAAGACAATAAAACGTTCGGATAAGGTGGAGACACTTTTGCTAAAATTGTAATAGCTCTGGAACGCAAAGAGATAATCTCACCAAACTTCACATATTCATGTATAAGCTCAATATGTGGTCACACCAAAAAAACTGCGATGATTGACCACTTGGTGGCGCTATATTGCGAAAAAAACACTCAATCACCTGTACAGGGTCACATGGTAGTCCGATTGACCTGAGACTTGTCATGCACGGTCTTTGTCCAAGGGTCCATGATGGTCTATGAGGACATTGGTGTATCTCAAAAAACATGACCGTCATCGGCCAATGAACTTTGAGCATCAATTAGACTAGCTTAACGAAGGTCGATCGGAACGAAACTCGATGGGCGTGTTTAACTCATGGCCCTAGTGGTCTGTCAGAATTTTGAAGAAAATCGGACACTAGTTGGCGCTAACGAGTTTTTTGCGTCTCTACTCGCGTGGTGTTTCTCGCATCCACAAAATATTGATATCATCTGATAGATCTCCTCATACTGAACAACTTTGCCTCAAGAACCACTGCTGTCAATCAAATTGTTTGCGAAATATTGGAGATTTTTGAAATTTCAAATTTTTCGAACTCGTCATAGGCCGTCAATCTCACTGGCTTGAAAATTCACACGCATCATCTAGGGACACTCAAGGGAAAAAGTTATTCAAAGAATTTTGATCAGTCAAACCCTTCAGCAGATATGATTTTTCATATATTTCTGGTTTGGCCTATTGTGAATAAAAAGTCTATATATCTTGTCCACAAACAAGAAACTTCACAAAACTCTGAAAATGTTAAGAACAAGTCATTTTGAAGAAACGTGTGAGGTTTCATGTATTTCTGATGCTCGTACGGTTCACAATAAATTATAAACTTTCTATATTTTAAAATCTTAGAAAAGCTGTCATACTAGTTTTGTCCACAAGAGGCACTGTCAGTCTAGGGCAAGTCAGATTGACATAGACTGACATTAACCGACAGAACAGTTCAGATGTTCAGTTCACAATATTAATATCATTTAATCTTCTCAGTCTGAACATCTTTGAAAGATGTCTATTCATTGTTTGCACAGAGTAGAAACTTCACAGAACTGTGCTCATTAGGAAAACTAGTCAGATTGACAAAAAAAGGTCATAACAGTTCAAATGATATGACGTGCAGTGTTAAACATATCCACATTGTTATCATTTGGTAGATCTTCCCATACTGAAAAAAATTTGTAACATGTCTATATATCATTTACACAAACTAGAAACTTCATAAAGCTTTGTGTATGTGGAGAACAAGTCAGATTGACATAGACCGACATAAACCGACATAACTGTTCATATGTTCAGTTCACAATGTCAATATCATTTGATCTTCTCATTCTGAACATCTTTGAAAGATGTCTATACATTGTTTGTACAGAGTAGAAACTTCACAGAACTGTGCACATTAGGAGAACTAGTCAGATTGACCACAAACCGTCTTGACAGCTCAGATGGTCTTGCGACGTTTGAACCCCGGTCATTGCTGCTTGCAGCTATATTTTTATTTATTTTTTTCAAATCGTGGGCTCTTGATCTTTTTAAAATCAGAAAATGTGGTACAATTGCATGAGTGTTCACATTTTTTAATTTTTATTTTAGTAGGTTGTTAGTCCAAGTGTCAAAGCAACAAATATATGTACTGTCTATTTGATTTTGATTTAAATTATGATTAAATTAAGATTGCTAAAATTAATTCAAGTGTCACAACAACAACAAAAATAATTTTAAAGGCATATATGCACATTGTAATCACCTATGGAATTAATTATATTTGCACTTATGCAATTATGTTTGTATTTGATAAAACAAAAAGGGTCCCATGTGTAGCCCATTTTTAGCCCATGCACAAATTTCCCATTAAATACCCACCTGGGAACCACACGGGGAGCCCACCTGGGTTCACCATATGGGTCCTAGCTGGGTCACCCAAGTGGGCCCCAGATAAGATGCCCACCTGGGTGAACCCATGTGGGTCCTAGCTGGGTAACCCAAGTGGGCCCCAGATAAGATGCCCACCTGGGTGGACCCATGTGGGTCCTAGCTGGGTAACCCAAGTGGGCCCCAGATAAGATGCCCATTTTGAGCCCATGCCCACTCTGTACCCCTGTAGCCCATGTAAAACCCATGTGGGCCCCACATTCACGTGTTTGCTGGGGTGTTTGCTGTTATAGCGTGCGTTAGTTTGTTAGGGAAAATTACGACGTTCAAACGCTGTTGCGTCATATATGTTTTCTTTTATTTCCGCTTTTATACATGTATGTTATCGTTAATTTCCGGTTATATATATGTATATGTGTTATATGCTTATTATTTGTATTTTATTTGTTTCGGTGCATTGAATTGACCAAGTCTTTGTTCGGAGCTTCATAACTCGTAAACAACTTAATGCGCATGCGCGCTGACGAGCACTTATGACTCAGCAAAACTGTTTACTGTTTAATATTTTATATTATGGTTTATTTCGTATCTTATGTTTGTATTTGGTAAAACTATATATTGTATTTAAACTACTTGCTGTTAATACCATGTATGCTTATACTTTTTTACGTTTTCTATTTTTATAGATAAACTACACATTTATACACACCTGTACAAACAATTACAACTGCCTTATCTGAGTTGATGTGGTGAAAATTAAACGGATTATTTACAACTCCTTGACATCTACCGACCAGTCTCTTACCGGACTCCTGTGGCGGGTTTAAACCTAACTGGCAATCTTCATAAATGTGATTGTGCTATCAACAGCCAACTCATTTTTTCATGGTCCTTCGAGCCGGATCTAGACTTGCTGCAGGTATACAAGATGTCCCTGGAAGAAGAGCCAACGGTGCGAGTCAGAAGGACGACAGACCTTCCTGCCCGATATAAAGATTATGATCTTACTGGCTTTACCCAGCATAAGATGTGTCCCGAATCCGTTTCACCACACACTCAGATAGCCTCCAATCTGCCAGAAGGTGAAGATCCTTATGGTTCAGAAGAATACGACGATGCTGAACCGAACAGACCTGAGAATGACATCCTTGAGCCTCAAAACAGGATTATTCACCATGCAGATGATAACGTGTACCATGATCAACAGATGATCCAACAGGAAACTGATTCATTGCGGCAGACGAATCAGCAATATGCTCAAGAACTCTTCCAACTTAAGAGGCAGATGCAACAGCTGCAAATTCAGGTTGAACAAACCCAACGCCCTGTAGCTCAACCTCTTTCACCTGTTAATCCAGATCATCAATCATACTATAACCGGCCTATTCCTGCTCCACGACGTGGAAAGAATATGCAGTCAGCTGCGAGAAGTTCTAGGCCTGTGCCAGCACCACATTTCAGACATCCTGAATGTTCTCCAGCTTCTGTTGCTTATCTCAGAGACGAAGATGACTCCCTCTATAAAACTCCATGTGCCCGACCAACCACTTGGGAGGTATCAAGGGAAGAGGAATTCTGTCATCATGAACGAGATTATAACCCACCATATGAGAGAGTTTACACAACCTCTACGCCTTATGATCCTGCATGGTACCACCAAATGCCACAAAGCTCTCAGCGTCAAGCACCTCAACTTGATCCAGGGTCAATGTACAGAGGTCCTACTCCCACCATACCAGACTTTGTGCATCCAAATCCGAGAGAGTTTTCACGGCTGAAGATTGCCTTAGAGAACACTCTCCCCGCTAATGCCACAGAAAGGTTTAAGTTTCAGATTCTCACAGAACATCTCAAACTAGAAGAAGCATTATTAATCGCAGATTCCTATTGCCATTCTTCACACCCTTTCACACAAACAATGTCTGCACTGAATCAGCAGTATGGTCAACCACACCAGCTTGCCTTGCAACGAATAGCGGAACTTATGGATGGCCCAAATATCAACAGCGGAGACATAAAAACCTTCAGACTGTTTGCACTCAAAGTTCGTTCTCTTGTCGGCATGCTGGGGCAACTAGGAAGGACTGGCACCTTTGAATTGCAGTGCGGCTCACACGTCTCCAGGTTATTGGGTAAATTACCACATGATCTCAGATCAAGTTTCCGCCGGTTTGCCCATCCACACCACGTGCCTATTCCAACTCTTTTAGATCTCTCTAATTGGTTGGAGTACGAAATCCAAGTACAGGAGGACACTTCAAGGTTCGCAACCAGCCAACGTAGAGTGCCCACTGCACGGACAAGAGAGGTAATCAAAGACCACAAATTTTCCCATAACAAGGCTAACGTTCTATTCAGCACTGAGAAAGCGCTGCCTGACACCACAACATCTTTTACAATGAAAGCTGTTTCAAAGCCTTACTGCCCCTACTGCTCAAACTTTAAGCAACTCACTACAGAACAGAAACGTAATTGGGTCAAAGAGAATAGTCGGTGTTGGAGATGCGGCCGGAGCCATCAAGCAACAGAATGTAATCTAAAGATGCGATGTAAGCAGTGTAACAGCCGACATCTGATAGTTCTCCATGATGTGACAGGGAAAAGTGCAACAAGCTCACAGCCAGTACAAGATGCAGCTGCTACAACCACTTCCAATTCATGTCTGCTGAATACTATGAACGAGGTTCTCCTCATACGGAAGCCTTCGGCCAGCCGTAAGGTCCTACTGAAGATCAGTAAAGTAATCCTCCGGAATGGGAAACACAGCATGACAGCCTATGCCATTCAAGATGATGGCTCAGAAAGAACAATCCTTCTTCATAGCGCTGCTCAGCAGCTTGGCCTCAAAGGCAAACCAGAAGATCTACCGCTTCGCACCGTCAGACAGGAGCTCCAGGTCCTTAATGGTGCAACGGTATCATTCTCTGTCTCCCCACTGTTTCAGCCAAAGAAGGTGTTCCACATTAAAGGTGCATTTACAGCTCAGCAGCTAAGCTTGGCTGAACATACACATCCAGTCAGAGCCTTGAGGGAGAAGTATCCACACTTGAAGGGACTTCCTTTACGTCATCTAGACACTGTCCATCCTGTGCTACTTCTCGGATCAGACTACCCACACCTCATTACTCCAGTGGAACCGGTCCGATTTGGCCCACCAGGGGGACCTGCCGCCATCAAGACACGACTTGGCTGGACATTGCAGGGCCCTGTGCAACATCTCCACTTGGAGACAAATGAACAACGCTGTTTCTTGACCTCAACTTCATCTCCAGAGACAGATCTCCATAAGCACGTTGAAAGGTTGTGGCAGATGGATGTGCTACCTTGGCGAAGTGGAAAACACAACACCCGATCCAGGCAAGATCACGAAGCCATAGCACTCCTTGATGAAAAAACAGTCAGGGTTGAAGTAGATGGGGTAAAGAGATATGCCACCCCTCTTTTGAGAGTCAAAACCATGCCACAGCTCAATGCTCCTAAAGAGGCAGTGATTTCACAGCTGAGAGCTACTGAGAAACGATTGGCAAAGAACTCGGAACAAGCCGCTGCTTACTCGGCAGAGATGCACAAGTTGGAGCAAGCAGGCTATGCTGTAAAGCTTGAAGACCAAACGGAAAAGGTTTCGGATTCCTCATGGTATATCCCACATCATATGGTCCACCACAATGGGAAGAACAGAGTAGTTTTCAATTGCTCATTTCGATATCAGGGCAAAAATCTAAACGAGCTGTTGCTCCCTGGACCAACATTGGGACCGTCTCTACTCGCTGTTTTACTCCGATTCCGGGAGCATTCCATTGCAGTCAGCAGTGACATACGTGGGATGTTCCACCAAATCAGGTTGCTGCCAGAGGACAGACCACTGCTACGTTTTCTCTGGAGAGACCTTAAGGTACAAGAACAACCTAATGTTTTTGAGTGGCAGGTCCTTCCCTTTGGGACCACCTGCAGTCCTTGTTGTGCTGTGTATGCCCTTCAAAAGCATGTCATCGATCACAGCCAACCTGAAGAAGATATCAGGCATTCAGTCTTGAAGTCCTTTTATGTTGACAATTGTCTACAAAGCTTCACGACAATAGAAGAAGCCAAAAGCTTCGTCGACAAAATCGGGACTCTACTGGCAGATGGTGGGTTTGAATTAAGACAGTGGTCAAGTAATCAGCTATCAACCATAAGCCATCTACCCTCAGAGTTTAAATCAGCCAGTACTGAGCTCTGGATTTCTCATGGCCAAACAAATACCCAAGAATCTGCACTGGGACTGCTTTGGAACCATCAAACAGACACAATCTCCTACAGGTATCGTCCCATAGAGAGTGCTGAGACCACTATGCGTAACATCTACAGGACACTGGCCAGTCAATATGATCCTCTGGGCTACCTCATTCCATATACCACCAGGGCTAAGCTCATAGTCCAACGCTTATGGGAAAAGAAAAGGGACTGGGATGATCCAAACCTTCCTCCTGATCTAATACAGACTTGGACAGAGTGGTCAGCAGAGTTACCTTCTCTACCACACATTTCCTTTCCAAGGTCTTACACCAGTCCAGCCAAAGATAAAGCAACAAGTCTGCGAGACATACACGTGTTTTGTGATGCCTCCGAACGGGCATATGGTTCAGTTGCTTACTTAAGGACAGAAGACTAGCAGGGGGAGGTGGAAGTCTCTTTCCTCACAGCAAGATCAAAGGTAGCACCAAAAAAACAGCAGTCTATACCCCGTCTAGAACTCTGTGCTGCGCTAACTGGCGCTCAACTGGTCAATGTTGTACATACTGAATTAACATTACCCATTCATCATGTCACATTATGGACTGACTCAACCACAGTCCTCACCTGGCTCAAATCCGAGTCTTGTAGATTCAAGGTCTTTGTCGGCACCCGGGTGGCAGAGATCCAAGATCTTACAGATCATCACATTTGGAGGTTTGTGCCATCCTCCAGTAACCCGGCTGATGACATCACGCGGGGACAAACCTTGAATGAGATTGGCCCAGACAGTCGCTGGTATCAGGGACCATCATTCTTAAAAAACTCTCAGAGTTTATGGCCCGAAATGCCGCACTCTTTGGAGGAAAATGAAGATGAGTTGCGAAAGACAGGTCTGTGCACAATTGCATGCTTCACAACCAGTATCTCAATTCCTGAAAATGATCATCACCAAACTTTCCAAGAGTTGATTGAGTCCACGGCCTCTCATGGGGCGGCTGCGGGCAGCCTGACAGCCAGTGCATACAGAGATGCTGAAGTTACTCTACTCCAAAAATCTCAACAAGATTCCTTCCCCTTAGAGCTTGAACAATTAAGGCATGGTAAACCCATCACTCATAACAGTCGCTTAAAAGCCTTAGCACCTGAACTTGACAGTGAGACCCAGCTCATTCGAGTTGGAGGTCGTCTACGTCATAGTCCCTACTTGGGACGGGACGCCATACATCCAATTGTTCTTGATCCGAAGCATCCAATTACACAGCTCATCATACAAAGTTATGACGCAAAACTCCGCCACTCTGGGTATGAGAGAGTATTCGCAGAACTTCGACGCAAGTACTGGATTCTCCGCGGTAGAGAAGCTGTTAAGTGCTTTCAACGATCATGTGTTGAGTGTCAAAAATGGAGAAAGAATCCAGAAATCCCAAAAATGGCAGACCTTCCTCCAGCCAGACTACGATTGTTCCGGCCTGCATTCTATTCGACAGGTATGGACTGCTTTGGCCCTTATGCCGTCAAGGTTGGCAGGAGGACTGAAAAGAAATGGGGTATCATTTTTAAGTGCCTAACCACTCGAGCGGTGTACATTGATATCTTACATAACTTGGACACTGATTCCTTCCTTATGGCCCTCAGACGCTTTACTGCCAGACGTGGAAACCCGTTTGAAGTAATATCAGATCAGGGCACCAATTTCAAGGGAGGGGAAAGAGAACTCCGAGAAACATTTGCAGCACTTGCCCCTGAACTTCAGGGACAGCTGGCCAGACAACAAATTGAGTTTCATTTCAACCCCCCAAACGCTCCTCACTTTGGAGGTTGCTGGGAGCGAGAAATCCGCTCTCTCAAGCAAGCACTGACAGTCACCATCGGAGCACAGTCAGTTACCCTTGAAGTGCTACAAACATTGTTGGTGGAGATAGAAGGAATACTAAATTCTAAACCTTTGGGTTATACTTCCTCTGACATTGCTGACCCAGACACCATCACTCCAAATTCACTCCTGTTGGGTAGACCAGATTCCTCCCTACCTCTAGTTGTATACCCAGAGTCAGAACTTCTAAGCAAGCGGCGATGGCGCCACAGTCAGGTGCTTGCGGACCACTTCTGGAAGCACTTCCTGAGGTTTTACCTACCTGGTCTTCAAAGCCGTCAGAAGTGGCAAAGTGATACATCTGACATTCAAGTTGGTACGACAGTGATGATCGTTGACCCACAGTTGCCTCGAGCACTTTGGCTGGTGGGACGAGTATCCGAAGTCTTCCCTGGGGTTGATAGCAGAGTGAGGACGGCTAATGTTAAGGTGGGCACAAAGACATACACACGCCCAGTAGCACGTATTATACGATTGCCTAGCATTCCAGAATAATGTAAGACTGTGCATCAATCTGTTATTTAGAGGCCTTTTGTACTTACTCAGATTCTCCACTTAGAATCTGGGGGCGGCTGTTAAAAAGGCCAATAATGTTAAGAATAAAATGCCTTCTAATTAAACACTTTTTCTTTGCCGAGATTGATCGACGCATATCACCCAGCACCAGCAGCCAATCAGTATCTGCAGACCTACCTGCAAACGATCATCCCGCCCTTGGCGCGCAGTGCGACGTTGGAGACTGAATCTGTTGGAGTGCTGTTGTGGATGCTGAGCTTTGCAATAACATAATCTGTAGATTGTTTGTCTATTTAACTGGTGTTGTGCGTCAATGCAAGTAAGTGCATCATCTGTGTAGTGAATGTAGTCACTTCGAGAACGATCGCTTATGTGTTTGCTGTTATAGCGTTAGTTAGTTTGTTAGGGAAAATTACGACGTTCAAACGCTGTTGCGTCATATGTTTTCTTTTATTTCCGCTTTTATACATGTATGTTATCGTTAATTTCCGGTTATATATATGTATATGTGTTATATGCTTATTATTTGTATTTTATTTGTTTCGGTGCATTGAATTGACCAAGTCTTTGTTCTTCGGAGCTTCATAACTCGTAAACAACTTAATGCGCATGCGCGCTGACGAGCGCTTATGACTCAGCAAAACTGTTTACTGTTTAATATTTTATATTATGGTTTATTTCGTATCTTATGTTTGTATTTGGTAAAACTATATATTGTATTTAAACTACTTGCTGTTAATACCATGTATGCTTATACTTTTTTATGTTTTCTATTTTTATAGATAAACTACACATTTATACACACCTGTACAAACAATTACAACTGCCTTATCTGAGTTGATGTGGTGAAAATTAAACTGATTATTTACAACTCCTTGACATCTACCGACCAGTCTCTTACCGGACTCCTGTGGCGGGTTTAAACCTAACTGGCAATCTTCATAAATGTGATTGTGCTATCAACAGCCAACTCATTTTTTCAAGAAGAAAAAAAATTCTGCATAAAAAGTAAAATTCTACAGTATAAATGTGAATAAACAAACACAAATGATCGATCAGTTGAACAACACTTTACTCTGTTTTTTGGTTTTAATTGGAATATTAATATGTGAATAAAAGTCTAAATCAAACAATGAAACATTATACACTTTTACACAATTCTATGTGATGTTGTTATAAATAGTGTGATTAGTGTGTTTACACTGAAAATTACAAAAAGATAAAGTGCACTTATTTAATCGAAAAAAATGTTGGACACTTCATGCACTCGACTGTCACAGTATTAATAATAATAATAATAATAAGGAGAATGGATGATAAATGTTCTTTATTGAACTATCGATGCAATAAACAATCATTATACTATATTATGCACTTCATACGCATAATGTATAAATGTTATTTTAAGAACCATCCAAAAATTAAGAATTCTTCAAGAGTGTAGAGTGTTAACTGGAACACAAATATTACCAGTAATATAACCGTAAATATCACTGTAAGCTAATTCATTTTCTGATGTAATTTTACAACGCAAGGGTTTTGTTTGCCAGTTCTGGGTGTTTCTTCAGCAATGGGCATTTAATTAGATTTAAAACAAATAAATAAACTCTGTAATGAACATTTTCACACTCTCACTATTTCATTTATCTGCTAAAAATCAAAAACTCAGATCTCGATCATCTTAGTAGTTTTATCCGAACTCTTTATGAATATTTCCATCATATTTCACTGGTTTAGATCATTAGCTTTTAAAGGCAATAATGAATATTTACTGTAACATTTCCACAAACATTAAACCAAGACACTTCCTGCTAAAACGATCATATTTCTATTATTATTTCTGCTTTCAGATTGATTCATAATCTAGTCTAATAAACCTGGCAGTGTATATTAACGAATTGCTTGGGATAAAAGCATGTAAATATCATACATTTTCATGCATTTTCAAAGTATAAGGTAAGGGTATATAAATAAAGTGTAAACAATAAAACACATTTTTAAAGCTAGATACAAATAAACACATAAGTGCAAGATAAACGATCCGAAGTGTGCTGTAACATGACCTTCATATGAGCTGTAAAATCAAGTGGTAGAGGATAAACGTGGACTCACATGCAGCAGTTTCCAGCAGCAGCATCAGTGCAAAGATCTGCTTCATTTCAGTCCAGAAGAACCCAATAATCCAGCAGAGAGAAGCTTCAGTCCGGCCGTGTTCTGGCTCTCTCTAACACACAGCGGCAAATGATCCGACTCTTACAAAGAAAGAAAAAACAGGAAGTTTCTTCATTTGAGGGAAAGACAGACGCTGTGGGTCAGCAGGTTCCTCTAATTCACCGTTTAGCAATGGAAACTTAAAATAAGTATGAACCATATATCTCAAGACCCACATTCATGTTCATGAATCAACCAAACTTTCATCTGTTCTTTATATTTAAAATCATTTGGAGGTTAAACTTACAGAAAGACCAACTAACAAGATGGCGCCGCGGATGGCAGCCTCGGTTTTGAGCTCTACAGTGATTGTCCTGTCTTTGTTTGTTTGCTCTGCTTTTAGTCATTCTTTTCCGATTGTTTTCACCAAAAACGAACTACTGGACATTAGGGATCACACTCCAGACAATATTTCTGCGGTTTTTGATTATTCAGACGTTTTACTCGATATCCTCGTTGGAGTCGCGACTGTCTCTTTAAACCGAGCCAGACGCAGGCGTGGGAAACGAGCCGGGGCACTAGTCAAACTCCGCTCACGGGGCTTCCGCACTCCTCTCCCCAGTATTCATCTTGCTAATCTCCGTTCTCTTCCTAATAAAATGGATGAACTGCTTCTCCTCACCCGGATTAATAAGGATTTTTTCAATTCTGCTGCTCTGTGCTTCACTGAGACCTGGCTAAATATAAACACACCGGACAATGGACTATCTCTGCCGGGCTTCCAGCTGTTCCGAGCAGATCGCATCACGGAGCTAACCGGGAAAACGAGAGGTGGAGGTTTGTGTTTCTACATCAACGAAGGTTGGTGTTCAGATATAACAACGCTGAAGAAGATATGCTCTCCTAACATAGAGACTCACTTCATAAACTGTAAACCTTTCTATTCACCGCGTGAGTTTTCCTCGTTTATTCTCGTGAATGTTTACATTCCTCCAGACGCGTGTGTCAGCACGGCATTACAACAGCTGGCTGAACAAATAGCTGAGACTGAACGGAAGTATCCAGATTCTCTTTTAATCATTCTGGGGGATTTTAACAAAGCAAATCTCTCCCGTGAACTGCCAAAATACAGACAGCACATTACATGTCCCACCAGAGAGAATAATATTCTTGACCACTGCTACACCACAATAAAGAATGCATATCACTCCGTCCCACGGGCAGCTTTGGGGCTTTCTGATCACTGTGTGGTTCATCTTATACTATCCCACAGGCAGAAACTGAAATCAGCTAAACCTGCAAAAAAGACTGTGAAAAGATGGACTAATGAAGCAGAGGAGAATCTCAAAGCCTGTTTTGATTGCACGGACTGGAATGTTTTTGGAACTGCCAGCACTAATCTGGATGAGATAACGGATATTGTAACATCATACGTCAGTTTCTGTGAGGATACACACATTCCTACAAGGACATTCTTATCATTTCCTAATGATAAACCATGGTTTACTGGGAAACTCAAACAGCTTCGTCACAACAAAGAGGACGCTTACAGAAGTGGGGATGGTGTTTTGTACAAACAGACCAGGAACAGACTGACAAAGGAGATAAGAGCTGCTAAAAGAAGTTATGGTGAAAAGCTGAGAAACCAGTTCTCTTCCAACAACTCTGCTGCTGTCTGGTCAGGCCTGAAGAATATCACCAATTACAAGCCACCAACCCACCGACCTGCTGAGAATCAACATCTGGCGGATGAGTTAAATATTTTTTACTGCAGGTTTGAGAAACCCAATCTCACACCTCACACCCAGTCTGATCTGCACTTCAGACGTCCCCCAACACCTCCTGCACCCCCTCTCCACCCCCCCGCCATCCAACCAGAGCTTAAGGTCTGTGTGGAGCAGGTATCCAAAATCTTCAAAAGACAGAAGATAAGGAAAGCTTCAGGCCCAGACGGCATCTCATCTGCTTGCTTGAAAGCCTGCGCTGACCAACTGGCCCCAGTCTTCACGCAGATCTTCAATAGATCATTGGAGCAGTGTGAAGTTCCCCGTTGCTTCAAACGCTCCACCATCATTCCTGTCCCCAAAAAACCCAAAATCACTGGACTTAATGACTACAGACCTGTTGCTCTCACATCTGTGGTCATGAAGTCATTTGAGAGACTGGTTCTGGCCCACCTGAAGGACATCACTGGACCCTTGCTGGATCCTCTCCAATTTGCCTACAGAGCAAACAGGTCTGTGGATGATGCAGTCAACAGGGACTGCATTATATCCTGCAACATCTCGACAGACCTGGGACTTATGCAAGGATCTTATTTGTGGACTTCAGCTCGGCCTTCAACACCATCATGCCTGATCTTCTTACAGCTAAACTGACCCAGCTCTCCTTGCCATCCTCAATCTGTCAGTGGATCACCAGCTTCCTGACAGACCGGCAACAGCGAGTGAGACTGGGGAAACTCACATCCAGGTCTCTCACTACCAGCATTGGCGCCCCCCAGGGGTGTGTTCTCTCCCCACTGCTCTTCTCCCTGTACACCAATGACTGCACTTCTAAAGACCCTTCTGTGAAACTCCTGAAATTTGCAGACGACACCACCGTCATCGGCCTCATCCGAAACGGTGACGAGTCTGCTTACAGACTGGAGGTTGAACAACTGGCTGTCTGGTGCAGTTATAACAACCTTGAGCTCAACACGCTCAAAACGGTGGAGATGATAGTGGACTTCAGGAGGAACAGCCCTGCTCTACTTCCACTCACCATCATGAACAGCACAGTGGCAGCAGTGGAGTCATTCAGGTTCCTGGGCACCACCATCTCTCAGGACCTGAAGTGGAACAATCACATTGACTCCATTGTAAAAAAGGCCCAGCAGAGACTGTACTTCCTTCGTCAGCTGAGGAAGCTCAACCTCCCACAGGAGCTGCTGATACAGTTCTACTCAGCCGTCATTGAGTCTGTTTTGTGCACCTCCATCACTGTCTGGTTTGGTTCAGCTACCAAATCTGACATTGGGAGACTACATCGCACAATCCGGACTGCAGAGAGGATTATTGGTGCTTCCCTGCGAGCCCTCCAGGACCTGTACTCTTCCAGAGTGAAAAAGAGAGCAGGTAAAATCATCACAGACTTTGCTCACCCTGGAAACACCCTGTTTGAACTGTTACCGTCAGGACGGCGACTCCGATCACTGGCCACTAGAACATCTCGGCACAGGAACAGTTTCTTTCCAAAGGCTATTTCACTCTTGAACAGTTGAATTAATAAGAGATTAAATGCTGGGCAGAGCGCAGGGAAAGAAAAACAATGCAGACGGATGTTATGGCTGACAATCTATCCCCTCTCCCACTCCATACAAAAAATCCCAGCATGTGACCACATGTACTGTGTATGTTATGTTATGTATTGTTATTGTTATTTGCTATGTAAACTCATGTTGTGTTGTATATGTGCACTGGAAGCTTCAACACCAAGACAAATTCCTTGTGTGTGCAAGCACACTTGGCAATAAAGCTCTTTCTGATTCTGATTCTGATTCTGGTTCAGCCAGTGATATACAGAATGAAAGCAAAAGTGCAGGGAAGCTTCACCAAACCACAACACACATGCATGTCACCAGCATACAGACTTCACAAACCACAGACTTCAGTAAAAAAGACTGAAGTAACAGACCATAATCAACTACATCTGATGCCTCATGAACAAAACATTGCATACAAATAAAATTGGCATCATAGTTTTTCTCAGCAAGCATAAATGTTCCAGATATAGCCGACCACACACCTGAGAACAAGACGCTTTACAACCCTATATATTTTCTCTTCACAAGAGGAAGGGTGGGGTTCGGAAACAGCCAGGAATAGTTACGAGAACAAGGAGGGCGGGGCTGACGCTAACAGGACATGAACATGCAGCCAATGCAGACGCACATCGCCACGCATTCACAAGAAGTGACGAGACGGCGCGCAGTTAGTAAACAACCAATTGCGCGCGACACAAACGACATGAAGGCACGCGGACATGAGAGCGCGCACAAGACATCACGCACTCTCACACAGACACGATGAGGCAGCAGTGTCAGAGCTCTGTCAACCAACACACTCAAAACCGAAACTGACATGACAGAACCCTGACATGAAGAATAAGGGGATCAGAGAAGAGCTTAAGAGAGGATAAAGTGGCTAAAAAGGACTAGCGGAATAGAGAGTGCAAGAAAAGAATAAGAGTATCAGAGAATAAGAGGGAGTTTCCTATTGGCTGTTCCTTTGCTGGAACAGCCAATCAGTGGGAATGAACTGCAGAGCGGGAAAACTTCCTTTGTCTCTATTCTCAAATAATTAACATATTTTACGACATTCCTAATATGGATAGACTTTCAGTTTTTTGGAGTAAAATAAATAGTTTGGTGCATCTTAGTATGACAAAAAGCACATCATCGGTTTTTAAATGCTAGGACGCCCGTTTCGAAACCACGCATGATTTGATTAGGGCTTGAACTAGAGGAAGGATAAAATAAACCTTTTTTTACATAAGCATTTAGAGATTATAAGCCTTTAAAACTACCAAATATAACTAAACATGGTTATAACATACGAGGCATGCATACATACATGGGAATACAGCATATATAAGTCAAATAGCAGTGTGTTCAAGTGACATGGCATATCTTATGTACTCTGTGTGAATGCATATGTGTGTGTGTGTGTGTGTGTGTGTGTGTGTGTGTGTGTGCGTGTGTGTGTGTGTGTGTGTGTGTGAATGCATATGTGTGTGTGTGTGTGTGTGTGTGTGTGTGTGTGTGTGTGTGTGTGTGTGTGTGTGTGTGTGTGTCTCTCAGGATGGGTGTCGTTTTATGGCCTTCTTTTTGGAATGCACAGGGGGAGAAGAATGGCTTGTGTCCTCGAAACTGTCAGTTTGTAGACTCTTCGGATTCACCGTGTTCTCGCAACTATCGCAATCATATATTGGTGTGATCGATCATATTTGGGCCACTGTCCATATCTTACAGAATAAAAGTCCAATTTTGTTTTCATGGCTCTTTAACACAAACGCTCAACCCTTTTACTGAGACTCAAACTCTTCCATCTCACCAATTTCTGTCCCACTAACTGTTCACTGTTGAGAAAATACTATTAAAACTAGAGCTGATTGTGGACTCACATGCAGCAGTTTCCAGCAGCAGCATCAGTGCAAAGATCTGCATCATTTCAGTCCAGAAGAACCCAATAATCCAGCAGAGCGGATCTCAATCAGAGGAGCAGGACGCCCTCATCCCTCCACTGGAGGAGCAGATGATTGACACTTCCACTGAGCCAATAGGAGCTGGAGGGAGGCGGGACAGTCACATGACAAACACAGCAGAATCACACACATTACTGGAGTGTGTCGTGTGTTTACTGTGTGTTACATGAATGATTCTTTATTCTACAAACTGGATCACTGTCTTTGTTGTTTATTATCTTTCGTATCTTCAGCCCATATTCACTAGCGTCCAGCGCTGAGATTGAGTTTGTCTCCGAGAGCAGCGATACAGGACTCTGACTGATAAAAACTGCAGAACTGCTCCACACCTGAAGAAACACGCACACACACAAACAATGAATTAAAATATGACACTAACTGTCAGGGTTCTGTGTTGTGGCAAAGCTCTGACATCACCATTATGTCTCATGTTTTATGGGAGCACGTGGTTTTGATGTCCAGTCCCAAGACTTTGGTCTTGTTCAGTTTCGGGTTTGTGTTGGGATTTGGACATTCATGGCCGTGTGTTCGTCCTTGTCGTGAGCGCACGAGACGTGTCTTTGCTCGTTCTCCTGCGCTCTACGTCATGAGTCTCTCTTGTCTGCATGCTTTCATGTGTTTTGTGTCACGCACAGTTGGTGTTTTCACTAGCTGTGTGTTGTCTCGTCTTGTTTCATGTGAACACGTGGCGATGTGCGTCCGCATTGGCTGCATGTTCATGTCTTCTCACTGTGTAACCCCGCCCCTGTTATACTTTGATTTGTCCCAGCTGTTCCCTTTCATTGTCCTCCTCATGTGCTCCCTATTTAATCCCTTCGTGTTTGCTGTCCTGGGCTGCGTCGTTGTCTTTCTCATGTTTGAATCTTTGCTGGTCAAGTATCTTGTCAAGTCCGTCGGTCTAGTCTTGTCCAGTCAAGCTAAGTTTAGTTGTGCTCTCCCCCTCAGGGCAGTTTTTGGTTTGCATTTTTTTCATTATATAATAAAGTACCTTCCTCACTGCAAGTGAGTCCTGGCTTCCTTCAGCAAACCTGACACAAACATTAGTGGATTTTCAAAGGATCATTGAAATGGTGTTTGATTCATTTTCCTATATTTTAAGGGTGAATATTTGCTCAGTAAATCCTCAATGTTTCTCTCACTAAAACACATGAGATCTTCAAAACTGATCAGTTGTTCTGGTTTCTTGTAATGTTTAGTTGTTCAGTGATTGGAGGAACAGGCAGAACAAGAGTGCAGGAAACAAAGGTGTATTTTAATTGCATTGTTTGGTGAAGAAAAACAACGTATAAAGAACAAAAATAACTTAATTTAACACACGTAAACAAAATAAAACACAATTTATTTGCTCAAATCAGTCTGTTTTTTGTCCGTTATGTTTCAGACACTCAGGACAGAAACACTGAAGCTCAGCACTGGGCCGTTGTGTTTCTCGGTCTGTGTTTTGTGGTTGTTTCACACTAGCGCATCTGAACATCAGCGTAAACACAATCCTCCTGCGTGTGCCGCGGCTTCTGAGCGCTGGAGCTGCTGAACGTCACTTCCCCGTACTGAACCTCTTCCTCCTTCCTCTTCCTCTTCCTCTTGCTTTGAGAGTTGATCGTGGCGTATTCTACGTCTGCAGACACAGAGGACAGATAACGAACAGACGAGATCAGAAACAAGAGCATTTCTGCTGCATTAATGTTGAGAGTCGAGGCAGAAGAACCAGAGACTTAATTGAGAGCAGAGGAGTTTAATTAAACTAATCAACAGGGAAAACTACAAAACCCAAAACTACAAAAATGGCCACAGGAACATAAACATTTTAAGATAAAAGTCCTTATAAAACAGGCACAACATTGGGATCATGACAATAACTTATTGTAAATTATTATTATTTCATGAAAAATATTTTTTGTCACTATGACCAAGATGGTGCTGTATTTGTTTTGTTATATCTTTTTTTATTTATTCATACTGTTTTTCATGTGCATATTTTATGTTATTTATTATATTTGCAGATTTATTTTTTATGTATTTATAATCTTTGTTTATTTATGGTGTATTTTTACAGTACTTTTATTGGCTTATTTAATTAGTGTATTTAAATAGTTTACTATTTATTTTATTTGTATTTGTCTATATTTAGTTATATGTATTGCATTTCATAATTTTACTTTATCTCACCTGGACTCGTCTGTTGTTCCTGTTTTTTCTGAGCGACGGGTTCATTCACACACTCTGAAACATCTGTGAAAATACTGACATTAATCATCTTAAAACACCAATATTAAACACTGAGGGAATGTAATGCAAACCAGTAAAAGTGTTTCCTATGAAAACTTGAAAGATGTTATATTTGATGTTAATGCATAAACATAAACACAGATCATTATTTACTTCATGAAAAATACAACAGATTTGCAGCAACATAAGAGAGAATAAGCAATGACAGATTGTGAATCTCAACAGATTAATCAGTGTTATATTACATATATTCATTCATCAGATGGTTTAATTCAAACTGATTTACAGATGAGGATGAAAATAAAGTGATAAATTCATTAATACAGCAGTGCTTTCATGAACTGATCCAGAATCACTGACCTGGTGTGAGTTTGAGGCGATTCCTCTTCTTGTAAAAGTAAAACGCCACGATGATCAACACGATGAGAATCACAGCCAGACATCCGAGAACGAGCGGAAGAACGAGAGGATCTAGAGGAAGAACACAGGACGTGTTATTAAGAGTTAATCGCCTCATCCATCCAGAACATCTGCAACTGAACAGAACAACTGTTTACATACAAATGAAAATCTGCTGTGACACACATTCATCAGACAATTATCTGAATATATGTGCCGTCCTCCGTGATTATCTTCTGATGAGAGTTTCTGTGTGAAGATCTGTAGATGTTTATGTTCTTTATGTGTTATGATCATGAGAGTGAGATCTTGAGATTGTAATGAGTTTGATAAGAGAGTTACTGTACCTTCAACAATCACTTGAAGATCATCTGAAGATATTTGATCGCCAGTTGAGTTAAAGACTATTAATCTGTAATTCCCTGAATCTGCTCTGATCACAGAGTTTATTGTCAGAATCCCATTAACGAATGAAACTTCAGATCTGTTTTTATAAAGATCACATTCACCCGTTCTTATACTGCCCTTCTTTATTTTACAAACTGGATCATTGTTGTTTATTATCTTTTGTATCCTCAGATCATGTTCACTAGCGTCCAGCGACATCAGCAGTGTGAGACTGAGTTTGTCTCCGAGAGCAGCAGAACAGGGATCTGACTGATAAAAACTGCAGGACCGCTCCACACCTGAAGAAACACACACACAGACACACACACACACACACACACACACACACTGTCAAATTTATGCAATGCAAAAATCATGATTGAGGCAATGCATAATGTTTATGCATTTATGTTGTTATAAATATTGTGATTAGTGTGTTTACATTGAAAATTACAAAAAGATAAAGCGCTTATTATCCAATTATTTAACCGAAAAAATATTGGACAATTCATGCACTCGACTGTCACAGAATTAATAATAATAATAATAATAATAATAATAATAGTGAGCATGGATGATAAATGTTCTTTATGGAACTATCCGTGCAATAAACAACCACTATACAATATTATGCACTTTATATGTATATACTTTATTTGTGTTATTGTTAAGAACTATCCAAAAATGTTCAAGAATTGTGTGTGTATTTGGGACACAAATATTACCAGATCCCTGTAAACTAAAATTGTTTATGAATAATGTAATGTTACAACTCAAGGGTTTATGATGTTTCTTCAGCAATGGGCATTAATTAATTAGTTCAATTTAAAATAAATAAATAAACTCTGTAATGAACATTTTCACACTCTTACTATTTCATTTGTCCGCTAAATATCCAAAACTTAATATACACACGTCACAGGAGAACTCGATCATCTTAGTAGTTTTTTCTGAACTCTATGAATATTTCCATCATATTTCACTGGTTTAGATCATAAGCTTTTAAAGGTAAAAATTAACATTTACTGTAACATTTCCACAAACATTAAACCAAGACACTTCCTACTAAAACGATCATATTTCTATTATTATTTCTGCTTTCAGTTTTATAGATTGATTCATAATATGGTCTAATAAACCTGGCAGTGTATATTATATCACTTGGTTATAGTGGTTATAACAATGTTGTGATAAATTGCTTGGGATAAAAGCATGTAAATATCATAAATTTTCATGCATTTTCAAAGTATAAGGCAAGGGTAAACAAATAAAGTGTAAACAATAAAACACATTTTTAAAACTAGATATAAATAAACTAATAAGTGCAAGATAAACGATCCCAAAACTGCTGTAACATGATCTTCATATGAGCAGTAAAGTTGTAGAGGATAAAAGTGCTCTTCCATCTCACCAATTAATGTCCCACTAACTATTCAAACTAGAGCTGAGCGTGGACTCACATGCAGCAGTTTCCAGCAGCAGCATCAGTGCAAAGATCTGCTTCATTTCAGTCCAGAAGAACCCAATAATCCAGCAGAGAGAAGCTTCAGTCCGGCCGTGTTCTGGCTCTCTCTAACACACAGCGGCAAATGATCCGACTCTTACAAAGAAAGAAAAAACAGGAAGTTTCTTCATTTGAGGGAAAGACAGACGCTGTGGGTCAGCAGGTTCCTCTAATTCACCGTTTAGCAATGGAAACTTAAAATATGAACTCTATATCTCAAGACCCACATTCATGTTCAGAGATCATTCTTAGCCTGAATCAACCAAACTTTCATCTGTTCTTTATATTTAAAATCATTAAACTTACAGAAAGACCAACTGGTTCAGCCAGTGATATACAGTATGAAAGCAAAAGTACACAGAAGCTTCACCAAACCACAACACACATGCATGTCACCAGTATACAGTGTTAAACCACAGACTTCAGTAAAAAAGAGTGAAGTTACAGACCATAATCAACTACATCTGATGCCTCATGAACAAAACATTGCATACAAACAAAATTGGCATCGTAGTTTTTCTCGGCAAGCATAAATGTTCCAGATATAGCCGACCACACACCTGAGAACAAGACGCTTTACAACAACAAAGGATTATTTAGACGTAACAGCAAAATATCATGTTGTCAGCAGCAACAGTTTTTAGTCCCTGTGGTTTTCACAAGTGTGAGAATGTTTCGAGTTTTTTGTTCAAAATTCTATTCTAATTTGGAATCAAACAAAAGCAGACAATCACGTTTTTGTGTTGTTGTGTTAGTGTGAATGTTATGGTCACACAAATTGTATATATATTCAAATGCAAAAATGTATACATTTTTTAATAATATAAAATATAAGAAAAATTATATGCAAAAATAATATAATTTTTTAAATCATAAATTATAAGCCAAAAATACAAGCAAAAATGATATAATTTTTTTTATAATATAATTAAGCAAACATTATATACATTTTTAATCGTTATATACAGTTGCAGGTCATATAATTACAATATCCTCAAAAAGTTTATTTATTTCACTAATTCCATTCAAGAAGTGAAATTTGTATATTATATTCATTCATTACACACAGACTGCTATATTTCAAATGTTTATTTCTTTTAATTTTGATGATTATAGCTGACAACTAAGGAAAATCCCAAACTCAGTTTTTTTAGAAAATTAGAACATTACTTAAGACCAAAACAAAGAAAGGCTTTTTAGAAATAATGGCCAACTGAAAAGTATGAGCATGTGCAGCACTCAATACTACTCAATGACTGCAGTAATGCGGCGCGGCATGGAGCCGATCCATCTGTGGCGCTGCTCAGCTGTTATGAGAGCACAGGTTGCTCTGATAGTGGCCTTCAGCTCTTCTGCATTGTTGGTTCTGACATATCGCATCTTCCTCTTCACAATAGCCCATAGATTTCTATGGGGTTACGGTCAGACGAGTTTGCTGGCCAGTTATGACCAGTAAGGTCCTTAAAACCAGGTACTGGTTTCTTTGGCACTGTGTGCAGGTGAAAGTCCTCTTGGAAAATGAAATCTGCATCTCCATAAAGTAGGTCAGCAGCAGGAAGCATAAAGTGCTCTAAAACCTCCTAGTATACGGCTGCGTTGATCTTGGACCTCAGAAAAAAAACTGGACCAACACCAGCAGATGACATGCACCCCTTAACCATCACTGACTGTGGAAACTTTACACTGGTCCTCAAGCAACATGGATTCTGTGCGTCTCCTCTCTTCCTCCAGACTCTGGGACCCTGATTTCCAAAGGAAATGCAAAATTTACTTTTATCAGAGAACATAACTTTAGACCAGTCAGCAGCAGTCCAGTCCTTCTTGTCTTTTGCCCAGGCGAGACGCTTCTGACGCTGTCTGTTGTTCAAGAGTGGCTTGACACAAGGAATGCGACGGCTGAAACACACGTCTTGCATACGTCTGTGCGCAGTGTTTGTTGAAGCACTGACTCCAGCTGCAGTCACTCTTTGTGAATCTCCCATACATTTTTGAATGGGTTTTGTTTCACAATCCTCTCCAGGGTGCGGTTATCCCTATTGCTTGTACACGTCTTTCTACCACATCATTTCCTTCCCTTCGTCTCTCTATTAATGTGCTTGGACACAGAGCTCTGTGAACAGCCAGCCTCTTTTGCAATGACCTTTTGTGTCTTGGCCTCCTTGTGAAAGGTATCAATGGTCGTCTTTTGGACAACTGTCAAGTCAGCAGTCTTCCCCATGATTGTGTAGCCAACAGAACTAGACTTTGCAGGTGTTTTGAGTGTGGCATCAGGTGTCTTCAATGTTGAACCTTTTCACAATATTCTAATTTTCTGATACTGAGCTTGGGATTTAGTTGTCAGTTATAATCATCAAAATTAAAAGAAATAAACATTTAAAATATGTCAGTCTGTGTGTAATGAATGAATATAATATACAGGTTTCACTTTTTGAATGGAATTAGTGACTAATTACATGACCAGCACCAGTATTATAATCAAAATTATAAGCAGAAATAACATATCTTTTTTAATAATAGAAATTATAAGTAAAAATACAAGCTAAAATAACATTTATTTTTAAATAACAGAAATTATCAATATACATTTTCAAAATCAAAATACATATAGGCCTACATTCAAAATCAATATACATTTTTGGTTAGAATTTGTGAAAGAAGCGGTGCCTTGTTAATTAAGAAATCACACAAAAGATACAGCAATAATACACCTATACCTACAATAATACATAATACAAATTCATTGATCTGCTATAATCTTTTGTTTACCTTTTTATTGTTCGATTTAATTGCGGCAGTGCTGTTCACACTGAGTGGCAGATCAAGACATGCTTTCAGTATTTGTAATGGTTTCAGGAGTTGGTTTGACCCGTTCATGCTCTTTCATTATGGGAGTATGAAAGCAAACAGAAATAGACTGATGTTGCTGACTAATGACTGATGTGAAATCACATGCTTTCTTGAGTAGAATAAGTCATTATTTCATTACTTCATTATTTCAAGTACTGAATGATTACTAAACATTCGTCTTTTCCATTCACTCCTTCCTTTTTCATTCATACACTATCTGATGTGCGTAAGACGTGTTTGCTCATCATTTCCAGTCAGATGTTAAACAAACGTTGAGAAGATGTTTATGATTTAGAAAGGATGTAAATCTGACGTTTCTCAGATGTTTGTACGCAGCAGACGCTCCCCAGCTCTTACAGATGTATGTGTGCTACCTAGGCTCTTTCCAGTGCTCTGCATAGTGGAGTAATGTAGGGAACAGTGAATGAGGGAGCGATTTTGAACACAGACACAGAGTTGGAAAGAGACTTTTATTTTGAAAGTACTAGCTTTCACCCGGAAGTGAAACATTCAGCAGACGTCCCGGTGTTTTTCAGTCCGTGCATTATATCTGTGAACATCTGAGTGGTTTTTATAATTGATTTATCCGCCCGTTAAGGGAAGGAAATGTCGGCGCAGGGCGACTGTGAGTTCCTGGTGAAGCGCGCGCGGGAGCTCGTGCCTCAGGACCCGTATGCAGCAAAAGCCTGGCTGATCACCGCGCGCACCCTCTACCCCGCCGACTTTAACATACAGGTGACAGTAAACTCTCATCATTCAGCACTGTAGTGCTTCTTGTATGTGCCGTTTCATGAGCTTCTTTCTCAGTGTCTGAAACGGTTCGTTTCGGAGATTCAGTCTCTCTAAGCCCGCCCCTCCGTGAGCTGCTCTGCTCTGATTGGTCAGAAGGGAAATGAGCATTAGCATATCTGAATCTCAGCTCTTTCTCAACATTTAATACAGCGATATGAACAGTAACGACGGCGTTGGTTTTTGTCAGAAATTGTGTGCCATCAAGAAGACAGAATTAGTGACTGACATCCGGAAACAACGAATGTCTGAATCGGCGTGAAGCATAAAGCGGTCGATTCTTGTGTTCTGACTGCCATGGTCATTTACGACTCCAACATGACATCTTATGTCCAGAATCGGGCTAAAGTCGTGTAGTCTGACATTATAGGTTACTGTATAAGAATGGTGTGCATGCAGGCAAGCAACGATTCTCAGGAAATACATGAACTGTGTATCTTTTGCAGTATGAGATGTACAGCATCGAGCGCAACGCCGAGAGGACGGCCTCCGCCGGCAGACTCCTGTACGACATGTGAGTCCACAATACACACATTCACTTTGAATGATTGTATTGCAGGGTGTCGTCATTTAAAGTGCTTTTCTGCTGCACAGATTCGTGAATTTCCCCGAGCAGCCGGTGGTCTGGCGTGAGATTGCAGTGATCACTGCGGCGTTACGAAACGACAGCCAAGACAAACACGCGCAGTTCCTCAAAGGTGCATGACGCATTTATAGATCTAGTTAAAGTCCTCCTGTTATGTGTTTTATAGGTCCTAATGTTGTTTCAGAGTCTCCTGCAACAGCATCACCTGCATCCAAGGTCAAAAACTGTTTAATTTTCTCATAATATCCATTGCAGCATCAGCTCTTTTCTCAGTGTGAAGATTCAGTCTCTCTAAGCCCCGCCTCTCTGAGTGCTGCTCCTCTCTGATTGGTTAGATGGCCCAGTCTGCTGTGATTGGTCAGAAACCAACAGCTCATTAGCATATCTGGATCTCAGCTCTTCTTAAGCATTTAATACAGTGATACGAACAGTAACAACGGCGTTGGTTTAGGATATTATGTTTATTTGTTGTGCACTTAAAATTTTGACCTTTTGCTAACCGTTTGACCTTTTTCACAAACCGTTACATTTCACACTTTATGAAATGAATTTTCAAAAAATGCATAATGGGGGCACTTTAATAATAATAATAATTAGTTTATAATTACTGTACTGTAGTTGAATAACATGCATGTGATCATTATAGTTTCTTCAGTTATCTCTCTGTGTGTGTGTGTGTGTGTGTGTGTGTGTGTGTGTGCGCGTGTGCGCACGCACAGGTGTTTTTGAGACCCTTCCAGGTCCGGTTCAGTGTAAGATGCTCTTGAAGGCCACAGAACAGTGTTTCAACACGCTGGAGAAAGCGGAGATGCTGCTGCTGTTACTCAGGAGATTCCCGGAGTCTGTCGTTCAGCATGGAGTGAGTGGAATCGTCGCACGCTATCGTTTTATTTTGTTTATTTGACGGGGACGGTGCTCGTTAATGATCAGAAGCAGTGCTGTAAATGAGCCACAAACACAACTAAAATAAATAAACGCAAGTATCTAATTTAAAATAATGCAAATAATACATTTACATTAATTCATTTATCAGCTGCTTTTATCATCGCATTCAAGAAACACATTGACATTCTAATCAGTTCTTGCTTTCCCTGGGAATCAAACCCATGACCTTGATGTTGCAAGCGCTGCTCTCTACTGTTAGAGCTGATGAAGTGGAATAAATGAGTGTGATAATCTAGTTTCAGACTTTGATTTAATTGTGTAAAGTATTTTAGACTCCAGTATAAACACATTTAATTCCTTTCCATTAAAAAACACTTTTTTTGCCTTTTATTGTTACTTTTTTTCTCTCTTATCGGTTTTCATTCTTTTTTTAAATGTATTTTTCCTATAAAGCACTTTGAATTGTTTACAAATAAAATCCAAAAATTCTGACGAGGTGCAGCATAATCTCCTCTTACATTTTTTTTATTACGAACCCTGCATGACCTCTGACCCCTTGACCTCTCGTCCAGGTCAGTCTGGGAGAGTCCCTGTTGGATGCGGAGACCGTCGAGAGCCTCGACACACCCGTCAACTGCTTCCGGAAGCTGTTCGGTACACATGAATCCTCTCTTCTTTATCTAGTGTCTGTGCGTTTCCTTGAGCGTTGTTGTTGATTCGTCCGTCTCGTTGTCAGTGTGTGACGTCCTGCCGCTGATCCTGAATAATCCCGAGATGCGTCTCCCCGTCAGTCTGCTGTACAAGTACATGCACAAAGCAGCAGAGTTTTACATATGCTACGTCACACGGGAGCCGTCGGCGGACGCACAGATGCAGGGTAAAACCACTCGCATGTTATCTTCTGACTGATCTGTGAATTTGCATTATGCAAAAATAGTGTTTTATATAGCAGTGCACATTTATTTATTTATATAGTGCTTTATACGATACTAATTTCTTCAAAGCAGCTTCATAGAAGTATTAATGTACGGCATTAATGTTGATCAGTTATGAATGTGTTTCAGCTGCTTGTTATTCCAGTGAAAGCATGATTTGTGTTTCTCAGCCTCGCAGGAAGTGGGCGGTCTGAAGTCTCCGGGACGGGGGCGGGGCCAGCGGTACGTGATTGACGGGCTGTCGGAGAAGTCTTCGGTGGTGCTGGAGCCGTGGGAGCGGCTGCTGGAGATGCTGGCCGTGGTCGGATCGCTCTGTGATTGGCAGGGAGAGAAAGGAAGCCGGTCAGTGTCTGTGAAACATGATGATCGATGCGTATGATCAGCTCTCACTCTCTCTCTCTGTGTGTGTGTGTGTAGGTCGTACCCGGAGCTCCTGCAGCGCGTAACGGAGTTGTGTCGGTACATGTCTGCCGCAGATGCAGAAGGTTTTGCTCGGTGCTGCGGTCAAATCGTCACCTGCTGCACGATGGTGCTGTTTCACAGCGCCTTTCTCTACGTCTCTGCCGTGCAGCCGTCCCTCTTCCAGAGTCAGTGTGTGTGTGTGTGTGTGTGTGTGTGTGTGTGTGTGTGTGTGAGAGAGAGAATCCGTGAGAGTTTGAGTGTGTCAGTGAGTTTTTAAGTGTATGTGTGTGTGCAAACATTGACGTTCATAATGAATTTCGTGATGTCATTAAATGGTCGTGTTGTTGCAGGTCACGCGTCTCTCGTCTCGGCTCCCTGGGTTCTGCTGGAGGATCTGTCCAGTGTTTACACTGATGTAGAAGTGGAGCGAAAGCACGCGCACAAGAAACGCAAGCTGGCCGACGGACGAGAGAAAACCATAGTGAGTCTCAGAGGTCAAAGTTTATAGGTCATTGTTGAGGTGATTTCTGTGTGTGTATGTGGTGTACATCAGTGCTGAGTGTGTGTGTGTGTGTGTGTAGAGCTCTGATGACGAGGACATGTTGGCCAAAGGCAGAGGGCGGCACATCGTGGTGAATAAAAGCGAGATGTTGAGTTGGGCCGAGACCTTGGAGCATTTCCGTACAGCCAGAGAAAGCTGGGATCTGCTGCACTCACACCAGAGCCTGGAGACAGGTCCGTCCGTCTGTCTGTCTGTCACTCTGTCTGTCCGTGTCTGTCTGTATTTCTGTCCGTCTGTCTGTCTGTCTGTCACTCTGTCTGTCTGTGTCTGTCTGTATTTCTGTCCGTCTGTCTGTCTGTCCGTCTGTCTGTCTGTCGCTCTGTCTGTCTGTCGCTCTGTCTGTCTGTCGCTCTGTCTGTCTGTCCCTCTGTCTGTCTGTCCCTCTGTCCGTCTGTCCCTCTGTCCGTCTGTCGCTCTGTCCGTCTGTCGCTCTGTCCGTCTGTCGCTCTGTCCGTCCGTCGCTCTGTCTGTCTGTCGCTCTGTCCGTCCGACCGTCTGTCGCTCTGTCCGTCTGTCGCTCTGTCCGTCTGTCGCTCTGTCCGTCTGTCGCTCTGTCCGTCCGTCGCTCTGTCTGTCTGTCACTCTGTCCGTCCGACCGTCTGTCGCTCTGTCTGTCTGTCGCTCTGTCTGTCTGTCGCTCTGTCCGTCTGTCGCTCTGTCCGTCCGACCGTCTGTCGCTCTGTCTGTCTGTCTGTCGCTCTGTTTGTCTGTCGCTCTGTCTGTCCGTCCGTCTGTTTGTTGCTCTGTCTGTCTGTTGCTCTGTCTGTCCGTCCGTCTGTCGCTCTGTCTGTCTGTCCGTCTGTCGCTCTGTCCGTCTGTCGCTCTGTCTGTCCGTCCGTCTGTCGCTCTGTCTGTCCGTCCGTCTGTCGCTCTGTCTGTCCGTCCGTCTGTCGCTCTGTCTGTCCGTCCGTCTGTCGCTCTGTCTGTCCGTCCGTCTGTCGCTCTGTCTGTCCGTCCGTCTGTCGCTCTGTCTGTCCGTCCGTCTGTCGCTCTGTCTGTCCGTCCGTCTGTCGCTCTGTCTGTCCGTCCGTCTGTCGCTCTGTCCGTCCGTCCGTCTGTCGCTCTGTCTGACCGTCCGTCTGTCGCTCTGTCCGTCTGTTGCTCTGTCCGACCGTCTGTCGCTCTGTCTGTCTGTCGCTCTGTCTGTCTGTCGCTCTGTCTGTCTGTTGCTCTTTCTGTCTGTCGCTTTGTCCGTCTGTCGCTCTGTCCGTCTGTCGCTCTGTCCGACTGTCTGTCGCTCTGTCCGACTGTCTGTCGCTCTTTCTGTCTGTCGCTTTGTCCGTCTGTCACTCTGTCCGTCTGTCGCTCTGTCTGTCTGTCGCTCTTTCCGTCCGTCTGTCGCTCTGTCCGACCGTCTGTCGCTCTGTCCGACCGTCTGTCGCTCTGTCCGACCGTCTGTCGCTCTGTCCGACCGTCTGTCGCTCTGTCCGACCGTCTGTCGCTCTTTCTGTCTGTCGCTTTGTCCGTCTGTCGCTCTGTCCGACCGTCTGTTGCTCTGTCTGTCTGTTGCTCTTTTTGTCTGTCGCTTTGTCCGTCTGTCGCTCTGTCCGACCGTCTGTTGCTCTGTCTGTCTGTTGCTCTTTCTGTCTGTCGCTTTGTCCGTCTGTCGCTCTGTCTGTCTGTCGCTCTTTCCGTCCGTCTGTCGCTCTGTCCGACCGTCTGTCGCTCTGTCCGACCGTCTGTCGCTCTGTCCGACCGTCTGTCGCTCTGTCTGTCTGTCGCTCTGTCTGTCTGTCGCTCTTTCTGTCTGTCGCTTTGTCCGTCTGTCGCTCTGTCCGACCGTCTGTTGCTCTGTCTGTCTGTTGCTCTGTCTGTCTGTTGCTCTTTCTGTCTGTCGCTTTGTCCGTCTGTCGCTCTGTCCGACCGTCTGTTGCTCTGTCTGTCTGTTGCTCTTTCTGTCTGTCGCTTTGTCCGTCTGTCGCTCTGTCCGTCTGTCGCTCTGTCTGTCTGTCGCTCTTTCCGTCCGTCTGTTGCGCTGTCCGTCCGTCCGTCTGTCGCTCTTTCCATCTGTTTGTTCATTCTTAAGCAGCAAGGGAAGCTATAAACGAGTGTCCTGACATCTGCTAATATGTTCCCCGGGTCATGAATGTATTTAAACCGTAAATGAGGAACTCGTGTGTCATTGTTCTTCCCCAGAGTTCCTTAAGATCTGCTCTGCGTGGAAAACTGAGCTGTGGTTGTGGTTTCGGGTTTTCCTCTCAGATATGATCATCTATCAGGTATTGAGGATTTGTTGCTAAAATCACCCATAGGAATAAACATGTTAAGGTAGTTGTGTTGAGGTTGTTGTTTCTGGGTGTGTGTTCAGGGTCAGTACCGGAAGGCTCTCTCCAGTCTCGCTCTGATGTCATCACTGCAGAACCAGCAGAACCAGATCCAGAACCAGAACTCCCTCTCCACCTCCTCAAGCCTGGAGACGCACAGGGCGATCATACAGCAGGCGTCCTGCCACTACGCCCTGGGGGAGTACCGGGTAACACACACACACACACACGCTCTCACACACACACACACACACACACACACTCTTACACACACATCAGGCCGCCTGTTTTCAGCGTGTGTCGTCTTCTCCTGCTGTGTTTGGTCAGATGGCGTGTGAGAAGCTTCTCGAGGTTGTCGCTGGTCTGACGCCGCAGAATCAGGAAGCAGTGAAGAGCGGCGAGGAGCAGCGCAAACCCCGGAGCAAAGCCCGGAGAGGTGACGCGATCGTTCACATGCACTGGAGTGAATAAAACACGCCTGGAGCAGCCAGACCTCTGCGCACTTAATCAGTGATCAGTTTTATTAAAATATCAATGTTGTTTTGAGATATATCGTGCAAGTCATGAGGCTTGTTTTACAGTAATGTGAGTAAGATGAGACGTCTCTCTCTCTCTCTCTCTTCTGGCGATAGGTAATGATCTGAGGCTCGTCCCCTGCACCAGTAAATCCATCCTTCCCTTCTGTCTGCAGCTGATGCTGGCGTGCTTCAAGGTACCTCATCTGAGCGCACGTCCCCTCACAGCTCAACACATTCAGCTCTAACGCGTCTGCTCTCTGTCCCAGCTCAGGGCGTTCACAGACAACCGAGACGACCTCGCTCTCGGTCACGTGATCGTGCTCCTGCAACACGATTGGCCGCAGGGGGAGAACCTCTTCCTGAAGGCGGTGGATAAGATCTGTCAGCAGGGCAGTTTCCAGTATGAGAACTTTTTTAACTATGTCACCAGTATCCTTCACGTCGAGAGAGGGTTTAAACCGTCATTCTGAGGCTCGTTTTATGCGCACAGATTTCATATTCTCATATTAGTTGAAAGGCTACTTGAAAATGAACCTTGACATGCAGTAATAGTCCAATAGTTTGTCCTTGACCAGCTTCTTCTACCAGACATTGACATGTTGGAGGAGTTCGCTTACCTCCGCACAACGGAAGGGGGGCGTGTCCAGCTGGAGCTCCTGCCCAATCAGGGGATGCTGATCAAGTAAGTCCCGCCCACATCACACACATCCGCCGTTAGAACGGGAAATGACGAGTAGTGATCATCTGAGGTCTCTCCCTCCTTCCTGCTTCCTTTCTCCTTTTATTTTGGACATAATGAATAGGCTGCGGTTCCGATGAACGTCCGTTAGCGAGTTTTCCTTACCCTGCTTTCTGATTGGCTCATTAGTGCTGTCGTCTGAAGTGTTGATGTTCTCCAGCTGCTTTTTGAAGGCGTCGTGTCTGATATTGTGTCGTTGTGTAGCTTCTAACAGGAGTCGAGTCGCAAGGTCTGTTTATGTCTGAGAGCATCGTTTTAAATTAATCGCGCAACAGGACTTACAAACATAAATCATAAAGTATTACTTTATCATGTCCAATTTGAAATGAAGCAAGAACTGTACTGTTGAATATTATAGTGTTTTTATTATAGTGGTATTTTAGTTGAAAATAGGTTTGGATAAGTGTCCCTCAATCATTATGTATTAATCTGTTATTTATCAATAATAACAGCTGAATGTACATTATCTTGCGTATTACACAATGTTTTGACACCAGTGTTATTTTATTGTCATTGAGATTATTAATAATTAGAATTTTATTTTAGCTAAAGTTTCAGTAATGCATTTTGTTTTTATTTTGAATGTCTGTTTTGATTAATAAATATTAATGTTATTATTTGCATTAATACATTTTAAATATTATTGATAATTGATAATAAAATGTAATACATTTTTATAAAATTATTTGATATCATTTTAAGTAAAAAATAATTTTAGTTTTACCTAAAAAGAAAATTACATATTTTTTTATAATAAAAATATATTTTTTGTAATTTTAATATTTTTTTTAAAATTTATATATATTTTTTAAATGTAATTATTATTTGTTTATTTTATTAATAATTAGAAATAAATTATTAGGGGATGTTGCATCACGGCTTTTCACCACATAAATAATGACATAATAAAACAAAATAATGAAATATTCGTTTGAGAATAAACTTCTTTATTTAAAGCAGCCGAACACTAACGATAACACAGTTACCGTGGGCCTGCTATTAATACTTTTACCGCCGATAACGGATTGAAACGAGAGAGTTTCTGCGGTGTGATACGAGTAACATGAAAGAAGCTTTTAGAGTGACGTCATTATCGGCCAATAACTGGCCTCGGAATGTTGCGAGTGGCCAATCAGAATCAAGCATGTCAGGGAGGCGTGTCTTATTTCTTGACGCGGCGTTTGTTCCGTTGCGAGCGTAGGATTGATCGTGCTGGCGCTCAGCCCCGTCACGCGGGGTGCTGATGGAATGGTGTTTGCTGTCCGTAGGAACCCCAGCCCCGCCCTGGGGGTGGAGTTAAACACCCTGCTGCTTCCAGGGGCTCAGAAGGCTGACAGGTACCCCACCCCATCATCGAAACCCCGCCCCCAAACTCCTCCCAGCCTGATCATGCGTTTACATTCTCCTCCTTTTTCAGTTCTTTTCACTGCGTTTTTCATTCTGTTCAAGCATTTTCATTTTGCAAGATTGTTCCTGTTCTCATACGGCTCCTTTCCCGTTGTGTTTTACTCAAATGGCTGTGAAGTCTTTGAAGAACGTTTTTGTTTGTTTGATGACATTGTGTTTTGTAGTTTTCATTGAATTTCAGAGTTTTACATTTTATGAGTGAATCTCACAGAAGATGTCATGAAATGTCTGGGTCATATTTCACCCGAGAATCAAACAAAATGAATATTGCATTGTGTAAATTCAATCTATTTGGATTATTTTAATGACTGAATGTAAAAAAAAAAGTATGATTCTCATTTAGTTATTTTGCATTAAAATTACATGTTTGTGAAGAACCAGTGAAACTAGATCTGCACCATTCTGGATAGATTGACAATTCTGAACAAACAATTATACAAAATTGCAAAATATGTCAAAATGTTAGTTGCTGAATCTATTTAAAATGTTTAATCTAAATTAATTATTTAAAGAAATACAGACTTCACTTGTTTCATTACTGGATGAATCAGTGTTTATGAATGAATCTCTTGAGTGAATGATTCAATGACTCACTCATAAAGATTCACTTGTTCATTACTGGATGAATCAGTGTTTATGAATGAATTTCTTGAGTGAATGATACACTGAATCACTCATAAAGATTCACTTGTTCATTACTGGATGAATCAGTGTTTATGAACGAATCTCTTGAGTGAATGATTCAATGACTCACTCATAAAGATTCACTTGTTCATTACTGGATGAATCAGTGTTTATGAATGAATTTCTTGAGTGAATGATACACTGAATCACTCATAAAGATTCACTTGTTCATTACTGGATGAATCAGTGTTTATGAACGAATCTCTTGAGTGAATGATTCAATGACTAATATATTTTTGAACAGACGTTTGTCTACACCTACTGGTTTATTTAATTTAAGCTCATAAGAAGTGTTAAAATCATAGTTACTTATGAGAGGTGTTACATTTTAGATGACACTTTGACTTAGACATGTCTGAATTAAAAGTTATATGCCAAATTAAGTTATAGGTCCCCAGAATTCATGTTACACCAGCATTTTTGCCCAGATGACTCTTATGTTTATATAGTGTAGTTGTATTGCAATATCACACAAGCAAGAGTGCCGTTTCCCCCAAAAAGCAACACAATTGCATATATTTATACGTTATATTTATTTTATTCAACAGTTAAATGAACAATGAAAATTAACAATTGAGTTACATTTTAGAGAATATAATTTGTTGTTCCTTTATTTCACCAACATAAATTTCCAAAGGAGACCACTGGAGAACCTGATCATCAAAAGTCTCACAGCGTTATTTGAAACAATTGGATTGTGTAAAGCGCTATATAAATAAAGATGACTTTACTACACTTTAAAATTCAATTTGACTGTAAAAAAAGAAAGTTTTCCAAAATAGTTTTTGTTTGTCGTGGAATATGAACCAGACTTTGTGAGGTTCACCCTTATATGTATTTTCTGCCACAGTATTTGAGTGTGTGTGTGTGTGTGTGTGTGTGTTCTGTTGGAAGGACAGCTCTTATCGCTCTGAATGTGGAGAAACGGCTGCTTTCTTTCATGTCAGTTCTTTCTGTACTCCGAGACCCATATCAGCTGTGTGTGTGTGTGTGTGTGTTTTCATAGACATCACACCGTCACGCGGGGAATCACCAAAGGCGTCAAAGAGGACTTTCGGCTGGCGATGGAGCGTCAGGTGTCGCGCTGCGGAGAAAACCTGCTCACGGTTCTCCATCGCTTCTGCATTAATGAAAAGATCATCCTCATCCAGTCCTTACCCTGAGCGACCTCTGACCTTTAACCTCATAGAATACAATGTTTCAGACGTATGTATCTCTTCAAGTTTTGCTACTTTATACTTTTATAATGTCATAGACTGAAGTGCATCTTACATTAAACTCCAGACATTGGTTTTATTTGAGGTATTAATTAATAAACATTAAAAAAGATTCAGCTTTTCCATATTCTTTGTCTGTGAATGGAGATTGCACTGTTAATGTATGACTGTGGACTTTGTGTTGTTGTAAAATACATGAAATGGACTGTTTTGTGTAATATAATGTTTGCTGGCAGCTCATAATAAATAAACTGTGGTTCTCTAAACGTGTACTAAGATTAATTTTCATAAATGCTCTCATCTATCCTCTTTCATGCATGTGTTTTTCTCAAGCTACATATTTACATCTCAGGATTAAGTTCTAGAATTATAAAAAAAATGTTTTGGTACCAATCTTTGGAATTACTAGCTTTAAATCATTGGCTCAAACTTTTTTGACTCCAAGGCCCGTTAAATATCAGATTTAGGCGTCCCAAATAAATGTGCATGACTTTTCCAGTTTCACTGCATAAGGATATAAAAAGTATTTACTCAAATTCTACCTGAATACAATTTTTAAGCTTGGCTTAATCAGAAAAATGTATGTGCGTTTATAAAAATGCCCATTTTTAAGGTTTTACAATATTTCCAGTAAAGGGTTGTTAAAGACTAAATTAAATTATTAAATGCATCATGGTATGTTGCATTAAATAAATGTACATTGAAATATAAGCATAAAGATGATGTATAAATAAATTTAGCTTTTTCTTGTTAAATGAAAAAGGACATAAAATACGCCTTAATGAAATTAAATGTGAACCGCACCTTGAATAAAATGAATCAATATATCACAAAATGTTTCAATGCTTAAATAAATACAGCTCTGGAAAAAATTAAGAGACCACTGCAATTATTTGTTATTTTTATCAGTTGTAGCTTTCATCAAATAAATGCTCTCAATTACAATATTTATTTGGAATTTGGGAAAAATGTTGTCAGTAGTTTATAGAATAAAACAAAAATGTTAATTTTACCCAAACACATACCTATAAATAGTAAAACAAGAGAAATTGATCATTTTGCAGTGGTCTCTTAATTTTTTCCAGAGCTGTATATGCCTAAATTGGGCATGAAATGTATTTTGTAACATAAAAAGTGACTAGAAATATAATATTATATATACCTTGAATACAAAAACAACATGAAATTTGCATTGAAACATATTTTCGCTTTCATCTGTCAAAGTCTTGAAGGTGACGTTGAAAGAATTGCTTTGTTTTTGATTATAGAAATTCAGCTAAAGGATTACGTTGCGCGCTTTATTAATGCTTACATGTCAATGTACATTTGTGTATTTATTGCAATTTTCCATGACTTATTTAATAGTTTCTTTATATATTTATTTACTTTGGTAAATCATTCCATATTCCAGATCTAGAAATCATACTTTTAAAACGAGGTTACCTCTTGAATCCAGGCTGAGGGTGGGGATTAAAGTGGAAAAATATCTTGATTTTAGCTAATGTGTTACAGGGATGCATTTTCATCTTGGTTCGGTTCGCTTCACCAAAATGTTTATGCAAACCCTTTATGAACGTGGCCATTATTTCAGCATTATTATATAGCCTATATAATGCAGGGAAGCAAGGCTTTGTTGGGACAGTATTCTTGCAATGCATGGAGAAGAGCAATTGCACATTTTAAGATGAAGAGAGCTCTTTGGTTCTCACAGAATAAGACACTGCTGCTGTCTGAAACACATTTGCCGAATCATGACAACACTTGTTTTGTTGCTTCTTTGGTCGTTTACAGTTGGTACGAGACCTCCTTGGACAGGCGATCTCTGAGCGATTGTTTTGATGCACGATTGCCATGTTCATACATGCCTAAACGAACCAAACTAAGCATGAAATCACACCAGGTTCCCAAGCAAATGCTCCAAACGAGCCATGTGTGAAAGCACCCATAGACTAGTTTTGTTGAGATTGGACGAGATTGAGAACCATTGCTCTAAATGCTTGACAGGGGCGATTCTAGGATTTTGATTTTAGGGGGGCTCAGCCCCCAATAAGGGTATGATTAAAAAAATATTATTTGACTATTAGGGTAGGGTGGTATGCTACTAACCTTACTGCAATCCACTATTCCAGGGGTGGCCAACCTGTTCAGCATGATGAGCCACAAAATAAAGCTCATGACTGCGGAGAGCCGCATAAAAAGTTGATTTCGCATTTGTTGATGGGGTTTTGACATTAGAAAGGTCTCGCACATATATCACATATTTTATATGTTTATAAATAAAAACTTTATACATTTTACTTATGACAGCCGCGAGCTATAGGAGCATACAGAGAGAATGCGTCTGTGAAATATATATGCGGGAAAAAACGGTATATCATCTCATTGACGGTGACCGGAAGTATAAAAAGTAAGCAACAGTCTGGTAATGTAGTGATCGGTTGGAAAACGTCTCCGGTTACTATCGTAACCTCTGTTATTTTATCATATTCCGTTTAGAGAAGTATGAAGGAAATGATATTTATACCGTCTGGCAGCCAGATCTGCATCGCGCTACGATTGGCCAGTTGTCAACTGCTGTTATCCATAAGGTTTCAGAAATGACGTGAAGGGGAGGAGTTCCCAAATGCATTTCATTAAACATCTCGTTCCCACTCTCGAAAGGGAACGCGCTTCTGCGCGCCTCTATTTGAATTCGGTAAAAACATCATGTCCACGTGAGCGGCGGCTGATCTTGGCAGGATACATGTAAATTTATGGTATTTTTTCCGTAGACAAAAAGGTCTCCGCGGGCCGGATGAGAGCCGCAAAAGAGCAGTCAAAGAGCCGCGGGTTGGCCACCCCTGCACTATTCCATGATTACATTATGTAAACTGCAATGCATTTATGACAAAGAACTGCACCGATACAGGTGTAATATCATAGCATTAGCAATCTATCAATAAATGCACGCACACACGACACACACCTTGATGTTCACTCTGCTCGGCGCCCCTGCAGATTGAAAAATGCGCTAAAACCAAGCAGACTCAGATAAGGGGAGGAGCCGAAACTTGACGCAGCTTGCCGCCGTTTCAAATGAGTTTTTTTAAAGGGGACTGAAGCGATCAAAAATTTATTAATCAAATATATTTTTTAGGGGGGCTGGGCAGAAGTTTAGGGGGGCTGAAGCCCCCCTAAAAAGGGCCTAGTGACGCCCCTGATGCTTGACAATTTCTATGAAATACATTTGTGCAATTCCACTGATCACTCATCTCTCTCTGACGGAATGGGAAGGTTGGTCTGCAGAGCTGCTCTGAGATTTGCCCAAAAGAGCTTCTGCTTGCCTCCTTCCTGCGGCCACTCTAGATAAGTGCGCCTGGTCATCATGGCCTTGAGCTGGTAGTACTTGGAGGGAATGAGGTATAACGGCAGAGGCTCCAGCAGAATCAGAATAATGCTGTCCATCCCTCGCGTTACCTTCTGGTGATTGGCGAAGTAGAGCTCGTAGTGGCACCATTCGCTCTGAACGAAATGAGACGAGAGCACGAAGACGCACCTTCTGCTCTGCTCGATGCACCGCAGGATGTTCTGAACGATAGTCTTTCCCGGGATGAAGTCCCGCTCGTGGTGACACACTCGCAACCCACAATCGCCCTCGAGCTTGGGAAGAAATTGAGCTTTGACCCAGTCTGCGTTCTTTTCGCTGTACGATACGAATGCGTGGAAGTGCAACCCCTCCATGTCCTCCTCCTCCTTCCTGCTGGTTATTGCGTGACGCTTGGCACTCGTCCATTTCCACATCATCTTGAGGTACCACGGCACGTCCAACCAATGGCAAAGAAGGATGGCGACAACTACCAAAGTGATTGTTGGGATCAGAATAGTAACAGCTAGAATCCAGGCATTGCAGGATATCTCAGGAAGGTAGAAGTCTTTGAGCGTGGTGTTGCTCCAGGATTCTGGGTAAGTGCATCGATATCCTTGCGGCCAGTGGTCAAGAGTCCCACCAGAGGTTTGCGTCGCTCTGTTATTGATGAGAGCGGCAAATTCACGTAAAGCACATGTGCAGATGAAGGGGTTACGGCTCAAGTCGAGATCTGTGAGATGTGGACAAGTTTCGAGGGCTCCTGGTAAAGGCGAATGGAGGGAGTTTGATCTCATCAGGAGCTTCTGGAGGTTTGGGAATGCTCGACACGTGGGAAGGTCCAGCAAGCGGTTATACGTTAGGTCGAGGACGCTCAAGTTTTCTAAAACACGAATATCTCCAGGGATTGTGGTCACTCGGTTATTCTGGAGGTTTAAGATCCTTATGGAGTCGGGGAGACACTTGAAGATGCTCTGGTCAAACTCATTCGAAGACAAATCCACGTGGATAACTTGGCGAGGCCAAACGCACTTGCCTTGTTGCCCGGAATAGGTAAGGATGTTCTGACTGAGGTCGAGGTATTTCAGCGAGTGCATGAGATGGATTCTTGAGGTCAGCGGTCCGAGATGTTTCAGGTTGTTGCCCCTCAAGACCAGCCTTTCCAGGTTTGTTAGTGTACTACACTCTGTGTTCGGTGCAACCGAGAAAATGTGTTCTGTAAGAGCGCAATTGGACAAGTCCAACACCTCGATCTTGCTAACACTCCAAGGACAAGTCATAAAGACGATGGGCGTTTGGGTAAAACTGACGTTTCTTGCTGGCATGTTGATGAAGAAGTTGTAGAGCTCTGTTTGGTCGAAGATGAATTCGGTTACAGACGCTCTTCTGGCAGAGAAGGACTCCAACATGCGGCTTGAGGACACAGGCCGTCCGTTTGTCATTTTCGTCATGGTAAGATCTGAGAAGGAAAGCTGTTGGATGACAGACGCCAATATTGTGTTTACGGAGGCTGTCAGAACTTCCCAGGTTGTTTCCACCTTGGAGATTTCCAGGCTAACGGTGCGAACTGTTCCTCGACGGCGCGTCTGCTGAAGAACCTTCATCTCGCTGTCCATCTTTGTGAACTCTACCTCTTTAAAGGATTCAAAAACATCCGCAGCGATTGCAACACCAGGGTCCTTGTTGGACAGGGCGATGATGGCCTTCTCTGCCTGCACATCCGTTAAGCTCCTATCCTCATACTTCTGGAGTTTGTCAGTGTTAATGAAAAGCGTTTTCAGGGTAAGACTGGCAATGTGAGTAAAGTCTTTATTGCGAATTGATACGGCACTGAGGCCAAGCCACTGCAGGTGTTTCAGGGTAGAAAACTCCTTCCCTAGTTCCATGACGGAAAACAAGTTGGATGACAAGTCTAAGTACTGAAGATTTCCCAGCTTTAGCAGGTACGGTTGGTCGGAGAGGTTCTGGAGTCTGTTGTGCGACAGATCTAAAATCTCCAAAGCCGGTGTGGAGTTAAACGTGTCCCTGTCTATGTTTTCCAGTATGTTGCAGGAGAGATTGAGGAAACGGAGTCGTGGAGTTGTGCTGAAGTCTCTGCCGCTCAGCGCCCGGATGCGGTTCAGCGACAGATCCAAGTCCTCTGTAGACGGGTCCAGGCCGGGAGGAACCAAGGACAGGTTCTTAGACGAGTAATTCACTACGGTCCTCTTCATGGCCAGAGTGAGAGATGGGTAGAAGCACGTGACATAAACAGACAGCAACCACCAGCCCGACGACTTCATCTTTCTGCCACGAGTGAATCTGAGAGAGAAAAAACGACTTGATTTCATTTCCTATTTTAAGTCAACCACGTGTTTGACTTCCCACTGTTTACACTTTCACTCCAGTCACTGGCATAAGTTTGCATTGTGGTGGCATAGCAGCAGTATTTTTTTTATTTAATTTTCTCTGCTTGGTCTACTTTTACTGTGAAGCAAAAGAAAATAAATAATTTTTGGCATTTTAAAAGAATTTACTGTTTATCAGCTGTTCAATTACCATGTTGGTTGTCTTTAAAAAAGAAAAGTATTTTACAGATTAAGCTGATTTTTGGGCAGCAAATGAGGTCATTATCTAGAGACAGACAGACAGATAGACGGATAGATAGATGGATAGACTGATAGATAGATAGACGGATAGATAGATGGACAGATAGATGAATGATTTCTCTCACCGGTCTGCTGTGTTTGGTTCACGCTTGTTTGACTGTCTTATGCAACGGTTGATCATATTTAAATGATGTTGCTGAACTTCTGCTTTCCAGATGTTTCACTTCTCCAAACGTCAAGCGTTTACTGACAGTCACCAGCTTTATTCACTGAGAGATGGAAGTAATACTATACTTAAACATATGAATATGTGCCATTCTTGAGCATTACTGTGTGTTAGATTTGATGTGGAGAAATATGCAGTTCCATATTTGACCAGCAGAGGATTTGATCGCTCCGCTGGTTTAAAGGAACATGTATATGTTTTATTTTTATTTATTTATTTTTTCCCTACACTATAAAAGTCTATGAGATCGATCAACTGTCTGGATACCAACATGAATCTTTTCATGAATTACCAACATGGATGTTTGTGTGAAACTCTTCTGAAACCCTGAACCGGTTCTCTTGCTGAGCTGGACTGATAATGTTGTGAGGAACAGTAAAACAAGCACTTTATTTACTTCAGACACAGCAAATACTGTTAACTGTTAATTATTCACCAACACCATGCTGAGTGAGTGTGTTGAGTGTATGTGTGTGTGTGTGTGTGTGTGTGTGTGTGTGTGTGTGTGTGTGTGAGAGAGAGAGAACGTTAATGAGTGTATGTGTGTGTGTGTGAGAGAGAGAGAACATTAATGAGTGTATGTGTGACTGAGCGACCATAATATTTTATTTGAGTGTGTTTTCTGGAATAATCTGAGGTGTTGTAATGACAGCTGCTCCTGACGACGAAAGCTTGATGAAATTACAGCGAATAGTTTTTGTGCTCAGTGAAACTGCTGCATGTTTTCTGTGTTTGTGCCGCTGATCGTGTTGTTTTGCACTGGTTTTGTTCAGCATCCTGTTATCAGTCGCCTGATCTAATCAAACGTTCCTCTGGGCATCAGATTGCGTCTCCAAACTCGATCACATGCTCCGCCGAGGCCGTTCTGCGCTCATAAAACTGCAGTCACCTGTCCCGAAACTGCCATCGACTCCAATCGAGTTTGATCTTCAACCCTGCATGTAAAGCAAAGGTTTATTGTCTTCATTGCAGCGGTTTGTTGCTCTTCCGGCCTGATGTTGCAGGAACCGCAGCGTAACGTCTTTAGCGCGATATTGAAGCGGTTCTTCACCAGAGACAGACTGGAGAGATGGAGAGTTATTCCCAGCAAACATCTCACGCTCATCTCTCAGGTGTTTTTATCCACATGCACTTTTATGTCCCGTATTTGAATTAAAATGAACATATTTCAACTCTTTTCTCAGTTTTATGAAGATCATATTAAGAGTTTGTAAATATTTTTAAATGTTTTGTATGTTTTACTTGATCCCAGACATATATTTTTATTCTTAAATATTAAATATATTTATATATAATATAGATTTGAATCTTAAATATGAAAAAATCATTATAAAAAAAATTATACTAAAGTAAAATTAGACAACGAATGAGTTACTAATGATAGCTATGTGTATTGTTTGAAATTGATTTTTGTAATTATTTTCACAAATTATGTCTCTGCCGTTTCCATCATTAATCATCAATTTTCCATTTTTTTATTCTTGGTTAATGAATTGTTGGAGATTAAATATGACACATGTTAAATATCACTTTTTAAATAAATTATTATCATGCATAATTTATAATAAATCTATAATGAAATTATGCAAATGATATATAAATATTGTTTAATTGCATGCATTTAGGACATTTTAAATAAAATATATTAAACTGAAATTTCTAGTTAAAAACATGTTCAAGATCAGAAAAAAGATGTTATTTATTCAGTGTCTGTTTATTTGATTACTATTTTATTTGTGTTATTGTTACATATTATTGTTTGAAATTGATTTTCAGAAATTATGTCAATGCCTTTTTCATCATTAATCATCAATTTTCCACTTGTTTATTCTTGGTGAATGAAAGATGAAATATGACACATTATGTATAAACAAAACCTGGAAAAATAAAGGTAAATATCACTTTTTTTTTCTTTTTTTTTTAAATCTATAATGAAGTTATGCAAAAGGCTTAGTTGCATGCATTTAGGATGCATAATATACTAAATTAAACATATACAAATTTCCACTTAATGTTCAGGATGCTTCAGAAAAAAAGATAGTATTTATTTATTGTCTAAATTAATTATTTTATTTGTGTTGCTATGAAGTATTATGTTCAGTCGTAATGATGGCTATTGTTCTGTGTTTTCAGAAACACCCATCAGTGTCTGTTTCAGTAAAAGCCTAATTCAATTGAGACATCCTTCGTTCTTTCATCCATCCTCCGTGTCCGTCGCTCCCTCCCTCCGGAGTCTCTGGATCTGTAAGTCATGAGCGGATCAGAGTTCATGTTAATCATTGACGGCTCTGTCTTCCTGCGCTCAGAGATCTTCAGTGTTTGTGTGCGTCCGGATCGCTGCGTGCTTCCCCTTCTCTTTCATCAGCGATGCTTTGCTCCAGTGTTCGGCTCCGATAGTTTGCCTGCGATGTTGCGAGCGTCTTTAATCCCAGCGCTGGTTTTCTGGAGCGTGTCGGAGTGTGTCCTGCTGGGAAAAGCATCAAAGCTGTGGCTGCAGCCTCTGAACGAGACGTACCTGACGACCGGAGAGTTTCCCGGCGGGTTCCTCTGGGGCGTCGGGACCTCGGCGTTCCCGACTGAAGGCTCCTGGGATGCGGATGGGAAGGGCGAGTCCGTGTGGGACCGTTTCACCCGTCATTCCCGCACCGACGGCTCGGCCAGTGACGGGTATGTGCAGTGGGAAGAGGATCTGAAGTCAGTGCAGTATTTGGGAGTGAAGTTCTACGCCTTTTCCCTGTCCTGGCCTCGTCTTTTCCCTGATGGAGACGCGACGGCGAATCCCAACCCGGCTGGAGTGGCACATTACCGGCGTTTGCTCGCCAGGCTGAAGCAGCTTCAGGTGGAGCCGGTGGTGACTCTGTTCCACTGGGATTTGCCGCAGGTCCTGCAGGAGCGACTGGGAGGCTGGCTGAACCGGAGCATGGTCGACGTCTTCGCCGATTACGCCGCGTTTTGTTTCCGGACGTTCGGTGGGGAGGTTCGGTTCTGGCTCACGATGCATAACCCTTTCCTGCTGGCCGTGCAGGGCTACGGGACGGGGGCTCACGCTCCGGGGGTCATCGGGGCCCGCGCCGACCCCTTCATCGCTGCACACAACCTCATCAGGGTGAGTTGGGGCTCAGAGGTCAGAGGTCAGGCTCATTTTTCACCTCCGCTGTGAAAGGAGTGAGTGCAGAGATAATGCGGATCTTCCCGCGTCTGTGCTGGAGATCCAGAGCCGTGTGTCAGCAGACACTGATGTGAGATCAGTTACAGGACATTTCAACTCCAGATCAATGACGAGAATGAAGAAGAAAAGCCACTTCGTTTGTTTGTTCTTGCGTTGACGTTATTATACACTCAATCTCACTTACTCACACACACACACACACACACACACTCAATCTCACTTACTCACACACACACACACACTCTCACACTTACACACACACACACACACTCTCACACTTACACACACACACACACACACACACACACACTCAATCTCACTTACTCACACACACACACACACACACACACTCTCTCACATTTATACACACACACACACACACACACACACACACACAGACACACACTGTGTTTGTGTGTGTGTATAAATGTGAGAGAGAGTGTGTGTGTGTGTGTGTGTATGTGTGTAAGAGAGAGTCTCTTACACACACAAACACACTCTCAATCTCACTTACATCCAGACACAGACACACACACACACATACACGCCCTCTTACTCTCTCTTTCACACACACACACACATCATTTTTTCTTTGATAATGAATAAAATCAACAATATGCGTTCATTAAATGATGCATTTTGTTTCTATGTTCTTGTTTGCTCAGTAATAAATGTGTTAAATAGCCTAAAGAAGGAATGATGAGTTCCGCATGAAGTGTGATTAATCTATCCATATCTGCATGAAGTGAAGTAGAAACAGGATTGTGTGCAGAAGATCATGGATTAGTGAGAGCAGAACTGATCTCAGCGTCTGCAGTGATGATGCTCTGTGTCTGCAGGCTCATGCTGAAGCGTGGCACGTTTACGACACACACTTCAGAGCCCATCAGCGCGGGAGAGTCTCCATCACCCTCGGCTCTCACTGGGTGGAGCCTCTTCACGGTCAGGCCTCGCCAGCCAACGTGGAGCTGTGCCAGAAGTCCATGGAGGCCGTGATCGGCTGGTTCGCAGAGCCCATTCATGGAAGGGGAGATTATCCCGAGTCGCTCAAGGCCTCGAGCCGCGGAGTCATCCCAGAGTTCACTCCGCAGGAGACACTCTCCGTGAGGGGAACCGCAGACTTCTTCTCCTTGGCCTTTGGGCCGGAGACGCTGAGGGTGGGCCGAGGACTGGCGCGGTTCGGGCAGACGGTGACGCTGGACTTGAGGAGCGTTCTGGTGTGGGTTCAGCAGACGTACGGCGACCCGCAGGTGCTGGTGGCCGAGAGCGGATGGTTCTCTGACGCTTCTGTCGGAGTCGAGGACACTGTGGCCATTTATCTGATGAAGAAGTTCATCATCCAAGTCATGCAAGGTGTGTGTGTGTGTGTGTGTGTGTGTGTGTGTGTGTGTGTGTGTGTGTGTGTGTGTCTGAGTGTTTTAAATCCTGTTCACAGCTGGTATTGATGTGCATCTCAAATGCCTCTCATGTGAATTTGTAAAATTTTGTTTTGGATTAGCAAATATATTAATTTTATATACCCAAAATACATTTATTTATTTGTTTTTAAATAAATGTATTAATCATAATATATATGTTTTATTTATTTAATTATTTATACTATGTAAACTATTTATTTATGTATTAATACATTTATTTGTATTACATGCATAAATGATAAATACACTTTTTAATTATAATTATATTTAAATAAGTTTAAATGTATTTATTTTAGTTAATAATTTAGATATTAATATAATATTTTTAATAAATAGTTACATTTTATTTATAATTTTTTATCATCTATTTTTAATAAATACATACAAATTATATGTTTATTTGTTTCTAGATGAGTGTATTTTTCATGAATATTTTTAATCAAATATTTATTAACAGTATTTTTATGAATACATTTTATTTATTTATACTAAATTATTTATTTTTATATAAAAAATAATACATGTTGGTATTTTAGTTACATTTACTTTTATTTTTCATCAATAAATAATGAAAAAGTTTTTTATTTTTAATTTATAAAATTATTATATACTATATATTGAATAAATACATGTAATACATACTAAGTAAAATGTATTTATCTTTAATAAATAAACAAAAATGTTATACATTTTTAATGAATACATTAAATAAAATGTACATATATAATGCATATATTTATTTTATTTTACATTTATATTTAATACATTTCTTAATATTTGCTATAAATACGTTTTATGTATTTATTTATACTAAATAGACAATTTATATATATTAATAAATATAATTTGAATAAATGCATTTAATGAATGAATGAATGAATTTATTTATTAATAATTGTATTTCTAGTGTTTCTTTCTAAATGTATTTATTTATGACGTATATATTTATTTAATAATAAAATATCTATATAAATAATATAATAATTGTATTTATTTAGGTGAAGAAGAAATATGGCCAGATGACAAAACATAATTTGTCCATTAATGTTTATGTCTTAAAGTGTTATGATGCCCAGATCATTCTGAAAGATGAAAATGGTTGAAATTTAAATCTCTGATAAATTAATAAATGGATCACAATACATCTCCATAACACACTGTTTAATAATTAAAATATAAATGCATATTATCAGCACTGTAAGATTGTGAAAATGGAAAAATGTTGAATGAATAAATCAAAAACCTTGCTATATGACACATGAAAGGTGATATGTTTGCATCTGTGTTCTGTCAGCGGTTTCTGTAGACGGAGTGAGAGTGTTTGGATACACAGCCTGGAGTTTGGTGGATGGTTTTGAATGGAATCACGGTTACAGCATGCGGAGGGGATTGTTTTACATCGACTTCAGTCGACCCGAGCGCCACAGGCTCCCGAAGACCAGCGCACTCTTCTACAGACGGCTGGTCCGGGACAACGGCTTCCCCGCCGACGACACGCAACACATCGAGGGCCGGTTCCCCTGCGACTTCCAGTTCGGTGTGTCCGAATCAATATTACAGGTGATTTTGCATTGATTTTTAAAGCTTTAAATATCTTTACTTACTGGCTAAATGTCCATCTTGGTGAGTATTTACATTTACATTCATGCATTTATCAGACGCTGTTATCATCGCATTGACATTCTAATCAGTTCTTGCTTTCCCTGGGATTCGAACCCATGGCCTTGTGTTGCAAGCCCCAGTCTCTACTGTTAGAAGTACAGGAAGGTGTTATTACATGAAGAGTTAATAATCAGTTGGGAAAGAAATCGGATACATGTGCATGCATTCGATCTTAAAGCCTAATGCAAAACCTGCTGCTGTTTGTGTCATTAACAAAAAGCAAAGTGCTGAAATTATCTTTAATAAGAATCAATGTATGTTTGATTCATGCTGTGAAGATTGTGCAGCGTTTAAAATTGTGCAAACGCTAATAAGTCCATAGGCTTGAGAATAGAGAGTGGTGCTTGCAACATCAAGGTCATGGGTTTGATTCCCAGGGAAAGCAAGAACTGATTAGAATCTCAGTGTGTTTCTTGGATGCAATGCAAGTTGCTTTGGATAAAAGTGTCTGATAAATGCATGAATGTAATGTTTGTTATAAGATTGTGAAGTTTTTGGGAGATCGCCCTCCCCTGCTTTGCTTGTTTTATTCGTGAACGTTTTGTGTGAATGTGTTCTCCCAGGTTCATCTGCATCCGTTCTCGCCTCAGTTCATCGACCCGCACCTGTACCGCTGGAATTACTCGGGCGACGGCGTTCTCAAACCCGTGACGGGCGTCGTGCTTCACACCCGGCCGGCGCAGTGCACTGACTTCCTGTACATTCAGCGCCACCTCTTTCTCCTCGGGGTCACGGGGTCGTCACACTACCGGTTTGCCCTGGACTGGACCCAGCTCTTTCCCAGTGGCGACCCGTCATCGGTGGATGCGGAGAAGGTTCGGTTCTACAGGTGTGTGCTGAGCGAGCTCGCCCGCAAAGGAATCCAGCCGGTCGTGACCCTGTATCATCCCAGCTACAGGTCGCCCTCGCTGGGTTTGCCCGAACCGCTGCACGCTAACGGCGGCTGGAGCAACGGCAGCACTGTGGAGGCCTTCGCCAAGTACGCTGCGTTCTGTTACCAGGAATTTGGTGGCTTGGTACCGTCGTGGATCACCATTAATGAGCCGAACCGGCTGATGGAGGCGTACAGCGGGACGGTTGAGGACAGACGGACGGTTGCACGTCACTTGCTCTTGGCGCACGCGAAAGCCTGGCGCATCTACGACACGCGGTTCCGGCGCCAACAGGGGGCGACGGTTAGTTTTGCGCTCCATGCTGATTGGGTAGAACCGGCCAATCCATTCTTAGAATCGCACAAAGCTGCACAAGAGAACTTTTTGTTGTTCGAACTGGGTCGTTTTCTCGACCCAGTGATTGAGGGGCGTGGCAACGCTCCTTCCGCTCTGATTGGCTTCTCTGACGCCGAGAGGGAGGAGCTTAAAGGGACGCTGGATTTCATAGCTCTGAATCATTTCACAACTCGTCTGGTGTCGCCGCTGCACCAACCGTCAACACGCAACCCAAACCCGCACAAACCGTCCAACCAGGACCACGGCTGCTCGCTGATGACTGACATCACCTGGCCGTCGTCACACCTGGGACAGGCGCTCGTGCCCTGGGGCCTCCGCAGGATTCTGGGATGGGTGAAGAATCGCTATGGCGACGGCCTGCCCATCATCATCACAGCGTCAGGGGTGGACGATCTGGCGCCTCGTAATGACCATCTGAGACAACTGTATATCAGGAACTACCTGCAGGAGGCGCTGAAGGGTGAGCTGAATCTGGATATAATGATTTAAGAAATTTAGAAGCACATTTTTGACAGTTTTTTTCATTAGTTTTATTTAACTTTTTATTTATTATATTTTATCATTACTTTTAGTTTATTTTAATATTACCAATATTTTATTTTATCTTTATTTGATTTCGATTTTTTTACTTGATTTTGTTTGTTAATTTTAACGTTATTATAACTATTATT